>CM035160.1:72779147-73151647 GCA_020205615.1 Panax quinquefolius | reverse complement strand
CATGCCCAAATCTTCAAGTCTTCAAATTTTATCCGGTGTGTTGTCGTGTGTAGTAGTCACTCGGGATTAGAGCTATGGTTCTTTTAGGACACTTCTGTGTAGCATGTAGGTTGAAATGGTGTTAAGTCGGTGTGAATGTTGGATCGAGGTGGTAAAATGATGATTTTGCCCCTCACCGGGGTTATCTCCGGCTCTTGGCTGATCTAGCAGTTATTGCTCAGGGTTATCTTTGAGATTGGGCTGCTGCAAGTGCTGAATGTCCTCAGGGTTGTCTTTGAGGTGTGTTTGACATCCCGAGGTTATCTTCGGGTTTGGGACAGAGTGCCTAGGGGCGATCACCAAGGTTGAAGCTGATTGCTGGGGAATGAAACAAGCTTTTCTGGGGTTATCTCTGGAATTGCAACTACATTCCTCGGGGTTATCTCCAAGGTTGGAACTGAGTATCTCGGGGTTTTCTCCGAGATGGAACTGACTTTTCTAGAGTTATCTCTAAAATTAGAATTGCATTCCTCGAGGTTGTCTTCGAGGTTGAAAACTGAAATTCCCGGGGTTGTCTCCGGGACTAGAACTAAATATCTCGGGGTTATCTCCGAGATGGAAAAGACTGAGTATCCCGGGGTTGTCTCTGGGATTGGAACTGATTTGATTTCGAGTGTCTACAGATGCCCCTCTTTATCATAATCATGCAATTTGATGGCATGGATATGATAAAGAACACTAGACACTTGAAATATGATAAGATATTCATGATGCAATGTACTGCAGTGTGATGAAAATGTATGATGATTATGGTTTGTTGGACCATTTTCCAACGGGATGTGATGATTGTTTCCTCCCATGACTTCTGATGGGGACTGAAGTTATCACTGATGACCTTGACAAACTGCTTGGATGTGTATTCCAAGGTTCTCAAGAACTCCAAAGATGTTGACGTTGGAGTTATCACCAAGTCCTTAATCCTTGGTACAGACTTTCCACCATAGATGTTCCTCTCATGTACAAGAGACTCTGGGGGAATGAGATTTTTGTCTTATGAAGATTGTGTATAATAGATTCCATCATCGGCCTCCCTGATGAGGATGTTTTTCCTGGTTTGTATCACCAGGTCTTTCCAGTGATCTATCAAAGTTACTGCCAACAGTCTGTGTTGTCAGAGTTGCCTGACCCTCGCTAAAATGTGCATCAACGGATACCACCATCGAACCATCTCTGACGCTTTGTTGGGTTTAATTGCTAATGGATGTAATCATCATATGACTTCTGACGCTACGTTGGGTTTACTTGCCAACAAATGGCGATGTCAAGTCTGCTTGACCTTCATTGAAGTGAGATCATCGAATGGCTTCTAACGCTTCGTTGGATTTACTTGCCAAAGGATGAAGACTGTTAAGGTTGCTTGACCTTCGTTCAAATGTGCTTCAATTACTGAGATCATTGGATAACTTCTGACGCTTCGTTGGGTTTATTTGTCAACGGCTGAGATAACGTCAAGGTTGCTTGACCTTCAATGAAATGTGCTTCAACAACTGAAACTATCGAACTGCTTCCGATGCTTTGTTGGGTTTATTTGCCAACGGCTGAGATAACGTCAAGGTTGTTTGACCTTCGTTGAAATGTTCTTCAATGGCTGATATCATCAGATAGCTTCTGATGCTCCGCTGGATTTTCTTGCCAATGACTAAAATAACGTCAAGTTTGCTTGACCTTCATTGAAATGTGCATACCATATCTATATCAGACACATTCCGAGTTCTCTTCTTATAGTACTGAATCTTTCTTCTCCTAGAGGTTTTGTAAATATTTCTACTAATTGGTGCTCAGTGGGAATAAATATTAATTTTATTAGTCCCTTGGATACATTGTCTCTAAGAAAATGGTGTCGAACTTCTATGTGTTTTGTGCGAGAGTGCAAAATTGGATTTTTGGAAATGTTAATGGTGCTTGTATTATCACAATATATAGGCACATTTTCACACATAATATCAAAGTCACAAAATGTTTGACGCATCCATAAGATTTGGGAGCAGCAACTTCATGCTGCTAAATATTCATTGTGAAGACCCCAAACTCGGGTACTTGAAACCCGAACTCAGTTCTTAACGATACCATTTCTATGAGCGGAATAATACTAATAATAATAATAACAATAATATAAAGATCAACTTAATTTACATATCATCATAGTCTAATCCCAAGTACGTAACCTTTAAACATTCATTACAAACCATGTTAGATAATATATACCATACTTGTCTTAATAATATTAAACTATTACATAAGATAACATTCATTCATTCAGCAACCTTTCCCTTTCCCTTGTTCTTAGCAGAGCTCTCTGATCGTTCACACTTAGCTGAAAACATTTAAATTAAGCAAGGATGAGCATTTGAGTGCCCAGCAATTAATAGCAATTATATATATATAATCTGAAAGAATTTAAATGTTTTCTTTGTACTATTCTTCTACAACAAGTCAATAGTTGTGAAGTATTCTGAACTGATAATAATAACATAACAACTCTCTTTCAAATTTTTTTAAACTACATATTGACTATAACTGGGGTTATGGTGACATTCCATGAACATTGTTTTCATTTTCGAAAAGGTTAAACAGAAATTCATCTATAAACCGTCATAACTTACGGGCACGGGGGGTGATCAGCCCGCTTTACCCTGCATTGATCAATACTACATTACAAGAACGATAGGATCGTTCACTCTGTCCACCTTGGGTGCATAAACAGTTTTCCCGTGTAGGGATGTTCATACTTCTCTGGGTTTCAAATCAAAGGTTTTATCTTGTTCAACAATAATCTATAATTCAACATATATGTATATGGGTAATTAACAAAGGTATATCAACATATGATTAAATACAATGATTATCCAAGTGGGGACACTTGTATAACCATTTATAGAAATTAAACTAATGTAATATATATATCCAATTATCATATACTAACATGTTGATATTCAATGAGCGTATATAATATAAGGTTAATAATATGTACAGTAATAATATAGTTTAGAAACATTCATACTCATGTCCATTGCATAAAGAAAATGCAAAGGTAAGATACTTTCCTGATGCGCTGCTTACAATTTGCAACTTAGTTCTATTGTTTATATCACGGCCTATCATTAATAAGATCATTCGTTTGATTAGAATAACATACTATAACACATAGCACTGTTTATTGTAGTCAGAACATAACCTAATCACATTGGCACATATGTTTAACAACCATTGAATCACAAATAATCACATATCTAATTAAATTATCCAGATCAATTTCTGAAACATGTCGGTGTACCGACAACTTAAGACTATGTCTTGTAACTTAGTATCAGTCATATTATTTTTAAATGACTTAATATAATTTTAAAACATTTATTATAATATATCATGAATTTTCAAACATCGAAATCATTATTAAATGATTTAAATATTAAACAATCATATTATCATTAATATTTAATTAATATTAAACTATTAATGAAATCATTTCCAAAATATTAAAGTTATTTATAATAACTTAAAATACTTTTAAAGTATTAATATTACCCTTAAATGATTTTTAAAATATTTAAAATAATTCTTAAATAATTACCATTAATATTAAAGTATTAATGTATTTTATTTATCAAAATATTAAAAGTCATTAATTATAACTTTAAATATTTTTAATTCATTTATATCCATTTTTAAATGATTTTTAAATTAATAAAACCATTTATAAACTATTTATTTAATATAATTATTAAATATATTTAATATCTTTAATAATAAGTTAATAATCATTAATATTAAATTATTAATGAAATTATTCTTTAAATATTAAAAGTTATGTTTTATAACTTTAAAATATCTTTAAACACTTTATTTTCATTTAAAATGATTATTATAATATTAAAATCATTTTTAAACTAACTTATTTAATATAATCATTAAATAACTTTAATATCATTAATAATAATTAATTAATGAAATTTAACTTTAAATATTAAAAGTTATGTTTTATAACTTAAAATATATTTAAATACCTTATTATTATTTAAAATAATTTTTAATATAATAAAATCATTTTTAATTAATTTATTTAATTTATTTAGTAAATAACTTAATTATCATTAATATTAATTTATTAATAAAATTTATCACAAAATATTAAAAGTCATTAAAAATAACTTAAAATATTATCTTATATCATAATATAATTTTAAATAATTTTTCAAATATTAAAATCATTCTTAACTAATTTATTTATAATATAATTAAATACTTTTAATATTCCAAAAATATTAAATATTTATGAAATATATTTAAAATAATTAAAAACTAATTTTAGGAATTTAAAATAATTTTTAATAATTAAAAACTATTTTTTTCTATTTATTAATTAATTTCCAAAAAATAAAATATTGTCTGTCGCTAAAGGCCACCTATAGTGACAAAACTGTCGCTATAGGTGTTCTTCATGTTCTTGAGTTGTTCTTGAACATTCATAGCAGTGTACAACCTAGCTACTTTGACCATGATTATAATAGTGTGTGATGTTCTTCTGGACAAGTTATTCGTCACATAATGTAATACTAATGCACGACTACAAGATTGAACAACAAACAAGTTCATACAACATATAACCAACTAGATCTGTGCCTTCAAAAATATTGTCAGGTCTGTTCTTCATTTTCTGGGTTACCCAGAAATGAAGAACAGTTCTACATGTCTCCTTTGGGCTTCCACAACTTGCTAATCTTGTGTTCTTTTTGTGATCTAAGAGTTTCAAAGTGTTCATAGCAGCCAACATGTCAAAGAGTAGATCTATCACAAAACATAACTAAAAAAACAACATAATACCAAGATCTTTTTTGGTCAAACGTTGTCAGAAACCATGTTCATGAACTTTCTGGGATACCCAGAAAGTTCATCCGTGGACTTTCTGCCTAGTTTGACCATCCTCCAAATCTCATACGTTTGTGATAAAAGCTATCTAAGAGTATTAACCTATAGCATAACTACTATACTATAACTTTAATGCAACAAAAGAATCAAAACATACACACACTGACCGATCTGGTCTAATCAAAACGTTGTCGTGTCGGTAGGTCTTTGCTTTCATTTACGGGTTACCGAAAAACACCGGTCATGGCTTCGGCCAACGTGGTTTGACCACGATTAACTTTTAATCGGTTCATGTTCTGACTTTGATTCCACTTGCAGACTAAAGAACACATACACTACTACAAGTAAAAACCTTCAAAACACAAAAATCATAAACATGCTGAGATTTACAGCCTCTGACATTTGATGTCAAACCACAAAATAAAATTTTTCCAGATTCGGCAAATCTTCAAATTCGAGCCTTTAGATGTTATGGATCTAACATCTAGCAACCCAGATCATCATTATACACCTTATACAACATATTTTAACAATCAAACATAACATCTAACAACCGAAATTTGGACAGATTTTTTTTTTAGTAGGGTTTTATACCTTTATTTTGATCTTCTTCTGATTTTAGCTACTGATTTGTTTTCGATTTTCGTGGAGCTGGTATATGGGACTGATCTAGCTTAATATTTCCGGTGTATGGGGCTTGAGAGAGTTAGCTTGAGTGTTCTGTATAATAAGTGAGCAAAATGAGATTTTTCTCTCTCTAATTCTATATATAGATGTCTTGGATGCATGTATGCTGAGATAGAGACTGATTGCTGGCCATTTTAAGTCAATGGAGTTGTTGGATTAGTTCACCAACTATCACACTTGTCAAGCTACATAATAAAAAAATCCAACTAGGGGTATTTTAGTCTTTTTGCTTGTAATTTTAAGGGCATTCTTGCAATCCTTGCAAACCCTTAGGGTTTAACCCTAAAGTTTAGCACAAAACATATCTAGGATTTAGCAATTAGGGTTTGCACAAAAATAAAAATTAAAAAACTTTTAGTTTTTAAAATTTTGAAATTAGGGTTTTCTAATTGTGATTAATTTTCTAATTACCTTATACAGTAACATTAGGGTTTAGATCATATAATTATCATTGACTTTGCTTAATATAGCAATTAGGGTTTACACTTTTGGTAATTAGGGTTATCAAATTAAAATTAGGGTTCTAGATCAGTAATTAAGGTTTAACAATTTAGGGTTTCTATAATTAACAATTATAATTTTAATACTTGTTAATTAATCACTTATCACAATTACCAATAATCTCGAACTCTAATTTGAATTTCAAATTAAGGTTTCTCATTTCCAAAAATTAGGGTTTTATTAGGGTTTTCTAAATATTAGGGTTTCTAGAATTTTAATTAGGGTTTACCTAATTAATCAAATCATTTTATAATACAAATCATAAAACATATAACACAGTTACATAACCGTCTTAAACCCACAATTGATTTTCAAATTAGGGTTTAGCCAAATAATATTAGGGTTTTGAAATTAAATACCATAATTGACCAATCATCATCAATACGTACATACTGTGCATATTCATAGCACTGAAAAATCAAAATATAATTAATATTATATTATTATTCTCATACCTTGACAATAATCCAAAATTAGGGTTTGGATTCTATATCCGATTTATTCTTCATATTTAACCTTAATAATTAAGGTAAAATAATTAACTTAATAATCAGTACTAAAATTTATATAATAAAATAATTATTATAATTATTCTAAAAATCACTTCATATATTATTTAAATAATATATGATTATATTTTCATGGAAAATATTTAATAAAAACATTTTTGCTATTAAAAGTAATTATTATAAGAATATATTTTATAATAATCAATAATTTCTAAAATAAAATTATTTATAAATATTCATGTAATATATATATATTTTTAATTATCACATAAACACATATACACATTGTCTTATACAAATCCTCATCCTTAAAATAAATAAAAAATTATACGCAAAATTTCTTATTTATTTATATTAAAAATATCGGGTTGTTACATTCACCCTCCCTTATAAAGATTCCGTCCCCGGAATCACCGTTTTAAAACCTATACATACACGATTACATAGCATACAATTATTTCAATTAGATCCTCGATCATAATTTGATCGAACTAATCTTTAACTATTCACATAAAGCTTGTCTTTCTGATTAAACGGATATTTGATTTCTAAAAGAACTCAAATTCCTCCCTCAAAATTTCTAAAACAATTAATTTACTATATATAGGAAAATCACGTATAATAAAATAAAAGTTATACGAATAATACCTGGTATTGCAGTGCCAGCTGCCATCGTATCCTGAACAGTCATATTGTAGACCCTTGCACGTTGATTTTGTTGGTTTGTTCGATGACGTAGGTCCCGTGATTGCTAACGTCCCGCTGCTCTTGCTAGTATTCAAACTTCATGCCTCCGTCCTCCTCTTCGGACAATCCTTCACCTGGTGTTCAGTCGATCCTCACGTGAAAACATCCCATCGTTCATCCTAGGATCAAAGGGTTGGGAGATATAGCCTCCTCCGCCTCCGCACTTATAACATACAAACTTCCCCTTCAAACACTCCCCCGAGTGGTTCTTTCCACAATTCTTACATTGCACAGTCTGTTTCTTTATACCTTCTTGCTTCACATGTACACTTCCAAAACTGCTCACCTTCCTCTTTCCATCTCCACTCCTGCTCCCACTATTAATTCCTACCTTCCCAGCTCCTTCGGTCTTACCCTTATTCTTCCTCTCCTTGTTGTAGAGGCTCATAGCCTCACTTTCCTCCTCAGCAATAATCGCCTTCTCCATGAGTGCTGCAAATGTAGGAATCTGCAACACCGCCACCTTGTTGTAGAGCCAGGGTTTTAATCCCAGCTCAAACCTCCTTGCTTTTCTATCCTCCGTATCAACTTGATGCGGGGCAAACCTAGCTAACTCATTAAATTTGGCGGCGTATTCTGACACAGTCATGTTTTCCTGCTTTAATTCTAAAAATTTAACCTCCATCCTCGCCTGCATACTAGGTGAAAAATAGTTTTCGAAAAACAGTGTTTTGAACCTATTTCATGTGACTACATCTTCTCCTGCCCTAGCCTGATTCGCCTCCCACCAAAAGTTTGCCTCACCCTTCATCATGTAAGTGGCAAAAGCAGTCTTCTGCCCTTTATCTACCCTAGCTACCACAAATGCTTTTTCAATCTCCTTAACCCAAGTTTGGGCTTCAACAGGGTCAGTTGTACCTCTGAATTTGGGTGGTTCTACAGCTTTGAAATCTTTGAAATTCGCCAAGCGGTTATCCGCCGGGTTTCCAGCGACTGGAATTCCTTGTTGCATTGCCTGAGCTACCATATTCGCGAAGTTCTGCATCGGGTCTGCTTGTTGTTCTCCCTCAACGTTGTTGACAGATTCTTCTACCCTTTGGTTGCGAGTTCGACGTCTTGGCGGCATTATCTGATTAAATAAAATCATAAACTTAACTTACATTCTAAACCTTATCATATAAGTTTAATATTTTAAACTTGTTTCATCACTCAAACATAGATTCATATTCATTGAATATTTTACATAACATAGCATATAATGCTTTAAAAATCATTCATCCCTTTGTGACCACAAAAGTCGGGATTTACAGACTTGATCATTACAAAAGTTTAGAAACATAACCTTACACAGACATATTAAGCACATATATTACATTAAACACACCTACACAACATAACCTATAATACCTATTTATTACTCCTTTTCTTTGGACAACCTCTCGCCTGATGCCCTTCTATCCCACAGATAAAACATGCTCCTTTTTTGTAGTCGGGACAATACATAGTGGTATGTCCCTCATAGCCGCAAAAGATAACATATTCATTTCCATTTCTTCTTATTGGATTTTCCTAAGTCATGGTCTTCTATCTTTCTTTTCCCCTTCTTGTTCGGAGCTGCACATGATGTGTTGCTTGTGGCTCCCATCATACCAATTTGGATCTTAAGCTTATCTTGTCCTTCCATTGTTTCTATTAACGCTTGACGCAACTGACTATTCTGAAAGTAGTATGCACACAAGCCAATCATGTTTGATGATAAAGCATATACTTTGTAACAATCTTATTCATTTATTAATAAAAAGTATTAATTTATTAAAGGCTTATAATTATCTACATGATGTCGTTTTTTATAATATGTGATAAACCCATAGTTTTAAGCAATGCTTTTAGAATAATGATGATGATCATTCTAATGAGATCTAAATTCTTTGAAAGCTTAAAACTAAAATAGTTCCCAATCATTGGATTACTAAATTGGGGATTAGTGAATCCGGATAGATTGGTACATACGTTGTTTGCTCATTGGATGAGGATGATTGATCTCACGATCATTTGTGTGGAGACACTAAAGCAAGTATGTAGGTGCTTATTAGAGAATAAGTTCATCGAACGTGGCTCGCTAAGGAATACCTAATGGAGTTTTATTTGTTCGTCAATAGGAATTCTCAGAGTGATAGTAGTACAAGTAATCCTTGGACTTGAGATCATCATAGTATCTTGTGTATGATGAGTTATACTTTGACTTATTCCTTAAGACCCTTAGGTATATCAAAGGGTATGCTTGGGTATAATAAGTTGTATATGGAGATAATGTATGATCAATAAAGAATCTACCACTTCTAATAAAAGAAGAGAAATGTCCTATGTGATTCGATAAATGTCAACCCAAAGAGGTCCTGGTTAAGGCGTAATGAAATTAGAAAGGAGTTTCTAATTTGCATTATTTGGAGTTGTGCATTTAAGGATCGAAATACATATAATTAAATAAAATAAGACTTGACAAGAATTCCATGTCTTATATTTAATTGGGACATCAGATGGTGGAAGGATTGAATTGTACAGAACTATTTACTCAAAGGTTCTTTTATGATTAATGTTGAAATCTATATTATCCGGAAAGTCGTTGATCGCTAGGGAGGCTTATCCCTATTGTAGAATAAATATTATTTATTTAAATAAATTAATTGTTTAATTTATTTATTTAAATAAGATTAGAATTGTTCTAATTGATTTATTCACAACTAGGTTTAATATGGAGAACCTAAAGGGTCACACCATAAAAGGAAGAATAATTATTTAAGAAGTTAATGGCATAATCGTAATAATATGTTATGTATATTTAATTTAATCTATGGTGATAGAATAAATTAAATAGCTTAATATTTATTATTTAATATTTTAGAAATATTAAATATAAATTAATAAGAGGAGTCTTATTAATATTATTACAATTATTATTATTTTAATTTCTAAAAGAGTTTAGGAATTAATTTAATATAAGTACTCTCATTTATTCTTAATTGGATTAGGAAGGAAAATTAGTTAAAGGAGTTTAATTAATTATCCCTAATAAGATTAGGGAGCTTAATTAATTAAAAGAATTAATTAATTAAAACCCAATTCCTTAATTGTTAAGGTGGGTTGCCCACATCTATAAATAAGAGGAGTCTTATTATGGGTGGTATGGGTTGTTGACTTTTTACAACGTAATAATTCCAATTTGTTGGAGAGTACACCTTTTCTATAGTAGATAGGAAAACTAGGGTTTGAGCCATAAACACCCATCTTCTTGAATCTTTATCTTCCTTGGTGGATCACCTCTAGAGGCCAAACATTTGGGTGGCTAACGTTGATCAAAGGAAGGAACAAAACCCCGGTAGATTCAAGTTGAACGCGAAAGGATTTGGAGGTGAACTTGTACCTGAGGAAGCTCGATCTTCAAGGGTATGATTTTATTCTTTATCTTTTCGTTTAATTAATAATTATGCATAAAGGATGATCCGTATATGGTTTGTAATAAATTTTAAACTCGATTTTTACACGCTCCGCTTAATTTTATGCAATTTGATCACATACATGAATAATATTACAAACCTAATAAATGGCATCAGAGCCAAACCTTTATGCAAATTATTAATTGTTCAAATTTAATATGTATATTGATATGTGTTTAGAACAATTTAATTGGGCATAATTTTATTGTATAAAATTTATTTAAAAAAAAAAAAAAAATCCGTGCAACAAAAGGAAAAACCCACGGAAATCACGCCAAAAAGAAGGTTGTGCATGGTTTTTCATGCATGCACGGAAATCAAGGGCCGTAATTACCACCGTACCACCAAACACTAAATCAAGGCTAATGATGATAGCATGATAGATGAATGATTAGCATGATTAGCTAATTATTACAATTAATAACGGAAATTGTTATTGCTGCTATCAATGATTGGCAAATGATTTTTTTTTAGGAACCGCATTACATTTAAAAAAAAAAAAAAGCTGATGTACTAAATTATATAGGGAATGAGGTATACGAAATCAATAAAATATATATATATATATATATATTATTCTTAATTATTTTATAATTAAAATAAAATGTTTATTTTAATTTTAAAATAAAAGGTTTATTTTAATATTAAAATAAAAGGAGTTTATTTTAATTTTAAAATTGAATATATATATATATATATATATAATTATTTTAATCTTAAAATAAAAGTTTATTTTAATTTTAAAATAAAAGGTTTATTTTAATTTTAAAATAAAAAGGTTTATTTTAATTTTAAAATTAGATTTCATGCTAACTAATTAGAGTTGGAATTGGATTCCATGATAACTAATTGGAGTTGAAATTGGATTTTATTTTTCCTAAAATAAAGGAGTTTATTTGTGAATAGGGAAGTAAATCCATCTTTCCTTAAATAAAGGAGTTTATTTAGATATGAAATAAGATTTCATATTATTCAAAATAAAAGAGTTTATTTGTGAATAGGAAAGAGAATCCATGTTTCCTTAAATAAAGGAGTTTATTTAAATATGGAATAAGATTTCATATTATTCAAAATAAAGGAGTTTATTTGTGAATAGGAAAGAATATCCGTGTTTCCTTTAATAAAAGATTTTTTTTTACATGGAATTGATTCCATAATTAATTAAAATAAAAGAGTTTATTTTAATTAAAAAGATTTTTTATTACATGGAAATGGATTCCATAATTAATTAAAATAAAGGAGTTTATTTTGATTAAAATTTTGATTAAAATAAAATAGTTTATTTTATTCAAAATTAGATAAATTAAAATAAAATAGTTTTATTTTGATTTAAATTTGGATTAAAATAAAGGAGTTTATTTTATTCAAAAATTAGATTTTATACTAACTAAATTTTGCCCATTAAATGATATCAATATATATATTAAATATTTATTATTCATGAGATGAATGTTATTTATCGATGCATATGGTGATGTGTATGATAATAAATGGGATTGATTATGGACTATTGACCAATATGATTGGATTTTATTTTAGTTGGATGCATGAATGTATGGGTTTTATTAAATGGGTCTCACAGACTGCCTTCTCTAATTTTTCTTAATGTAAATTCTATCTCCTCCTATGTACTTCCCTCGATCACGATCAAGGTTTCTATTTATTTTAAATAGTTTTGTAATAGGAATAGTTAGAATTAATTTTGAAAAATTGGAGATCAAGGACAAGAAGCGCTTGAAGACCCGTTTGTAATGGAGCCCGGGTTTAAATGTAATAGTTATATTTAAATATTATTTTTCGCACCCTGGGGTTTGACCTTTTGGTTCACTTGGTGGCTCTAGTGAACCAAACTAGAATAAAAGTCCATAATCAATCCTAGTAGAATATAGTATTCTATATGTGCATGCTTATACTATATATATTATATATTATGCAAACATGCTTCGCATGTTCATTAATATGACGCGTATTTTTTATATATATATGCATGTACGCTAAACAAGATGAGACAAATTAATAACAAACCCTCAATTTTTATATTAAGTCCTAAGCGCTCAAAGATATTTGGAATATCGAACGTCGCTTTCTAGCATGATAAAATTAATAGAGTATTAAATATTTAATATGAGTTTGTTGTGTCACCACAAGGCAAGTATTAAGTATTTAAGATGTTAATTTATCACATTTGATGCTTATAAAGAAAATTGAACAATATTGTTTTGTCAGTGTCACCACAAGGATGATATTTTTCTTTTTGAATATATGGAGTGCTAGGTCGGACTTAACTTGGATAATTTTGATTCGGATGTGCCACCACTGATCAAAATAATCTAAGAGGCAAAATACAAGGAGTTGCATAGTTGATGTAATTGACAAAAGTTGTCTACCTATTTATTTATATATAGTTTGTTGTGTCACCACAAGGCTATATACATTTGAAATGGGATCCTTATTCTCACTAGCAAATCTTTAATTAGATTTTGCTTAACTATATAAGTGAGGGTAATATAGTTTGAAGAAAATAGTGGGAGATACCAATTTAAAACAAGACCTAAATTATTTTGGTAATTAATAAAAGAATGTATGTTAAAATGTTGTTAATTACAAATTCATCTATAGAATTTTACAATGTCTAAAATTACTATCATCTGCAAGCATATTAGATGCTAAATTAACTGTAATCAATTAAACGGATTGGTTAAGGAATTTGAGAATAGTTCTCATAGTGAAAAGCTATCTTATGTCCTTAATACGCCTATCCTCGCAATGGTTGCGCATAATGCCTCCGAGGAAGAGATTGCTACTTTTAGAAAGTGGCAAGATGATGCACAATTGGCTCAATGCATCATGCTCAGATCCATGAGTAACGAGCTTCAGCCACAAGATGAAACTATGGATGCTTCTACTATATTCCCGCACATCAAGTAGTTGATGGTGAGGAAAGTAGGACCGATAGATATCGATATCTAAGGAGCTCTTCCGATCTAGAATGGCCAATGGCACTATAGTATGTAAAAAAAAAAGGTCCTTAACATTATCAATTTGATTGATCAATTAGACAACGAGTTTTGTCATGGATGGAGAGTTGAGCCAAGATTTGATCTTGCACTCACCCCGGACTCCTTTCATTAATTGTTGTGAATTTTTCATATAAACAAGCTAGATATCGCCTCACCGATTTGCTTAACATATTGAAAAATGTTGAGAGTCACTTTCCAACCAAGAAAGACCAAGTCTTACTGGTAGGGGCCAAAGGATCTTCTGAAAAGAAGAACGATTCTAAGAAGGTAAATATAAAGGCAAAAACAAAGGATAATAAGAACAAAACTGATACGGATAGCAAAGGAGTTTGCTTCCACTACAATAAGCCTGGACACTGGAAAGAAACTGCAAGAAGCATCTTGCAGAGGCTAACCAAAGAAGCTTAGTGAAGTTTCGGTTACAATACAGTTTTTTGTTCTTGATTGAAATAAATTTTTCTTTAAGTCAAGGTTCTACTTGGGTATTGGATACCGATTTTGGTTATCATAAATATAGATTTATGAAAGGACCAAACAGAAGTAGAAAGCTAAACAAGTATAAGTAATCCTATGTGTGGGAAATGAAGCAAAGGTTGCAACATTAGCCATAGAAACTTATAGTTTAGCACTGCCTACGGGCAAATCTATTAAGTCAATAAGTTGTTATTGTATTTTAGTTCTCGTTGAAAACATTATTTCCATTTTATTGTTGGACAATGAAATCTTTGGTATTATAATTAAGAACAATTGTTGTTCTATTTATAATAATAATGTTTTGTAGAAATCGAATATTACTTAATGGATTTTGTATACTGATTTACGTGAAAATAATTTTGCATATTGAACAAATTAGTATAAGAAAAGGAGATGATCATTCAAAGAGTTGAATATATGTATTTGTTGAATACAAGTGTGAATTATTTGAAAGGTTCAAAGAATTCGAATGAAACAAATTGGCAAAGTATTAAGATTCTTTGATTAGATCAAGGAATAAATACTTGTGCAATAAGTTTCTAGATCATCTCAAATGGTTTTCTCATAATGGACACATCCCGACACGCAATAATTGATTGATGTATCCGAAGGAAAAATCGCATCTATTTGAACATATGGTGCGATCCATAATGATTTTATCGACATTCCAAAGATTCTTCTAGGATCATGTCCTAGAAATGGCTACATATCTCACGAAAAAGGTAACCTCAAAATCCGCCCCAAGACTCCATAAAAGTTATGGATGTGGAGGATTCCTAATCTTAAGTATGTTAAGATAAGGGTTGTCCAACTTATGTGAAAAGGTTTCAAAGGATAAGCTTGGGACAAAATTTGACATGTATGATTTGTGGGACATCCTAAAGTAAGTTTAGGGTATATGTTCTATAATCCTACATAGCAAAAGGTGTTTATCATGAACACACCGCTTTCTAAGATAAAGGTGTTTATCATTAAAGGGGCTAGTGGAGGATAATAGATCTTGAAGAGTTCAAGAACCACAAAATACTATAAGTCAAATAAGAGGAACCCGTAGATAGACCTATTATACCAACAAATGAATCAGAATCGAATAGTACCAAAGGTACCTAGGAGGTATGGATTCATCATGGATGATGATGATGAGGTACACATCATAGAAGATGATGATCCGAGTTACATTCGATGAGGTAAGACTTCTAGTGTGTACAAAAGGGTCAAATGGGAGCGCCGTGGAAATTTCTAGTATTATATGTTGATATACTACGGATAAGGAATGACATACCAATGCTACAATCAGTAAAGATAAAGTTGTCTAAACATTCCTCCATGAATGATTTGGAAGAGTATCTTAATTGGGGATATAAATCTATATAGATAGATTTAAGAGGATGCTCGACTTAACCCAAGGAACGTATATTCATTTGATGCTAAAGTCGTTTAGCATGGCAAACTCCAAGAGATGTCTCATGTCGATGAGCTATGGAGTGTATCTCTTAATAGTCCCCATAGACTCCAATGAAGAGAGATTGCATGAGTGACAATCATGTATGCAATGAAATGTACGAGACCGATGTCGATCACCATATTCGGAGAAGTTCACTATGAGTCGTTGAAAACATCTTAAAGTGCTTAACCGCACTAAGGATGTCATCATATTCATGGTGGGTCTAAATTAAAACTAGAGGGCTTAATGGACTCAAGTTTTCGCATGCACCAAGATGATGTAAAATCCACTTTAAGGTAAAGGGTTACCTTTAGCAAGGTGCAGTTGAATCGAAAGGTTCCAAACAAAAGAAAGAGTTTTGGTTTAGTGATAAAGACAAAGTAAATAGCTATAAATGAAGCTACAAGTTGATTGTTTGGATTAAAAGTTCATTACGTAACTAGAATAGTTCCTAAGTCTCATCTTGGATCTAAACATGTGTTGTGGCACTTTCATTTGATTATTAAAATCATTGAAAGATAGGAAATCACTATAGAGATAGTGGACTCTCAAGAACAACATTACATATCCATTAACTAAAGCTTATCCAAAAAGCAGGATAATCGTCACTTAGAGAAGAAGAGTATAAGATACCATGACGATTGGCTTTTAGTGCAAGTGGGAGATTGAAAGTAGTATGCACACAAGCCAATCATGTTTGATGATAAAGCATATACTTTGTAACAATCTTATTCATTTATTAATAAAAAGTATTAATTTATTAAAGGCTTATAATTATCTACATGATGTTGTTTTTATAATATGTGATAAACCCATAGTTTTAAGCAATGCTTTTAGAATAATGATGATGATCATTCTAATGAGATCTAAATTCTTTGAAAGCTTAAAACTAAAATAGTTCCCAATCATTGGATTACTAAATTGGGGATTAGTGAATCCGGATAGATCGGGTACATACGTTGCTTGCTCATTGGATGAGGATGATTGATCTCATGATCATTTGTGTGGAGACACTAAAGCAAGTATGTAGGTGCTTATTAGAGAATAAGTTCATTTCGAACGTGGCTCGCTAAGGAATACCTAATGGAGTTTTATTTGCATCGTCAATAGGAATTTCAGTAGTGATAGTAAAGACAAGTAATCCTTGGACTTGAGATCATCATAGTATCTTGTGTATGATGAGTTATACTTTGACTTATTCCTTAAGACCCTTAGGGTATATCAAAGGGTATGCTTGGGTATAATAAGTTGTACATGGAGATAATGTATGATCAATAAAGAATCTACCACTTCTAATAAAAGAAGAGAAATGTCCTATGTGATTCGATAAATGTCAACCCAAGAGTCCTTGGTTAAAGCGTAATGAAATTAGAAAGGAGT
This sequence comes from Panax quinquefolius, assembly GCA_020205615.1. Classification (NCBI taxonomy): domain Eukaryota; kingdom Viridiplantae; phylum Streptophyta; class Magnoliopsida; order Apiales; family Araliaceae; genus Panax; species Panax quinquefolius. The sequence continues at coordinate 73,134,546 of CM035160.1, read as the reverse complement.
TTCTAATTTGCATTATTTGAGTTGTGCATTTAAGGATCGAAATACATATAATTAAATAAAATAAGACTTGATAAAGAATTCCATGTCTTATATTTAATTGGGACATTGTATGGTGGAAGGATTGAATTGTACCAGAACTATTTACTCAAAGGTTCTTCTATGATTAATGTTGAAATCTATATTATCTCGGAAAGTCGTTGATCGCTTAGGAGGCTTATCCCTATTGTAGAATAAATATTATTTATTTAAATAAATTAATTGTTTAATTTATTTATTTAAATAAGATTAGAATTGTTCTAATTGATTTATTCACAAACGGTTTAATATGGAGAACCTAAAGGGTCACACCATAAAAGGAAGAATAATTATTTAAGAAGTTAATGGCATAATCGTAATAATATATGTTATGTATATTTAATTTAATCTATGGTGATAAATAAATTAAATAGCTTAATATTTATTATTTAATATTTTAGAAATATTAAATATAAATTAATAAGAGGAGTCTTATTAATATTATTACAATTATTATTATTTTAATTTCTAAAAGAGTTTAGGAATTAATTTAATATAAGTACTCTCATTTATTCTTAATTGGATTAGGAAGGAAAATTAGTTAAAGGAGTTTAATTAATTATCCCTAATAAGATTAGGGAGCTTAATTAATTAAAAGAATTAATTAATTAAAACCCAATTCCTTAATTGTTAAGGTGGGTTGCTTACATCTATAAATAAGAGGAGTCTTATTATGGGTGGTATGGGTTGTTGATTTTTTACAACGTAATAATTCCAATTTGTTGGAGAGTACCCTTTTTCTATAGAGATAGGAAAACTAGGGTTTGAGCCATAAACACCATCTTCTTGAATCTTTATCTTCCTTGGTGGATCACCTCAGAGGCCAAACATTTGGGTGGCTAACGTTGATCAAAGGAAGGAACAAAACCCTGTAGATTCAAGTTGAACGCGAAAGGATTTGGAGGTGAACTTGTACGAGGAAGCTTCGATCTTCAAGGGTATGATTTTATTCTTTATCTTTTCGTTTAATTAATAATTATGCATAAAGGATGATCCGGGTATATGGTTTGTAATAAATTTTAAACTCTGATTTTTACACGCTTCCGCTTAATTTGTGCAATTTGATTGCGCACATGAATATTACAAACCTAACATATTCAACAGCTTTTCTATCTCCTACAGCCTTTCCAGAGAAGAAACCTTGTTCCTCAGATCCTGCACCTCCGTTGATGCAAGATCAGCTTGAACTTTAGTGTCTGAATCGCTATCTGTCAGCTCCACCATCTCCTGATCTGGTACTACGTTTTCTACAATAACCACATCGTCTGAGTTATTTTCATTGTGAGCCTTTATTTCAGCTATCGGCTTTGATATCAGCTCGGGTGTATGGGTTTTATCCTTTTTCATGCTATATGCATATAACAAGCCTTTTCCACTAGACATCTACACATATAAACTATCTTGATTAGCATATAGTATATATACACAATAAACCATAGTTTTATATGAGTTATCTTTTATTTTGTTTGATGATGAACTTAGTCAATTCATCTCTTTTTAAACTCTATATGAGTTATTTATATTTTCAACGTTTCCCTCTGTTCTAAGGTTATAGCCTAAGGTCTAACCCACCTATGGTTTTTAACCCTAAGCTCTGATACCAACCTGTGAAGACCCCAAACTCGGGTACTTGAAACCCGAACTCGGTTCTTCACGATACCATTTCTATGAGCGGAATAATACTAATAATAATAACAATAATATAAAGATCAACTTAATTTACATATCATCAGAGTCTAATCCCAAGTACGTAACCTTTAAACATTCATTACAAACCATGATAGATAATATATACCATACTTGTCTTAATAATATTAAACTATTACATAAGATAACGTTCATTCATTCAGCAACCTTTCCATTTCCCTTGTTCTTAGCAGAGCTCTCTGATCGTTCACACTTCGCTGAAAACATTTAAATTAAGCAAGGATGAGCATTTGAGTGCCCAGCAAGTAATAGCAATTATATATATATATATAATCTGAAAGAATTTAAATATTTTCTTTGTACTATTCTTCTACAACAAGTCAATAGTTGTGAAGTATTCTGAACCGATAATAATAACATAACAACTCTCTTTCAAATTTTTGAAACTACATATTGACTATAACTAGGGTTATGGTGACATACCATGAACATTGTTTTCATTTTCGAAAAGGTTAAACAGAAATTCATCTGTAAACCGTCATAACTTACAGGCACGGGGGGTGATCAACCTGTTATGCCCTGCATTGATCAATACTACATTACAAGAACGATAGGATCGTTCACTCTGTCCACCTTGGGTGCATAAATAGTTTTCCCGTGTAGAGATGTGCATACTTGTCTAGGTTTCAAATCAAAGGTTTTATCTTGTTCAACAATAATCTATAATTCAACATATATGTATACGGGTAATTGACAAAGGTATATCAACATGTGATTAAATACAATGATTATCCAAGTGGGGACACTTGTATAACCATTTATAGAAATTAACTAATGTAATATATATATATCGAATTATCATATACTAACATGTTGATATTCAATGAGCGTATATAATATAAGGTTAATAATGCATATAAAGAATAATATAGTTTAGAAACATTCTTACTCATGTCCATTGCATAAAGAAAATGCAAAGGTAAGATACTTGCCTGATGCGCTGCTTACAATTTGCAACTTAGTTCTATCGTTTGTATCACGACCTATCATTAATAAGATCATTCGTTTGATTAGAATAACATACTATAACACATAACACTGCTTATTGCAGTCAGCACATAACCTAATCACATTGGCACATATGTTTAACAACCATTGAATCACAAATAATCACATATCTAATTAAATTATCTAAGTCCAGATCAATTTCTGAAACATGTCAGTGTACCGACAACTTTATCGGGTAATTTTCGAGTTTAAGACTATGTCCCGTAACTTAGTATCAGTCATATTATTTTTAAATGACTTAATATAATTTTAAAACATTTATTATAATTTATCATGAAATTTCAAACATCGGAATCATTATTAAATGATTTAAATATTAAACATTCCTATTATCATTAATATTTAATTAATATTAAACTATTAATGAAATAATTTCCAAAATATTAAAGTTATTTATAATAACTTAAAATACTTTTAAAGAATTAATATTACCCTTAAATGATTTTTAAAATATTTAAAATCATTCTTAAATAATTACCATTAATATTAAAGTATTAATGTACTATTTATCAAAATATTAAAAGTCATTAATTATAACTTAAAATATTTTTATTTCATTTATATCCCTTTTAAATGATTTTTAAATTAATTAAACCATTTATAAACTATTTATTTAATATAATTATTAAATAAATTTAATATCTTTAATAATAAGTTAATATTCATTAATATTAAATTATTAATGAAATTATTCTTTAAATATTAAAAGTTATGTTTTATAACTTTAAAATATCTTTAAACACTTTATTTTCATTTAAAATGATTATTATAATATTAAAATTATTTTTAAACTAACTTATTTAATATAATCATTAAATAAATTTAATATCATTAATAATAATTAATTAATTAAATTTAACTTTAAATATTAAAAGTTATGTTTTATAACTTAAAATATTTTAAATACCTTATTATTATTTAAAATGATTTTTTAATATAATAAAAAAAAATTAATTAATTTATTTAATTCATTTAGTAAATAACTTAATTATCATTAATATTAATTTATTAATAAAATTTATCACAAAATATTAAAAGTCATTAAAAATAACTTAAAATATTATCTTATATCATAATATAATTTTAAATAATTTTTCAAATATTAAAATCATTCTTAACTAATTTATTTAATAATATAATAAAATACTTTTAATATTCCAAAAATATTATATATTTATTAAATATATTTAAAATAATTAAAATCTAATTTTAGGAATTTAAAATAATTTTAATAATTTATTTGGTATTTTTAATAATTAAAAAATATTTTTTTCTATTTATTAATTAATTTAGAAAAAATAAAATATTGTATGTCATTAAAGGCCACCTATAGTGACAAACTGTCGTTATAGGTGTTCTTCATGTTCTTCGAAATGTTCTTGAACATTCATATAGCGATGTATCTGAAGCTACTTTGACCATTATTATAATAGTGTGTGATATGCTTCTGGACAAGTTGTTCATCACATAATGTAATACTAATGCACAACGACAAGATTGAACAACAAACAAGTTCATACAACATATAACCAACTAGATCTGTGCCTTCAAAAATGTTGTCAGGTCTGTTCTTCATTTTCTGGGTTACACAGAAATGAAGAACAGTTCTACATGTCTCCTTTGGGCTTCCACAACTTGCTAATCTTGTGTTCTTTTTGTGATCTAAGAGTTTCAGTGTCTAGCCAACATGTCAAAGAGTAGATCTATCACAAAACATAACTAAAAAAACAACATAATACCAAGATCTTTTCCGGTCAAACGTTGTCAGAAACCACGTTCATGAACTTTCTGGGTTACCCAGAAAGTTCATCTGTGGACTTTCTGCCTAGTTTGACCATCCTCCAAATCTCATACGTTTGTGATAAAAGCTATCTAAGAGTATTAACCTGTAGCATAACTACTATACTATAACTTTAATGCAACAAAAGAATCAAAACATACACACACTGACCGATCTGGTCTAATCAAAACGTTGTCAGGCCGGTGCTGGGCTGTTTCTGGGTTACCCAGAAACACCCAGTCATGGCCGGTCAACGTGGTTTGACCACGATTAACTTTTAATCGGTTCATGTTCTGACTTTGATTCCACTTGCAGACTAAAGAACACATACACTACTACAAGTAAAAACCTTCAAAACACAAAAATCATAAACATGCTGAGATTTACAGCCTCTGACATTTGATGTCAAACCACAAAATAAAATTTTTCCAGATTCGAAAAATCTTCAAATCCGAGCCTCTAGATGTTATGGATCTAACATCTAGCAACCCATATCATCATTATACACCTTATACAACATATTTTAACAATCAAACATAACATCTAACAACTGAAATTTGGACAGATTTTTTTTTTGAGTAGGGTTTTATACCTTTATTTTGATCTTCTTCTAATTTTAGCTACTGATTTGTTTTCGATTTTCGTGGGGCTGGTATATGGGACTGATCTAGCTTAATATTTCGGGTGTATGGGGCTTGAGAGAGTTAGCTTGAGTGTTCTGTATAATAAGTGAGCAAAATGAGATTTTTCTCTCTCTAATTCTATATATAGATGTCTTGGATGCATGTATCTTTGAGATAGACCGAATCTTTGGCCATTTTAAGTCAATGGAGTTGTTGGATTAGTTCACCAACTATCACACTTGTCAAGCTACATAATAAAGAAATCCAACTAGGGGTATTTTAGTCTTTTTGCTTGTAATTTTAAGGGCATTCTTATAATCCTTGCAAGCCCTTTGGGTTTAACCCTAAGGTTTAGCATAAAACATATCTAGGATTTATCGATTAGGGTTTGCACAAAAATAAAAATTAAATAACTTTTAGTTTTTAAAATTTTGAAATTAGGGTTTTCTAATTGTGATTAATTTACTAATTACCTTATACAGTAACATTAGGGTTTAGATCATATAATTATCATTGACTTTGCTTAATATAGCAATTAGGGTTTACACTTTTGGTAATTAGGGTTATCAAATTAAAATTAGGGTTCTAGTTCAGTAATTAGGGTTTAACAATTTAGGGTTTCTATAATTAACAATTATAATTTTAATACTTGTTAATTAATCATCTTATCACACTTATCAATAATCTCGAATTCTAATTTGAATTTCAAATTAGGGTTTCTCATTTCCAAAAATTAGGGTTTTATTAGGATTTTCTTAAATATTAGGGTTTCTAGAATTTTAATTAGGGTTTACCTAATTAATCAAATCATTATATAATACAAATCATAAAACATATAACACAGTTAAATAACCATCTTAAACCCACAATTGATTTTCAAATTAGGGTTTAGCCAAATAATATTAGGGTTTTGAAATTAAATATCATAATTGACCAATCATCATCAATACGTACATACTGTACATATTCATAGCACTAAAAAATCAAAATATAATTAATATTATATTATTATTCTCATACCTTGACAATAATCCAAAATTAGGGTTTGGATTCCATATCCGATTTTTTTTTCTTCATATTTAACCTTAATAATTAAGGTAAAATAATTAACTTAATAATCTGCACTAAAATTTATATAATAAAATAATTATTATAATTATTCTAAAAATCACTTCAGTATATTATTTAAATAATATATGATTATATTTTCATGGAAAATATTTAATAAATACATTTTGTTATTAAAAGTAATTATTATAAGAATATACTTTATAATAATCAATAATTTCTAAAATAAAATTTTTTGTAAATATTCATGTAATATATATATTTTTAATTATCACATAAACACATATACACATTGTCTTGTACAAATCCTCATCCTTAAAATAAATAAAAAATTATACGCAAAATTTCTTATTTATTTATATAGAAAATATCGGGTTGTTACATTCATCCTCAGTGGTGGATAGGGCAACCGAGATTTGCTTCTTACTATGCCATGAGACAAGACTTTGTCCCAAAAATGTACAAGTACCGCTTGTGCTTTTTCTATCTATTTGACAGCCTACATAGTCAGCATCTGAGTAACCCATTAGATCTAAATTGTCACATTTTGGGTAAAATAATCCTAAATTTAGCCCAATAAAGAATATCATGACTAAAGATAATTTACATCATCAATAGCCTTCATCAGTAATAAATAAGAGATTTAGAACATATGATAGATGATAAAACTTTTCAACCATAGTTGCAGCGGAACGATCAATCCATTAGAAGAGTCAAATAGACCATCAGGTCTATTATCTTCTCCATGTTAAAAGTCCACCAATAATGTTTTATCTTTATAACATCAATTAACAATTCCTGTCCACAATCATATGAATAACTCGTAATCATAATTGTGATTCTAAATTCCTCTTCGCACCCAGGACGAAGATAATTTTCATCACCTATCATCACCTGAAACATCAAAAATCATGGTTATACCAAATCGCAATTCTTGTTCATAATCATACTAATAAATTCATCTTTGCACTACGGCCAAAGATATTCATTAACAATTTATCTTTGCACTACAGGCCAAAGACATACAACTGTATTTTAGAAGAGTCGTGTAGAGCATGATATCTACTATCTTCTACGAATTAAAAGTGTACAATTAATATTTTATCGTTGAGACTCAGCTTAATAAATAATCCACATCATCGAATCATCCCTGCACTACGGCCAATGATATTCATGTAATCATCAATGGTCATGATTATACCGAATAATCCCTGGTTATAAGCATACCAATAACTATCCATCAATGCACTACGGGCCAATGAGGACTTTTACCACATCATCTATAACATTACGGGTCATGATTATACCGAATGATCCCTGGTCATAATCATACCAATAAACAGTTCATCTATACACATAAGCCAAAGATACTCATCAATCAATAGTTCACCTTTGCACGTAAGCCAAAGATATACAACTGTAAAACCAATACTCAATAGTCCATCTTTGCACGTAAGCCAAAGATATACAACTGTAAAGCCAATAATCAACAGTACATCTTTGCACGTAAGCCAAAGATATACAAGTGTAAAACCAATAATCAACCGTCCATCTTTGCACGTAAGCTAAAGATGACTTTCATCATAATATAAGCATGAGGATAATGGCAATGATATAAACATTAATCAAACGAAATCAAGGATAAATATTAAAGACTTTAAATTTATCCAGAGTTTAAAAATATCCAAATTGTCAACATTATACTGCTTTGTGGAGTAAAATTCAAGAATAATATTCATGTACTAAAAATAATTTGGACTGAAAAGAAATATATTTTTGGGTAAATTGTACCCATAATAGTACCACTGAATAGTACTTCAGGAATAGTATCTCGTGAATAGTACCCCGTCATGAAAAGTACCCCAAATACCCAAGTGAATAATATTCGGGTGAATAGTAATTTGAATGAATAGTAACCCGTGAATAGTACTCCAACACGAAAAGTGTCCCGAATACTCGATTGAATAATACTAGAGTGAATAGTAACTGGGTGAATAGTAACCCGTGAATAGTAACTCATAAAAAAATACCCAAAAAAATGATATTCCATGACGAGTACAAAAGAAATGATATCTCATACGAGTATAATAGAATATACGAAACTACAAATGGATTTTCACCCGTCATGCAGTAATCCATGTAGACAGATCATTTTCACAATTTAATAAAGAATGAATACGAAGGATCATTCACCATGCATGTGGTAATCAACATAGACATGTTATTCCAACAGAATAATAAAGACCGGAATAACGTAAGAATTCACCGAGCATGCGATAGATCGCATGCATAAAAGTTATTCAACATAATAATAAATAATGGAACCAGTCGTGCGTAATCGCAGATGCATGTGATATTCCAATGTAATAATAAAGAATGGAACGAAGTCATGCGTAAATTACGCATGCATGGGATATTCCAATGTAATAATAAAGAATGGAACTGTGTCATGCGTAATTACGCATGACGATGTGATATTCCAATGAGAATAATAAAGAATGGAATAACAGAAGAATTTCACTATGTATGCAGTACTTCGCATAGATAGGTTATTCCAACATAATAATAAAGAATGGAATAACAAACCTTACAAGTATTGAAAGAAAATAACTCTCTTCATGAATACGAAAGAATAATACCCCTTACTATAATAATAATATCCCTTACCTCAGAAGAAAACTGGATACTGGAATAGTGAGGTATCAGACTTCTCTTCTTCTTTTTCTCTATAATTTCTCTCTATAATAATTGCTCTATAGCTTTAGTGAATTGGTGAAAAATAATGAAGGAATGAGCTTCTATTTATAGGAAAATATAGTTTTAATAATTGCACATTTTGGGGCTCGAAATATTACAGTATAATACCTTCCTCTTTTCCTTTATTTTTAATTTAGTCCTACAAGTATTATCAAACTTGCACCACCTCCCCTAATAGTAAATCATGTGAATCAATAGTTCTAGACATGTGAAAATACGAATTACAGTATAGTTCCTCCATCTATACCTCCATTTTTAACTTAGTCATGCAAGTAATATCAATCTTGCACCACCTCCCCTAATAGTACAAGAATTTGAATCAATAGTACACACATGTGAACAAATAGTTATAATCATGTGAATTAATAGCAATTAATTGCTCATTTATCTGATTAATTACCCAATTGGTCAATATTACTTCTAGACATCATTTATTATCGAAATAAATGTCGATTTCCACTAACACTAATAATCCCAACATAATGAAACTATCAATTTCATCTTTAATCAACACGAACTTATTCATCATTAATATTATAACTCACAATATTTAACAACCGTGTCGTTCCTGAAAGAGGGGCTTTCAGATAAGGATTCTCTTTATCATGGCGCAATTAGGTGACCAACCCTCTCCTCGATGTAACTTCTAGACATTGTCAATATTGCAAATAATAATATGAATAACTTTGTCGTCTCAATTATTGATTTAATAATATAACATATTATCACGGATGACAACGTGACAATATTTGAATCAATAATATGAGAGATATGATGCACGGCAATTATTGTAGTAATAATTGAGTATAACCGAGTGACTTCTCATGAAAGCATCAATAATCAATCTGGTGTGTGCTACTATGTAACCACGCCAGACATCGTACTTTTACTACCGGGTAGTTCAACAGTTTAACGATAAAACTTTCGTCGTTATTTTTATAAAAAGATAATTCTATCATTTTCTAACTACGACAATACCTCCTTTGTGGGGTCCACCAATGATTATGCCGTCGTATGAATATTCCCTATTAAAACGAATACTCCCGGACACAATGAATATTTTATAACAACTTGCATACTTTGCAAAATTTTCAAATATCACCCTTAACTTTAACCTTTTATCAATTTAACCATTTACTAAATAGAATAATTATAAGAAAATTGAATACTTTTATTTCATAAAATTCGGGATCTCATAGTTAGAGCTAGCACTTTCTTTCGAGGAACTTCTTCCTCGTCATCATATCTTTTTAATTGGTGTTCATATTCTTCTAGTTCACCAAAGAGAGTTAAAGTATCAATAGAAGAAATATTGATAAAATCTTGATAAGTAGTAATTTTAGATGCAAACCTTTTGGACATAGCCCGAAGTAGCTTACAATTGATTTCACTTTGTGGAATTGACTTGTCGAGCAACTTCAAGGAATTTATAAGTACTAAGAATCGTACTTGAGCTATTTTGTTTGTTTCGTCTTTCTCCTGGATGTATTGAGTACCTCGAACTATGGGCCTCACTCATTATCTCTTCTTTTAATTTAGAATTATTTGTAACCCAAATTCTTCCTTCAAAACGATGTAATCCTTCTTTATCAAGGTCATACTTAGTCTTCTCTTCATCCTCCATTATCTTTTTCATTCTCTTGCAATCCTCATTACCTAGTTGTACCTCTTTAACTCGTTCTTATATCGTTGGTCGAGTCTCCATTGTGAATAACATCTCTACCGCTTCACTCGGTAATTTAACTTCTAGCTCCATTCCTGCCATGTCCATTACTAACTCATTCTGAGTCGTTAACATTGATAGCTTTTCTCTACCATTCCTACTTAATGCGTAGGCTACTATGTTTGCTTTCCCCGGATGATATAAGATATCACAGTCATAATCTTTTATCAATTCTAACCACTTTCTTTGCCTCATATTCAACTCCTTCTGTGTATAGATATATTTCAAACTTTTATGGTCCGTGTATATCTCACACTTCTCCCCATATAAATAATGTCTCCATATTTTAAAGGCAAAAATTATTGCTACCAATTCTAGGTCATGAGTAGGATATACCTTCTCATAATCCTTTAACTGACGTGATGCATACACAATGACCTTGCCATGCTGCATGACAACACAACCTAGTCATTTATGTGAAGCATCACTATAAATTACAAAATTCCACGTATCATCTGGTAGAGATAATACAGGTGCCTCACTTAATGTCCTTTTTAGTTTCTGAAAACTATTTTCACACTTCTCAGTCCACATATGCTTCACTGACTTCCTCGTCAAATTCGTCAACGGAGTAGCTATTTTAGAAAAGTCCTGGATGAACCTTCTATAGTATCCTGCTAACCCCAGAAAACTTTGAACCTCGGTTGGCAATTATTAATTGCTTCTACCTTCACTGGATCCACAAAAATGACATCTTTATCAATAACATGTCCTAGGAATTGTACTCTTTCAAGCCAAAATTCACACTTAGTGAATTTTGCATGCAACTTATTTCTCTGTAGTGTTTCCAACACTATCCTCAAATGTTCAATATGATCATTTGGTGTCTTCAAATAGACTAGAATATCATCAATGAACACTATGACGAACTTGTCCAAATATTATTTGAACACTCTGTTCATCATATCCATAAATGCGGCTGGCACATTAGTCAACCCAAACAACATAACCAGAAACTCGTAATGACCATAACGAGTTCTGAACGTCGTCTTATGTACATCCTCATTTCCTTACTTTCAACTGATGGTACCATGTACGCAAATCTATCTTAGAAAAATACTTTTCCCCTTTCAACTGATCAAATAGATCATCGATCCTGGGCAATGGGTTTTTATTCTTAATCGTTAACTTATTTAACTCTCGATAGTCGATACAAATTTGTAACAAGCCATCCTTCTTCTTTACAAACAACACCGGTGCTCCCCATGGAGACACACTTGGTTGAATGTACTTATTATCTAATAGTTCTTGTAATTGAACCATTAACTCCTTCATCTCTACCGGCGCCATTCTATAAGGTACCTTAGAAATTGGTGTCGTACCCGGTAACAGATCAATCATAAATTCGACCTCCCTATCTGGCGGAAGACCTGGTAACTCCTCCAAAAATACACCTGCGAACTCTCGTATTATAGATATCTGTTCAAAAGATGCTTCCACTCTTTGGGTATCCACAACATGGCACAGGTATCCTATACACCCCTTCCTCAACATCTTCCTAGCTTGTGTCATGGTTAGACAACAAGAGCGTCCCGATGATTTACTACCGTGGAACACTACCTTTGGTTTCTTAGAAAGCCGAAGGTTCACACTCTTCTTATAACAATCTATTATCGGTCTAAAGTTAATCGACCAATCCATACCGAGAATCACATCAAATTCTCTCATCCTTATCGGTATTAGATCTACCAATAGTTTGTTACCTCTAATATCAACGCAATAATTCCTATGAATGTGTTCAACGAGAATTATCTCTTCGTTCGATACTTTAACGTCTAAAGGTATTTCTAATCTTTTTAGGAGTAAACTTAATTGCTTAGAAAATTCACATGCTATAAAAGAGCAAGTAGCACCTGAATCAAACATCACATAAGAATTTATTTTGTTGACTGGAATGATACCTGTGAGGGCCCTGAATTCGGGTCCCAAATCACTACGTATTCGGTACAATCATTCTAACACTATTACTATATTTACGGAAGATATAAACATAAATTGTTTATACATTAAACTTACACACTTTTCCCTAAGGTCGAGTAACCTTAACTTATATACAATACATAACTTATTTAACTTACAATGACATTAATATATAATACTATTACAAATCTAATCGCACACATTAACTTTAAGCTGGAACCATCTTTAACCTTTTCGTGTATCCGAAGCATTCGTCTTAATCTGCAATGTTTATCATGATATAGCAAGGGTGAGCATAAGATTGCCCAGCAAGTTTAAGTTCAATAATTTAACGATATATCATGATTGAAAGAATCTGAATAATAAGCTGGCTATAATTCAACAATATAATTGTGAACTAGCAGGAACAAACTTTTGACTGAACAAGTATTAAATATGAACAAATATATCTGGACTGAATGGTAATGAAGGTGATCAGCCTTTCATACCTGACTTATACATCAAATATTTACATAGTACAATTCTACAATGGCAATCAGCAATGATTATCCATAAGCATATCTAAATGAAACAACTCTAAGTAGAGTTAAGTAAAACTTGCCTGAACCGTTGATTACTGCTACGCAATTTATAACGCTTTATCCGAAGAGCTAATATTAGTAATATATATTTCAAATATTAAAATAATATCATCACAATATAATATTATTATTATATATAGATATACATAGAATAACCTAAACATATAACACATAACCCTATCAGTCTATAACACATATAAGACTCGGTATCAAGTCAAACTATTGTAGTCTAAGTTGAACCCGACACAAATCTGACATCCTGACGGTCTAGTCGGACTTTTCATAAGATAATTTTAATATTAGTCAAAATAATATTAAAATAATTTTCATAAGCTCGTAATAATTTTTAAATAATTATTATCATTTATCAAGAATTTTCCATTACTAATATCGTATTTAAATGAATTAAATACCACATAATTCTTTTATCATTAATATTTATTTATTATCAAATATTAATGAAATACATGTCATAATATTATAATATATTTATAATATCACAAAGTATTTTTAATACTTTAAAATCACCTTTATATGATTTTTAAACAATTAAATTCATTATCCGATAATTTCTATTAATATTAAAATATTATTATTTTTATGACAAAATATCAAAAGTTATATTTTATAACTTAAAATATTTTTATAACCCTTAAATCATTTTCTTATGATTTTTAAATCATTTATTCTATTTTCAATAATTTATTTAAATAGTCATTAAATAAACTAATTATCATTAATATTAATTAATTAATGAAATTCATCCTAAAATATTAAAAGTCATTAAAATAACTTAAAATATTTTATTATACCATAATATTATTTTTCATGATTTTTCATGTATTAAAATCATTTTAAATAATTTATTTAATATTATAATTAAATAAATTAAATACCATTTATATTTCAAAATATTAAATATTTATGAAATATACTCAAAATAATTAAAAACTATTTTTTAGACTTTAAAATAATTTTTCAGAATTTATTTTGTATTTTTAATAATTAAAAACTATTTAATTCAATTTATTTAATAAAAATAATCATTTTTCGAAAATAAGTGTCAATAAAGGGCCCTATAACGACAAACCCGTCGCTATAGGTGTTCTTGAGCCTGATCTTGAGGAAACCCGGAATTCTTGTCAGTCACTAAATGGCATGTTTGACCAGTTCTAAGTCTTTGGTTATCATGTTTGTGGGTATGATAAAACGTTGATGTTGTAATATAAATGTAATACTACCATTATCTTATCTTATCTCACTTTCTCACTCTACATTTCAAAAAATTTGGACAGAGAAAGTCTTGGGAGAAAATGAGAAATAAAGTGGTCCTTTCTCTCTCTTTAATCTATTTAAATGTTGACAAGTTCCTAGGATCTGATAATTTCGGTTGATTGGATATAGGTTTAGGCAACATGGAGTTGTTAGGGTTTGCTCACCAACCACATATATGGCAAGATTGCAAGTTTCCTCCAATAAAGCACAAAAGGGCACTTTGGACATTTTGCATACAAATTTAATGGCAAACATGTCATATGTCCTAACCCTTAGGGTTTCGGCTTTAGGGTTTAACCCTTAACTTTGCAATTTAATTTCTAAGATTTCCGAATTTCGGTTTTAAAAATAGAAAATTAATATTTCTAAATTATAATTAGAATTTTCTAATTAAATTAAAATTTCTTAATCATAATTTAAATCTTGTTAATTAGGATTAATATTTCCTAATTAAAATTGTTAATTTAGCAAATAGGGTCAAAATAGTACATTAGGGTTTACAAACCCACAAATTAGGGTTTTAAATAGAAAAATAATTTTCTAATTTAAAAATTAGATTTCGTAATTAGATTAGGGTTTTATAATTACTTATAACTTTAAAATTAGGATTAATATTTCCTAATAAACATTAAAAGTATTAAATTAACACTTAGGTTTTCCCTATTTATAAATTAAGGTTTCAAATCCATAAATTAGGGTTTTCTAAATCAATTAGGGTTTCCAGTAAATCTTTAGGGATTTCCCTAATTAAGTTCAATTTAATAACGTTAAACCTTATACTAATATCTGCTTTCCCAAATTAAGGTTTCGATTCCCGAATTAGGGTTTTGGATTCCCGGAACTGAAATTAGGGTTTTCAGAACCGGTTTTAGGGTTTCTTATCAATCGCTAGGGTTTTCTAACCGAACGTTGACGTTCTTAATATATACCTAGGGTTTGTTACATATATCGTTTATCTGGTCAACCCTTGACCCTTAACCACATATTGTACACATATACACAGAACATATTCACTTATTCCTTAATCCTAAACAATTCACCTAAATCCTTCACAGAATTTTGAAATCCTCAAAATTCCTTCTCAAAAATATCAAACGCATACACTTATTTTCTGTCTAGGTTCTAATATTGAACCTTAAATCAAATAATAAAATTTTTAAAAATATTCGAATTCTCGGGTTGTCACATTCACCCCTTCTTCTAAAAATTTTGTCCCCGAAATTTACCTTACACCATACACCATTCATTCTCATCATCACCTGCTACTCAATACATTCTTCACAAGAATAAAAATTTTGAAATTGTGTTGAGGGGTTTTACAGACTATTGTCTGTCATTTTCGCAAAGGTTATATGGAAATTCTTCCACCAACCATCTTACCCTAAAGACACAGAGGGTGATTAGCCGAAGATGCGGGGATCGCCCAAGAATATCTGGTTTTATCTATTTTTCGATATCGCGCTTAAGCATAAACTTTACCTCAGTCTTATTGGATTTCGCACCAAAATAATTTGGTTCGGGAAAGTTTTCAAAGAACTCTTACAGTTTTCATAAACATTGGTCTAGCTGAATCAAATAGCATAGACTCATATCAATAATTCAATTCAATCGAATTATTTAGGTGTAGCCAAACCCCGTTGGTAAATTAAAAATTTTAAAAATATTTTTGAGAATGACGTCATGATGTCGTACTATATTAACAGTCTGTTTGAGGATGCCGTCATTATATGACTTTGTCATAACACATCATACAATAGTGGAACAATGATTTTTAGATCGAAATCACATTAAGTATTCCTGCATTTATAACTCTATCAACTTTTATCATCTCTGCACCAGGTTACATGGTACATGAGTGATAAATAAAATATATTTTGATATTTCAAATTATTTGCGTCTAGCTTAAATAAGTAGCATATACTATACTTTAAACCGTTTCAAAAATGATTACGAGTCTAAATTTATTTTATTTTTTATAAGCACATAGTGCGTATTTAGCTCAGTGTCAAAATTTCAAAGTCTAGCATAGCTAGGTCTTTTGAAAAACCTATATCTTCACTAATAATCATTTGCTTAGTAATCCTTCTATTCCTATTATCCTCAATACTCCATTTACACACAACTATACCCAGTTCGTCAAACCACACTTATGAGTTCATTTACTTACCACAATCATATGAGTTTAAGAACTTGTCTGGTCGACTAGTTGGCGTCCATTCATTTGAGGGTTCATAAACATTTCATATAACTATGAATCAATAATGTCACATAAGTATGAGTTTTTAGAACTCGTACTTAACCTTATATTCTCTACCTATAACCTATCTATCTTTTATACACATGAGAAAGGAATCACCCTCTTAACATGCATATAAAAAATAGAGCGACACAAACATTTCAATGATTATCATTGCTAGAAACTAAGTGGTTTTTACACCAAGTACAATTCAGCTCCCATACGAAGAATCAAACAACTTAGCTGCCGACCAGAATCCTCAATTGAAATCCCCACTAAATCTTAACTCCCTTCTCAATACGAATTTCATGCAACTCGTATTCATAATCCTTTCCTGAATCTGTACCAATTCATAGTACAACTGACACTCAGCAATCTTGCTGTAAACTATTCAATCATTCGCTCGATCCTTCTCCATACTATAACCTTATCTGATCACGGGGTGATCTCATCGTATATATTATGATTCATTTCTATACTATGATCGTTTTGTTTTTCGATCTTCTATCACTGTACTTTTAGTCTTTTAGACTATATCTATTCATCACTACTATTCAACTTTATTATCAGAGTTAGGGAACTCTGTATCTTTATAACTCGCCAAGATTTGTCTTTGAATCTTACCGACCAAGTAACTCTATTTGAGTTAGTACTTATCCTAATCAATGCGGTTATTAGTCTCATGTATTTCTACCTAAGTTTCATAACCTACAACTTTGATACCAACTGTGAGGGGCCCGAATCCGGGTCCCAAATCACCGCGAATTCGGTTTCTATCTTTCTATACAACTATTACTATATTTGCGAAAGATATAAACATAAATTGTTTATACATTAAACTTTCACACTTTTTCCCAAGGTCGAGTAACCTTAACTTATACACAATACATAACTTATTTAACTTACAATGACATTAATATACAATACTATTACAAATCTAATCGCACACATTAACTTTAAGTTGGAACCATCTTTAACCTTTCTTTGTATCCAAAGCATTCGTCTTAATCTGCAATGTTTATCATGATCTAGCAAAGGTGAGCATAAGATTGCACAGCAAGTTTAAGTTCAATAATTTAACGATATATCATGATTGAAATAATCTGAATAATAAGCTGACTATAATTCAACAATATAATTGTGAACTAGCAGGAACAAACTTTTGACTGAACAAGTATTAAATATGAACAAATATATCTGGACTGAATGGTAATGAAGGTGATCAGCCTTTCATACCTGACTTATACATGCAATATTTACATAGTAAAATTCTACAATGGCAATCATCAATGATTATCCATAAGCATATCTGAATGAAACAACTCTAAGTAGAGTTAAGTAAAACTTGCATAAACCGTTGATTAGTGCTACGCAATTTATAACGCTTTATCCGAAGACCTAATATTAGTAATATAGATTTCCAATATTAGAATAATATCATCATAATATAATATTATATATATATACATAGAATAACTTAAACACATAACACACACCCCTATCAGTTTATAACACATATAAGACTCGGTATCAAGTTAAATTATAGTAGTCTGAGTTGAACCCGACACAAATCATACATCCCGACGGTCTAGTCAGACTTTTATCGAGTCTAAGTTCAATTAAATTCTGCCTAAATACTTAACAATTATCTCAGATAATTTTAATATTAGTCAAAATAATTTTCATAAGCTCGTAATAATTTTTAAATTGTTATTATCATTTATCATGAATTTTCCAATATTAATATCGTATTTAAATGAATTAAATACCACATAATTCTTTTATCATTAATATTTATTTATTATCAAATATTAATGAAATACTTGTCATAATATTATAATATATTTATAATATCACAAAGTATTTTTAATACTTTAAAATCACCTTTATATAATTTTTAAACAATTAAATCCATTATCCGATAATTGCTATTAATATTCAAATATTAATATTTTTATGATAAAATATCAAAAGCTATATTTTATAACTTAAATATTTTTATAACCCTTAAATCATTTTCATATGATTTTTAAATCATTTATTCTATTTTTCCATAATTTATTTAATATAGTTATTAAATAAACTAATTATCATTTAAATTAATTAATTCATGAAATTCATCCTAAAATATTAAAAGTCACTAAAATAACTAAAAATATTTTATTATACCATAATATTATTTTTCATGATTTTTCACGTATTAAAATCATTTTTAAATAATTTATTTAATATTACAATTAAATAAATTAAATACCATTTATATTCCAAAATATTAAATATTTATGAAATATACTCAAAATAATTAAAAACTATTTTTCAGACTTTAAAATAATTTTTCAGAATTTATTTTGTATTTTTAATAATTAAAAACTATTTAATTCGATTTATTTAATAAAAATAATCATTTTCCGAAAATAAGTGTCACTAAAGGGCCCTATAGCGACAAACCCGTCGCTATAGGTTTTCTTGAGCCTGTTCATGAGGAAACCCAGAATTCTTATCAGTCGCTAAGTGACATGTTTGTCGCTATACGTTGATGTTGTAGTATAAATGTAATACTACCATTATCAATCGATTTCATGGCCAAGCTACAAAAAATCAGATAGTTATAAGCTCTCCAATATGATGTCAGAGCTGTTCTTCATTTCTGGTTTTCCCAGAAAATGAAGCACAGTTCATGGAGCTACTTTTGAATCCTTATATCGTGGTCTCTAGATCTGCTTTGTGTGATTTAAAAGTTCCACCATGTATTCCATATGACAAGGTACAAATATAATGCATCAAACAAATCTAATAACATAACACAAAGAGATTAAGGATGGTCAAAGTTCTGACAAAAAAATGGTTAATGAATATTCTGGGTTGCCCAGATTGTTCTTCAGACAGATCAGTCAACTATAGTTTGACCGGCTACAACATCGATTTTGTTATGGATCTAAGTGATCTAAAGGTTTTTGTCGACGTCGGGATTTTTGAGTGTCCCTTTCCGTTACTTGTTTTTTGGTGTTCTCATTTTAGGTGAGATTTGTTTGAAAAAACAAGTGAAAAAGGTCCGACATGTATAATGTCGACGATGGGACTGTTAAGAGTCGCCAGTTGGTTTTTTAAATGGTTGTACCAACACAACCGAGAAAAGGTTTGCACATTGACCCAGTGATGTGACACTGATATACGGGTCGGTGAAACCTAGATTCGTTTAGGGTCCGAGGACTTGGTTATGCGGGGGGAAGGTGTTAGGCACCCCCTGACATCCGTGTTACCACGGTGACCGCCTCTTTTCAAGAAACTATTATCTGAATGTGTGTGTGTGTGTGTGGGTCAATGTTCTGTTATATGGAAGTTGTGCGAGGCCTCGTTCGAACCTATATACACAGGGTTTGAATTTATGTAAAAATTCAGTTTTTAGCAAGATATGGCAGTGATATTTTATAAAAGAGGTTTTTCAAACCACGATGCTCAATAGAATTGAGACCCTTTACACTCCCATTTTTAATAAGTGATCAATTTGGATTGATTTTATTTGACAAATGCGAGGCATCCGTACGAAAATAATATACAAAAATAATGCCGACTTCCTCGTGGGTATGGAAACCATATGAGGAAAATAAGACACCGCAGAATAATTTACAAGCTGCTTACAGTTGAAAATGTCCATCACGGGAACCGAATCTAGATCCAATGGGATGAATCTGTGATCACATGATTCCTAGGCGTACAGAATGCTGCAATTTGTATGAAAGCAGTAAGAAGATATATATATATATATATATATATATATATATATATAATCTGTAAATATATATATATATATATACAGACATAATCACCAACCACGAAGCACCTCCATGGGGGATAAGAAATGTAAATAAAGCCGTAAGAGCGATCAACTGCCACAAAGGTAACTCCAGGCAGGACGAAAATAAATAAAATATATATATATATAAGTATTAAACGCACCGGATATAAAATCCAGGCTCATCGAACAGAGTTTGACCACAGTTCATATATATATAAGTATAAATATATATATAAAAGCGAATAAATGCACCGGATATAAAATCTGTGCTCATCGAACCAAGTCCGACCACGGTTCATATATATATATATATATATATATATATATATATATATATATATAAAAGCGAGTAAACGCACTGGGCAAAATCAAGTTCAGGTTCATCGAACCAAAAGTCAGATTCATATATATATATATATATATATATATATATATATATATATATATATATATAAAAGCGAGTAAACGCACGGGCATCAAGTCTCAGGCTCATCGAACAAAGTTCGACACACGATTAATATATATAAATGTAAATATATATATTAAAGCAAATAAAATCTCCAGACCAAAGTCTAGGCTCAATCGAGGCATAACTCGATAATGTTAGTCAATATATATATATATATATAGTGAAATGAAACCACGGACCGAAGTTCGAGCAAAAGCAAGCAACACGACTCTCAACATGTAGAAGGGTGTGTGTAAAGATAAAGAGAAAGACTCTAAAGTGTGTGAGAAGGCTTATAGCTGACTGCTAAAAAAGGCTTCTATATCTTTAGAGAGGGTAAACACTGGCTTTTTTAGGTACAAAAGAGGCTATATATGAGCTCACAGGTGTTTAAAAGTGGAAAATACACTGTATGGGCGAGTGCGGAGCAAATTGTGCAGGGTTTCCCCGTCTTTTTTCCTTAGAAAATCAGCACCCCAAGCCCTCTATGTATAGGCATTTTAGCCACAGGTGTACCTACGGCTGAGCTGCAGGTGTACCAGAGGCAACCCGGGTTGGCCCGGGTTTGTCGGGTTGGGTCTTCTCGAAGTACGTGCACTCAGGCACTGTAATACCCACTCGAACTTTCAGAAGTGCAATTCGGGCATCCGTTTGAGGTATACAGGACCTATTTCGGACCAACGTTTTCGAGAGTTGTACGATGGCATGGGATTAGAGTTTGTGTAAAGTCATTGAAGATGGGACGATGCCCTCCGGTCTTCAAGCTTCAACTTTCATCCGTTACCCCGCACAATAGTCACTCGGGATTGGTTAGCCTTGTGGGACATCGTTGCGTAGAGACGTGATGTGGCATCGTGTTTTGACGAGATGACGATGTTGCCCCTCACCGGTGTTATCTCCGGATTGGGCTGATAAAGCAGACGTTGCTCAGACTTCGCTGAGATTGGACTGCTGCAATTGTTGAAGGTCCTCTTTGTCATCTTTGAGGTGTGCCTGTCTTCCCGATGTTATTGCCGGGTTGGTGCAGTGTATCTCGTTGTGAGCGCCGAGATTGAAGCTGGTTATATTTGAAACAAGCATTTTCGGGGTTATCGCCGAAACTGCATTCCTTGGGGTTATCACCAAGGTTGGTGGCTATTCCCATGGTTGGGACTGAGACTGGATACCTCGAGGTCATTTCCGAGATTAATCGGTCTTCTCCGGTGTGTGTTCCGGTATTGTATCTGCAGGCCTCGGGGTTACATCCGAGGTTGGATTTGTTAATCCCAGATTGCGATCCGGGGTTGATGCTGAACTTTCGATAGTATCTGGTACGGGTTTTGATTGTCTTTCAAGGTTCTCTCTTAAAAGACGAATTTGTCCTCCTGCAATGTTAGTGACAGTAGTACAGAATATTTCGAGTGTCTACAGATGCCCCTCTTTATCATACTCATGTATGGCGATGCATGGGTAGGATAATGAATCCTAGACACTTGAAACTCAACAAGATGAACGTGGGACTATGGGTAGCAAAATGATGTAAATGTGTGATGCATGTGTACGAGGTTGTAGCCCAACATGCTCGGGATGATTGTTGGATCCCTGTTGCTTCAACTGGGGATTGGCAATGCTGACCAGATTTGATGTGTAAGCCGAATCTGTTAGGATGTTGATGTTGGAGTTATCACCAAATCCCTGTGTTCTTGATAACAACTTGATCCTGAAGATGTACCTCTTTTGTGTAAGAGATCTATGGGGATAAAGCTTGGTCTATTTTGAGGATGTGTATAACATATTCCATCATCTATCCTCTTTGATGACGTTGACCTCTCCAGTTTAGTATCACCAGGACATGTCAAGATTCTGTTGGATTTACTACCAACAGCAAACGCTGTCAGGGATGCCTGACCTTCGTTGACGTGTACTTCATCGATATATGAATCAACGGTTGAAAAATCATGTGGGATATACTGTCAAGGTTTCTTGACCTTCGCTGTCGTGTAGATCAACGGAGCATTGCATTGTGACCCCCACCGGGGATAGGCTGGGGAATATGAGCAATCGAGCATGAAATCCTCGAATAGTTCTATAGCCGTGATAGGTTTAATCGCTATCGGCCAAAATAATGCCAAGGTTGCTTGACCTTCGTTGATATGTGTGTCAATAACTTGAATGTACATTGTAATCCCCTGCCGGGGCTTCACGTTGTAACCCCCGTCGGGGACCTACTGGGGACTCATGAGTACGTACGCAAATATCGAACAGTCCTCAATGCTTCGATGGGTTTATTTGTCATCGACTTGAAATAACGTCAAGGCTGCTTGACCTTCGTTAATAGAAATGTCAACGGATGAACGTGTTGTAACCCCCACCGGGGATTTACGTTGTAACCCCCGTCGGGGACATACATTGTAACCCCCGTCGGGGATATACGTTGTAACCCCCGTCGGGGATATACGTAGGGTAACAACCCGGAGTCGGCGGCATCGGACCTGTATAAGGTATTGCCGGATATGATTTATGACAAATGGGATCATTGGCAGGGTATACCTCGTGTTCGGGTGACTACCAATGAGTGATGTACAGACTAAAGTTTCCTCTAAGAAGACCAGAGTTATATCTTTGTTTTGCTCGATCCGTAGCATTTTATTCGATTTGACTTTTCCAAATCATGAAGAACTCCTTTACTAACTCGAATGGAGCGAAATTTGGAGGGTGGGACCGCATAAGACCCCTTTACATCCGAGGTTGGATTTGTTACTCCCAGATTGCGATACGGGGTTGATGATGAACTTTCAGTAGTATCCGATACGGGTTTGGATTGTCTTTCAGGGTTCTCTCTTAAAAGACGAATCTGTCCTCCTGCAATGTTAGTGACAGTAGTACAGAAAATTTTGAGTGTCTACAGTTTTAATATATACTCCTCATGTCAGAATACAAGGATAAAACAACAACATAGCCAAAAAACCAACATACTGCAAGATCTAAGGCTTACAAAACGTTGTCAGACGCTTCTGGAATTCTGGGCTGCCCAGAATTCATTTTTTTGTGAACGGTCAACGAGGTTTAACCGGCTGTATCTCTCAATATATTCATGATCTGGTTGTTTTTTCCAGTTTTAGATCACAACCTACATATTTATAACATAAACTAACAAAAATCAAAAAACAGAGAAGGATCTAAGGACCCTGACATTCGGCTGTCAGACAACCTTTTAGGGTTCTAAGTCTGTTTCAAAAAACTTGATTTTGCACATCTACATGATATGGATCCATGATCCACTAACCCAGATCATTCAAAGACACCCTCTAACACATATCTAACCAATCATTAACATAGAATCACATGATTTACAAAAATTAGGGTTTATACCTCTTAAGCTTTAATCTTGATTTCTGATCTTAGTGATCTATTCATGGCTTGTTATGGACTGATACTAGCTTATCTTACCTCACTTTCTCAATCTACATTTCAAAAATTTTGGACAGAGAAAGTCTTGGGAGAAAATGAGAAATAAAGTGGTCCTTTCTCTCTCTTTAATCTATTTAAATGTTGACAAGTTGCTAGGATCTGATAATTTTGGCTAGTTGGATGTAGATTTAGGCCACATAGAGTTGTTAGGGTTTACTCACCAACCACATATGTGGCAAGATTGCAAGTTTCCTCCAATAATGCACAAAAGGGCACTTTGGACATTTCGCATACAAATTTAATGGCAAACATGTCATATGCCCTAACCCTTAGGATTTAGGGTTTGAACCCTTTAGGGTTTAGAGTTTGAACCCTTAGGGTTTACGGTTTAACCATTTACTTTGCAATTTAATTTCTAAGATTTCCGAATTTCGATTTTAAAAATAGAAAATTAATATTTCTAAATTATAATTAGAATTTTCTAATTATATTAAAATTTCTTAATCATAATTTAAATCTTGCTAATTTAGCAATTAGGGTCAAAATAGTACATTAGGGTTTATAACCCACGAATTAGGGTTTTAAATTGAAAAATAATTTTCTAATTTAGAAATTAAATTTCGTAATTAGATTAGGGTTTTCTAATTACTTATAACTTTAAAATTAGGATTAATATTTCCTAATTAACATTAAAAGTATTAAATTAACACTTAGGTTTTCCCTATTTATAAATTAGGGTTTCAAATCCATAAATTAGGGTTTTCTAAATCAATTAGGGTTTCCAGTAAATCTTTAGGGTTTTCCATTATTAAGTTATATTTAATAACGTTAAACCTTATACTAACATCCGCATTCCCAAATTAAGGTTTCAATTACCGAATTAGGGTTTCGGATTCCCGGAACTGAAATTACGGTTTCCAAAACCGGTTTTAGGGTTTCTTATCAATCGCTAGGGTTTTCTAACCGAACGTTGATGTTATTAATATATACCTAGGGTTTGTTACAAATATCATTTATCTGGACCCTTGACCCTTAACCACATACTGTACAAATGTACACAGAACATATTCACTTATTCCTTAATCCTGAACAATTCACCTAAATCCTTCACAGAATTTTGAAATCCTCAAAATTCCTTCTCAAAAATATCAAACGCATACACTTATTTTCTGTCTAGGTTCTAATATTGAACCTTAAATCAAATAATAAAAATTTAAAAAATATTCGAATTCTCGGGTTGTCACAATACCTGCTACTACATCTGCCGATGCAATCGCATCTTGGACAGTCATATTAAAAGTACGGGCCTTGGGTCTACCCGATGGTGTTGGTCCAGTAATGGCTAACTTACCACTACTAGCACCCTTGTTACCCTCTATTCCCTTCTTTGGGCAATTTCTTTCCATGTGGTCCGTCGACCCACAAACAAAATAGCCCTGGTTCTTCTTAGGATCGGGACAATTAGGTGATATATGACCCCCTGCCCACAGTTATAACAAACCAACTTCCCTTTCAGACAGACTCCTAGATGAGCCTTTCTGCATTTCTTGCATGCTTCGATCCTACGCTTAGGATCTCCTTGTTTCACTCCAGTATTCCCGGAGTTAAAACTCTTCCTCTTGGGTATACTGCCACTACCACTGGCTCCCTTCGCCTGGGATACTCCCTCTCCTTTGCTCTTATTCTTTCTCTCTTTGTGGTATTGGCTCAAAGCCTCACTACCACCCTCCACAATAATTTCTTTCTCCAGAATGGTTCCATACGAAGCACTCTGGAACACAGAAATCCTACTATAGAGCCAGGGTTTCAATCCGTACTCAAACCTACGAGCCTTCATCTCCTCAGTGTCCACTTGATGTGGAGCGAATCTTACCAATTCATTGAATTTGGTCGTATACTGGGGAACCGTCATGTCCCCTTGTTTAAGTTCTAAGAACTTAATCTCCATTCTCCCCTACATGCTAGTAGGAAAATAGTTCTTGAAGAAAGCCTTTTTGAACTATTTCCACGTTACAACATTAGTTCTAGCCCCACCCTGGTGAGCCTCCCACCAAAAGTTGGCTTCTCCTTTCATCATATATGTCGCAAAAGAAGTCTTTTGTGCCTCCCCTACATTTGTAATGACAAACGTCTTCTCTATTTCCGTTACCCATGCCTGGGCCTTTATTGGGTCCGTAGTTCCCTTGAACTCCGGCAGACCTAAACTTTTAAATTCTTTAAAGGTAGTCGTTCTGGCTACCCTAGGTACTGCAGGTGCTCTACCCCTAGTTTGGTTAAATGCAGTCGTTAATAAATTAACGAACTCTTGCATAGGGTTATTCTGACCCCCTTGGTTATCATTATGGGATTCAGCTTCCTGATTACTTTGTTTTCTTCTACGCGGCATTTTTCTGATTAAATAAATAAAGTTTCATTATTATCTATTTACGTACTTAGTTATTATCCGACAAACAACAACTAATACCATAACAAAGCACATTAAATAAAAACTCCATTATATTCATATGCTTCTTCATCATTCAAACTATTTACAATTTGATTCCATAGCCAAAGCTATCACATTCCTATCTCGCGATTTGAATTTCACAAAAATTGGGATTTACAAAAAAAGACTACCCTTTAATTATACAATTGGGATTTACCGCTCTAGACTTCTAATACTGCATAACAACATTCTCATGCTTCTCATTCGCAAGAATCGACACAATATCCCGACTAATAGTGTGACGAGTTTTCCCTGACTCAATGGAATACCAAGCAATTTTCAGCTTGAAATCCTTATAAGCACTCTCATGGATGTATGACATTAGTGCTATCTTCTGGTTCCTCTCCCCCAGTTCTCTACGAAGCTCAACGACCTCATTCTTAAAATCTGTCGCCTTATCCTTTATGAGCACCTTCTCATCATGCTCTATTTCAAAATCTACTTCTGCAGACTCCTTAGCTTCATGTAGATCACTAATCTCCTCCCTCTGGTTCTGCACAATAGTGCGCAGTTTCACATTCCGGTCAAGCACCACTAGATACAATGTCCTCATTGCATCTGGAGGTGTAAGCTCTAGTACAAGTGCCACCATATTAAACGATGCTACCTCCATATCCTTATCCACATCGACCACCATATCGAGATATGATGCTGATCCCAAATTTTCCATACCCTCCTCTGAATAGTCCGCCTCCGGCTCAAACTCTTCTAGGTTCACCACTGGTACTGCCACCACTGGCACTAGTACTGGTGTTATCCTGTTCACTGACTCTTCACTCACCACATATATATCCCTATACATGTAGCTATCCATGGACATCTACAATAACACATAACATGTTGATTAGTACATATTACACAATAATATAAGCACAAATCACATTTAATTCATTTAGAGTTAATTTCCATCTTTTAAATCTTTCGGTACTGGGTTTCCTCAATACTAAATTAACTCATTTTACTAGAGTTCATTTGTTTTTACTTCTCATCTACTAACGAGGTTATTAGCCTAAGGTTCTTCCCCCCTTAAGTTTTATAACCTAATGCTTTGATACCAATCTGTGACGCCCCCAAATCCGGGTACTTTCAACCCACAGATTTGGTGCTACACGGTATTCATAACTATACATTCATTTCATCGAAACAACATCAAAATGATTGTACTTACTACATTCGTATTACAATAATAATGAATCATTTCTCAGGTTCTGTAACCGAATACATTCTTCGTTTATCATAAGTATAATTCATACAAACATACTAGTCTATTATAGGATAAACTAATTATCCATCTTAGCCTTGCCTTTATCTTTACTTGAACCCTCGGTTCGCTCGGCCTTAGTTGCAATCATATAATTCAAGCAAGAAGTGAACATAACTAGCTCAACAAGTCTAGCAATAGATAAAATAAATACCACGTCGAGAATCATATGATTATTCTTCAATAACTGAACAAATAGATATAAAGTACTATGAAACATTGAATATCACTTTTCATTCTCATAAAATAATTCCGAAGTACATATAGTGACTTAGGAATTCTGAGTAGGTCAAAAGACCATGAACATTCTCTTTTGGTTTTTATTCCTGAAAAAGGACAACCCGTCACTAAGTCCGTAAGTCCGATATATCTTACGAGCATTTCTAGGTGATCAGTGTTAGGTTTGTAATATTCAAGAACGCAATCAAATTGCATAAAAAGTGCGAAAACGTGTAAAAAATCAGAGTTTAAAAATTTTTACAAACCATATACCCGGATCACCCTTTATGCACAATTATTAATTAAACGAAGAATAAGAAATTATGAAATCATACCCTTGTAGAAACGAGCTTCCTCAGTGCACGAGTTCACCTCCTACTTCTCCATGATCTCCTTGAATCTCCGGGTAGATTCCTTCCTTTGATCAATGTAAGCCACCCAAGTGTATGGCCTCTAGAGGTGATCCACCAAAGAAGAAGAATTTTCAAGAAGAAGGGGTATTGGCTCAAACCCTAGCTTTTCCTATCTGTATAGAAAAAGGGGGCGTACTCTCCAACTTTTGGAATTATGTATGTTGTAAAAGTCAACAACCACACCACCCATAATAAGACTCCTCTTATTTATAGATGTGGGCAACCCACCTTAACAATTAAGAAATTGGGTTTTATTTAATTAATTAAATTCTTTTAATTAATTAAGCTCCCTAATCTTATTAGGGATAATTAATTAAACTCTTTTAACTAATTTTCCTTCCTAATCCAATTAGGAATAAATGAGAGTACTTATATTAAATTAATTCCTAAACTCTTTTAGAAATTAAAATAATAATAATAATTGTAATAATATTAATAAGACTCCTCTTATTAATTTATATTTAATATTTCTAAAATATTAAATAATAAATATTAAGCTATTTAATTTATTCTATCACCATAGATTAAATTAAATATACATAATATATATTATTACGATTATGCCATTAACTTCTTAAATAATTATTCTTCCTTTTATGGTGTGACCCTTTAGGTTCTCCATATTAAACCTAGGTTGTGAATAAATCAATTAGAACAATTCTAATCTTATTTAAATAAATAAATTAAACAATTAATTTATTTAAATAAATAATATTTATTTTATAATAGGATAAGCCTCCCTAGCGATCAACGACTTTCCGGATAATATAGATTTCAACATTAATCATAGAAGAACCTTTGAGTAAATAGTTACCGCACAATTCAATCCTTCCACCATACAATGTCCCAATTAAATATAAGACATGAAATTATCATCAAGTCTTATTTTATTTAATTATATGTATTTCGATTCTTAAATGCACAACTCCAAATAATGCAAATTAGAAACTCCTTTCTAATTTCATTACGCGCCAAGGACTCTTTGGGTTGTCATTTATCGAATCACATAGGACATTCTCTTCTTTTAATAGAAGTGGTAGATTCTTTATTGATCATACATTATCTCCATGTACAACTTATTATACCCAAGCATACCCTTTGATATACCCTAAGGGTCTTAAGGAATAAGTCAAAGTATAACTCACCATACACAAGATACTATGATGATCTCAAGTCCAAGGATCACTTGTACTACTATCACTACTGAGAATTCCTATTGACGAGTGCAATTAAAACTCCATTAGGTATTCCTTAGCGAGCCAACGTTCGATTGAACTTATTCTCTAATAAGCACCTACATACTTGCTTTAGTGTCTCCACACAAATGATCATGAGATCAATCATCCTCATCCAATGAAAAAAACAACGATGTACCAATCTATCGATTCACTAATCCCCAATTTAGTAATCCAATGATTGGAAACTATTTTAGTTTTAAGCTTTCTAAGAATTTAGATCTCATTAGAATGATCATCATCATTATTCTAAAAGCATTGCTTAAAACTATGGGTTTATCACATATTATAAAACAAAGATCATGTAGATAATTAAAAGCCTTTAATAAATTAATACTTTTTATTAATAAATGAATAAGATTGTTACAAAGTATATGCTTTATCATCAAACATGATTGGCTTGTGTGCATACTACTTTCAATCTCCCACTTGCACTAAAAGCCAATCGTCATGGTATCTCATACTCTTCTTCTCTAAGTGGCGATTATCCTGCTTTGTTGGATAAACTTTAGTTAATGGATATGTAATGTTGTTCATGAGAGTCCACTATCTCTATAGTGATTTCCCATCTTTCAATGATTCTAATAATCAAATGAAAGTGCCACAACACATGTTTAGATCCAAGATGAGACTTAGGAACTATTCCTAGTTCTATAATGAACTTTAATCCAAACAATCAACTTGCGACTTCATTTATAGCTATATACTTTGTCTTTATCACTAAACCAAAGAACTCTTTCTTTGTTTGGAACCTTTCCAATTCATTGCACCATAGTTCAAGGTAACACTTTACCTTAAAGTGGATTTTCGTCGTCTTGAGTGCATGCGAAAAACTTGAGTCTGCATTAAGCCCTCTAGTTTTAATTTAGACCCACCATGAATATGATTACATCCTTAGTGCCGGTTAAGCACTTTAAGATGTTTTCACCGACTCATAGTGAACTTCTCCATAATATGGTCGATCAACATCAAGGTCACGTACATTTCATTGCATACATGATTGTCACTCATGCGACCTCTCTTTTCAGGAGTCTGTGGGGACTATTAAGAGAGATACACTCCATAGCTCATCGACATGAGACATCTCTTGGAGTTTTCCATGCTAAAAGACTTTAGCATCAAATGAATATACGTTCCTTGGGTTAAGTCGAGCATCCTGTTGTATCTATCTATATAGATTTATCCCCAAGTAAGATACTCTTCCCAAACCATTCATGGAGGAATGTTTAGACAACTTTATCATTACTGATTGTAGCATTAGTATGTCATTCCTTATCCGTAGTATATCAACATATAATATTAGGAATGTCACTTGGCTCCCCATTTGTCCCTTTTGTACACACTAGAACTCTTACCTCATCAGATGTAATCGGATCATCATCTTCTATGATGTGTACCTCATCATCATCAACTATGATGAATTCATACCTCCTAGGTATCTTCTAGTACTATTCGATTTACGATTAGGTTTGTGGTACAATAGGTCTATCTATAGGTTCCTCTTATTTGACTTATAGTGTTTTGTGGTTCTTGAACTTTTCAAGATCTATTATCCTCCCACTAGCCCCTTCAATGATAAACACCTTTATCTTAGAAGAAAGCGTGTTTCACAACAAACACCTTTTGCTAAGTAGGATTATAGAACATATACCCTAAACTTACTTTAGGATGTCCCACAATCTGTACATGTCAAATTTTGTCCCAAGTTTATCCTTTGAAACCTTTTCACATAAGTTGGACAACCCCTTATCTTAACATACTTAAGATTAGGAATCCTCCCTGTCCATAACTTTTATGGAGTCTTGGGGCCGGATTTTGAGGTTACCATTTTCGTAGATATGCAGCCATTTCTAGGACATGACCTTAGAAGGATACTAGAATGTCGGTAAAATCATTATGGACCGCACCATGTCCAACAAGGTACGAATTTTTCATTCAGATACATCAATCAATTATTGCGTATCAAGATGTGTCCATTATGAGAAAACCATTTGAGATGATCTAGAAACTTATTGCACAAGTATTTATTCCTTGATCCGATCAAAGAATTCTAATACTTTGTCAATTTGTTTCATTTCTGAATTCTTTGAACCTTTTAAATAATTCATACTTGTATTTCAGCAAATACACACATTCAACTCTTTGAATGATCATCTCCTTTTCTTATACTAGTTTGTTCAATATGCAAAATTATTTTCATGTAAGTCAAGTATACAAAATTCATTAAGTAATATTCCAGTTCTATACGAAACATTATTATTATAAATAGAACAACAATTGTTCTTAATTATAATACCAAAAATTTTATTGTCCAACAATAAAATGGAAATAATGTTTTTAACAAGTACTGGAATACAATAACATCTTATTGACTTAATAGATTTGCCCGTAGGGATTGCTAAACTATAAGTTCCTATGGCTAATGTAGCAACCTTTGCTTCATTTCCCACACATAAGATTATTTATCTTTGTTTAGCTTTCTACTTCTTCTTGGTCCCTTCATAAATCTATATTTATGATAACCAAAGTCGATATCCAATATCCAAGTAGAACCTTGACTTAAAGAAAAAATTATTTTAAATCATGAACAAATTTATATTTGTAACCAAAACTTCACTAAGCTTCTTTGGTTAGCCTCTGCAAGATGCTTCTTGCAGTTTCTTTCCAGTGTCCAGGCTTATTGCAGTGGAAGCAAACTCCCTTGCTATCCGTATCAGTTTTGTTCTTATTATCCTTTGTTTACGCCTTTCTGTTTACCTTCTTTGAATCGTTCTTCTTTTCAGAAGATCCTTTGGCCTCTACCAGTAAGGCATGGTCTTTCTTTGTTGGAAAGTGACTCTCTACATTTTTCAACATGTTAAGCAAATCAGCAAAGCTGATATCTAGCTTGTTTATATGAAAAATTCACAACAATTGTGAAAGGAGTCCGGGAGTGAGTGCAAGATCAAATCTTGGCTCAACTCTCCATCCATGACAAAACCAGTTATCCTAATTGATCAATCAAATTGATTATGTTAAGAACTTTTTATCTGTACTATAGTGCCATTGGCCATTCTAGATCGGAAGAGCTCCTTAGATATCTAATATCTATCAGTCCTACTTTCCTCACCATCAACTACTTGATGTGCAGGAATATAGTAGGAGCATCCATAGTTTTATGCTGACGCTGAAGCTCGTTACTCATGGATGCGAGCATGATGCATTGAGCCAACTGTGCATCATCTTGCCACTTTCTAAAAGTAGCAATCTCTTCCTCAGAGGCATTGTCTGCAACCATTGCAGGGATAGGCGTATTAAGGACATAAGATTGTTTTTCAAATTTATGAGAACTATTCTCAAATTCCTTAACCAATCCGTTTAATTGATTCGATTAAATAGCATCTAATATGCTTTCGATGATAGTAATTTAGACATTGTAAAATTATGTAAATGAATTTGTAATTAACAACATTTTAACATACATTCTTTTATTAATTACCAAAATAAATTAGGTCTTGTTTTAAATTGGTATCTCCCACTATTTTCTTCAAACTATATTACCCTCACTTATATAGTTCAAAGAAAATCTAATTAAAGATTTGCTAGTGAGAATAAGGATCCCATTTCAAATGTATATAGCCTTGTGGTGACACAACAAACTATATATAAATAAATAGGTAGACAACTTTTGTCAATTACATCAACTATGCAACTCCTTTTCTTTTGCCTCTTAGATTATTTTGATCAAGTGGTGGCACATCAGAATCAAAATTATCCAACTTAAGTCCCACCTAGCACTCCATATATTCAAAAAAGAAAATATCATCCTTGTGGTGACCACAACAAAACAATATTGTTCAATTTTCTTTATAAGCATCAAATGTGATAAATTAACATCTTAAATACTTAATACTTGCCTTGTGGTGACACAACAAACTCATATTAAATATTTAATACTCTATTAATTTTATCATGCTAGAAAGGCTTACGTTCGATATTCCAAATATCTTTGAACGCTTAGGACTTAATATAAAAATTTGAGGGGTTTGTTATTAATTTGTCTCATCTTGTTTAGTAGCGCATTTATATATATATAAAATACGCGTCATATTAATGAACATGCTGAAGCATGTTTGCATAATATATAATATATATAGTATAAACATGCACATATAGAATACTATATTCTACCCGAATTGATTATGGACTTTTATTCTAGTTTGGTTCACTAGAGCCACCAAGTGAACCAAAAGGTCAAACCCTAGGGGTGCAAGAATTAATATTTAAATATAACTATTACATTTAAACCCGGGCTCCATTACAAACGGGTCTTCAAGCGCTCCTTGCTCCTTGATCTCCAATTTTTCAAAATTAATTCTAACTATTCCTATTACAAAACTATTTAAAATAAATAGAAACCTTGATCGTGATCGAGGGAAGTACATAGGAGGAGTTAGAATTTACATTAAGAAAAATTAGAGAAGACGAAGTCTTGTGCCCCATTTAATAAAACCCATACATTTATGCATCCAACTAAAATAAAATCCAATCGCATTGGTCAATAGTCCATAATCAATCCCATTTATTATCATACACATCATCATATGCATCAATAAATAACATTCATCTTATGAATAATAAACATTTAATATATATATTGATATCATTTAATGGGCAAATTTAGTTAGTATAAAATCTAATTTTGAATTAAAATAAACTCCTTTATTTTAATCCAAATTTAAATCAAAATAAACTATTTTATTTTAATTTATCCAATTTTGAATAAAATAAACTATTTTATTTTAATCAAAATCTTTAATCAAAATAAACTCCTTTATTTTAATTAATTATGAATCCAATTCCATGTAATAAAAAAAACTTTATAAAAAGAACACAGATTCTCTTTCCTATTCACAAATAAACTCTTTTATTTTGAATAATATGAAATCTTATTCCATATTTAAATAAACTCCTTTATTTAAGGAAATTAGGATTTTCTTTCCTATTCACAAATAACTCTTTTTATTTTGAATAATATGAAATCATATTTCATATCTAAATAAACTCCTTTATTTAAGGAAAGATGGAATACAATTTCAACTCCAATTAGTTATCATGGAATCCAATTCCAACTCTAATTAGTTAGCATGAAATTTAATTTTAAAATTAAAATAAACTTTTATTTTAAGATTAAAATAATTATATATATATATATATAATATTCAATTTTAAAATTAAAATAAACTCTTTTATTTTAATATTAAAATAAACCTTTTATTTTAAGATTAAAATAAACTTTTTATTTTAATTATAAAATAATTAAAATAATATTATATATATTGTAATATATATATATATATATAATATGTTTTATTAAAAACATGAATCCATCATCCAAGAGAATCTGCAGGACCCTTGTTATTTGTTAATTGTATGTTTAGTACTAATATATATAAAATATATATATAGTATTGCATCATATAACCTCTGCACCTTCAATTCCGTGCGGTTAGAACCTTAAAAAAAAAAAAAAAAAGAGATTCACGTGGTTTCATGCTATCCCTTTCTGTGATTCACGGTTTTTCCTTTTTTTTTTTATTTTATTTTAAATTTTATACAATAAAATTATGCCCAATTAAATTGTTCTAAACACATATCAATATACATATCAAATTAAAACAATTAATAATTAGCATAAAGGTTTGGCTCGATGCCCCATTAGGTTTGTAATATCAAGAAACCTTGCAATCAAATTGCATAAAAAGTGCTTGAAACGTGTAAAAATCGAGTTTAAAAATTTTTACAAACCATATACCGGATCACCCTTTATGCACAATTATTAATTAAACGAAGAATAAGAAATTATGAAATCATACCCTTGTAGAAACGAGCTTCCTCAGTGCGAGTTCACCTCCTACTTCTCATGATCTCCTTGAATCTCCTGTAGATTCCTTCCTTTGATCAATGTAAGCCACCCAAGTGTATGGCCTCTCAGAGGTGATCCACCAAAGAAGAAGAATTTTCAAGAAGAAGGGGTATTGGCTCAAACCCTAGTTTTTCCTATCTGTATAGAAAAAGGGGGCGTACTCTCCAACTTTTGGAATTACATATGTTGTAAAAGTCAACAACCACACCACCCATAATAAGACTCCTCTTATTTATAGATGTGGGCAACCCACCTTAACAATTAAGGAATTGGGTTTTATTTAATTAATTAAATTCTTTTAATTAATTAAGCTCCCTAATCTTATTAGGGATAATTAATTAAACTCTTTTAACTAATTTTCCTTCCTAATCCAATTAGGAATAAATGAGAGTACTTATATTAAATTAATTCCTAAACTCTTTAGAAATTAAAATAATAATAATAATTGTAATAATATTAATAAGACTCCTCTTATTAATTTATATTTAATATTTCTAAAATATTAAATAATAAATATTAAGCTATTTAATTTATTCTATCACCATAGATTAAATTAAATATACATAATATATTATTACGATTATGCCATTAACTTCTTAAATAATTATTCTTCCTTTTATGGTGTGGCCCTTTAGGTTCTCCATATTAAAGCTGGTTATGAATAAATCAATTAGAACAATTCTAATCTTATTTAAATAAATAAATTAAACAATTAATTTATTTAAATAAATAATATTTATTCTACAATAGGATAAGCCTCCTAGCGATCAGCGACTTTTAGGATAATATAGATTTCAACATTAATCATAAAAGAACCTTTGAGTAAATAGTTACCGTGACAATTCAATCCTTCCACCATACAATGTCCCAATTAAATATAAGACATGGAATTATTGTCAAGTCTTATTTTATTTAATTATATGTATTTCGATTCTTAAATGCACAACTCAAATAATGCAAATTAGAAACTCCTTTCTAATTTCATTACGCCGCCAAAGACTCTTTGGGTTGTCATTTATCGAATCACATAGGACATTCTCTTCTTTAATAGAAGTGGTAGATTCTTTATTGATCATACATTATCTCCATGTACAACTTATTATACCCAAGCATACCCTTTGATATACCCTAAGGGTCTTAAGGAATAAGTCAAAGTATAACTCACCATACACAAGATACTATGATGATCTCAAGTCCAAGGATCACTTGTACTACTATCACTACAGAATTCCTATTGATGACAGCAATTAAAACTCCATTAGGTATTCCTTAGCGAGCCACGTTCAGTGAACTTATTCTCTAATAAGCACCTACATACTTGCTTTAGTGTCTCCACACAAATGATCATGAGATCAATCATCCTCATCCAATGAGCAAGCAACGTATGTACCAATCTATCCGGATTCACTAATCCCCAATTTAGTAATCCAATGATTGGGAACTATTTTAGTTTTAAGCTTTCTAAGAATTTAGATCTCATTAGAATGATCATCATCATTATTCTAAAAGCATTGCTTAAAACTATGGGTTTATCACATATTATAAAACAGCATCATGTAGATAATTAAAAGCCTTTAATAAATTAATACTTTTTATTAATAAATGAATAAGATTGTTACAAAGTATATGCTTTATCATCAAACATGATTGGCTTGTGTGCATACTACTTTCAATCAGCATATAGTAATATATGTTGATCAACACTCATCCGTTAAACGTATTTATATTTAAGTTTTGGCAACCTCACATGCCCATCGAATAATCGATGTAAAATACATTTGTTTATTCATACTCAGGCTTATCTTTGAATCTGTACCAAACAATTGGCATAGGATATCGTTATCAATTCTATATCAAAAGACTTGTAAACAAATCAATCAAATTTTTAAGATTAGTCTAGCCGAGTTAAAACTTGCATCGACCCTTTCGTAAAACAATTCATGCAACTCATAACATGAATCACAGAAAACTTGGCAAACACAAAGGTTAGACAAGCGTTAAGAAAACTTGCCTTCAAGCGTCTTCAAATAAAATTCAACAATTCTTGTTCTTTATAGTCTCTACATGATATATTCACATAGCACACTGAAATTAGCTACCAAACAATCTAATCACATTGTTTTTTCCAAACTTCTTTCTCTTCTATAACTTAACCGAATTTATTTCATTAATAGAACTCGATTCAAGTTACTATTCTTCCTTGCGGCTTATTAACGTTCATCATTTCATTACTAATCAACAACGTTAAATTCCTAAAATCATCACTATATATGTGATATAGGAATGGTCTTAACATATATATTAAGTATATACATGCCCCATATTTGTTAGGTAAACAATTGGGTTCAAAATTAACTAAGTCAGACATTTTTCCTCTCTAAACACTGCGGCACCATCCTCAAGTGTTACATTGGCGTTGCGGCGCCAACTAACAGTACCTCAACCATTGTCTCGGCGCTGCGGTGATAAGTGGGTTTTATACCTACTTATGGAATACCAATTCAAGCGAACTATGCCCATCTCAAGTACATTTTAGTGTGTTTTTAGTGCATTTCATGTTATTTTGCATTGCATTTACTTAAAACTCCTTTTGGTGAAAAAGTGCAGGAAACGACCTAATTTGGTGGAATTAGAAGGCACGAGGCGAATGGACGCATGAAGCGAGGCACAAGCTGGGATATGCGTGGCATGAGGATCAAGTGGAGCAGAAGACTAAGCGTGGATGGACAAAGGAAGGAGCAGCGGAACGGATCAGTTGCAGCAGCAGAACCAAAACTCAACATTGCAGCAACCGTGCGGCAGGACAAGCTTGGGAATGCGCGCCCGTGCAAGCACCCGACTGAACAACATTACACAATGTAAGTTCTTGGCGCCCATGAGGATTACATCGGGGAGCCAGCGATGCGATGCCCGATGCACTAACTTGATTTGTTTTATTTTAATTTTTAATTAAAAAGGTTGTAATTGGTTTAAAACGATTAATGACTGGTGTCAGACGAAGAATTATTCAGTTTTACGTATTTTCATTTTGGTAACTATGGTTTACACGCGGAGAGAGATTCCAACGTAGACCGAAGCCTAAACTCTACTTTTATAATCCTTCTTGGGATTCTCTATCATTGTGGATTTTTATTAGTAGTTTGCTAGATTTTTATGAGGATATGAATGTTACTAGTGGATTATAATCAGCAATTGGTTTGATCGTTTCTATCTTTCATCTTTCAATTGTTTGCTTATTAGCCATGTTTAGCTTTGACCCCATAATGGCTTTTGGTTCAGTCATGAACTAAACTCCATTATGGGATTCTAAAAGATTTTAATATGTAGTTTGGTTGTATGCTTGAATGCTGGACTGTATTACATATCATATGGGATTTTTATCATGATTATTTTGCATGTATGAATGCTTGATCACCATTCGCTTTTAGTACTTGTATGGAATTGACAATGAACATGCAAGTATGGATTGTAATCATGATAGCATATGTATATGGGGTTGTTTTGTATGGCTTGTGTATTTCGTGAATCAGATAGACATGTACTATTTCACCGTATGAGTTAGAATAAGGGCTTGTGCTTAAATTCAATATGATTGCAATTTCACATAAACATATAGTAATATCGGTTATATTGATGATTACATAGAGTCTATCGCTTGTGGATGCTGTGTAAGTAGGTCATAG
This sequence comes from Panax quinquefolius, assembly GCA_020205615.1. NCBI lineage: Eukaryota > Viridiplantae > Streptophyta > Magnoliopsida > Apiales > Araliaceae > Panax > Panax quinquefolius. The sequence goes on along the minus strand of CM035160.1, from coordinate 73,094,958 downwards.
TGCATTGAAAAATGGCTAAGACTCTTTTAGTGCTCTTAGCTACTTTCCTGTGATATATGAACAAGTCTTACATGATAGTGGTGATTAGATGAAGTATTAAATGAAGTTAGGATGTCATTACTTTCATATTTGATTTATTACATCTTTATTATTATTTTAGTCATTATTTGCGATTAGCGTAATTCACCAATCATATTCATTAGTTGAGCATATAAATATAGTGATTTAATTGATGCATAGTAATTTAAATTAAACAACTTTCCATGTGGGATCGATACTTTACTTACTATGTATTACTTTTTGACACATGTATGCTTGCATGAGTTAGAGCTCTTTTGTTAGAACTGAAAAAGAGGCAACATGCAGTGCGAGACTTCTACATACAAGTGGCGTTGACGCACGACTTAGCAATGACTACCTCTTTGACCTGTTGCCAGTGCTTTATCGCTAGCTTAAAGCAAGTACTTGTGCATGCAAACTCTGAACCCTTGAGAAATTTCTAAATTTTTCCAGTTCAATTCTTTTCGGACTTCTAACTTGGTCGTAATAAGTCAAAATTGGCTCGTTCAAAAGCCGTTATCTCACATATTGTTGGTTGATTTCGTAATCAATGAATTTGTGCAAGTGTACACAGTCAACAAGTAATAAAGTGATAAGATAGAGTGTCGATTCCACAAAAAATTCCAATCAATAAATTCCAACTACTAGCACTATATCAATCCAATTTTATTTAAACAACCAAAAATGTGATTTTTCTAAATATGAAAACTAATTTAAGCAATTAACGAGAATATTCTAAAAAAAATTAAATAAATAAAACTAAAATTTTAACGAATGAATTCAGATGAATAAAGATTAAGACTTCAATATCCCCAATTATGAACTATAAATCAATTATCCAATTATCCCAATTATTATGCCTACTGAATTGTTCACGGGAATTCCAATTGTCAAAAGCACTTTTCCAAGTGATCAATTAACTTTTATTTAATCCAATTAATCTTGCTATATTCCTATGCAAAACAATTAAATTAAATGTATTAAATTCCAATTCCCAACGTGTTACATGCAGCGAACAGATATTCCCATTCCATTCACAATCCTAATTATTCATCATGCAAATAATTAAGCATACATGTTATTATGTCCAGTTCTAACCCTAGATCTCCTCTTCCAATACCTTCTAGATTAACAAGATAATTATTGGCCAAATAATTAATCAATAAGCACAAAGCAAGATAAACAATTCACTTTGACACAAATAATTGGAATAAATCGAATAACTAATTTATAGACATAAAAGGTTCAATTGAAATCTTAATTAAAGAATTAGTTCATAGCAGAATTTAAAATCAACAATCTTTTGCAAAACATTCTTAAGGAATTACACAAATTGAAAAATAGGAGAAGAAGAAAAACTTTAGAGCCAATCCTTCAATCTTTAAGTAATCCCTTGCTTAGTCTTCAATTGTGGTAGATCCCCTTTTAATTCATCAAAATAAACTTTATATACTCCTCACATTGCACCACAATCCTAGTCCAAATCAACTTCTCAAATAACGTCCCATTGTGCGGTCGAACTCTTGATCGTCAACGCATATGCGTCATCAGAAATCACGCCCGATTGCCCGTATTTGAGAATAACACTAGATAGAGCACCCCGACGCTGGCCCTTGAATTATTTACCAAAATGCCATCAAACAGCTTGAAGTTCCCAAATTGCCCCTACAGCTCCCGAATCTGCAAAATAACCACTAGACACAGTAAAAATGCTTATAAAAGACTAAAGAATACACAAATTTAAGCCCAAGTATATCCAATTCATGGATATATTACCCAATAATCAAATACCCCCAAACTTAAATCGTTTTTTCTCCTCAAGCTACAAAACACAAAACAACAAGACAAACTAAACCAAAATGCAAATGCTCCTAAAACTAACTACATATTCGTAATTCCAGCAATCAAATAGCACACAGTATATTCATTAGGCCTCAGAAAAATCACATTAACATGCTAATACATCATATTAAGACAGATCAATAATATCCCAATAATCAATAAATCTAAATCTGTTATTACTGATATCGTGCGTGTGTGTTCAACAACCATGCTAACCAATAAAAAGAAAAATATGAAAGATACTAGATTTCTTAGAAGGCATAATACAGTGTAACTTAAGAACTCCTCAAATAAACTAGATTCGGCTAAAATCAAAAAATTACCAAAATCCAAGGGTCAAAATGGAATACTTATGCTTATTTTGTTTATAATATAACGAGGACTTTTTGCCCTTTTCCCGCTTTATTTATTATTATTTTATTATTTTCTCATGACTATGCATTATCCTTTTCCCTTAGGCTTTTCAGTGTTACCTTAACGAGCTTTCGACCAACGACTCTCAAGCCATTAAGACCTTAGGGCGCTAGATGTAAAGATAATCCCCTCAGGCTTACTTACTCAAGTAACAAATGCTATAAAACTAGACAAACATGCCACGGTTTTTTTTTCTTTTCAAAGCTTATTTACTCCAAATATTTTTCCCCCAAACTTGAGTTAATGTCTAAATTCAGTCATCACTAGCTATTCAAATTGTTCCTTCATTTCACTAGCATTCATCCTTTAGAACTCTACTATCTATCCATTTAAACTATCTTAACAAACATGGTCATTTTTCAAAATGTGTTATCCTGATAATATCAGTGTCAAACAGATAAAGATTTAAATCATGTCAAGAAAATCACATCACTAGCTTAATAATCCTTACTAGACTTGTTCATGCAATTTTAATTTCATCATTGGCCCCAAACATACGTAACTATTAAACAGCTGGAATTAACATGCAATCCTAAATGCAACGAGCAAGCAACGTATGTACCAATCTATCCGGATTCACTAATCCCCAATTTAGTAATCCAACGATTGGGAACTATTTTAGTTTTAAGCTTTCTAAGAATTTAGATCTCATTAGAATGATCATCATCATTATTCTAAAAGCATTGCTTAAAACTATGGGTTTATCACATATAATAAAACAGCATCATGTAGATAATTAAAAGCCTTTAATAAATTAATACTTTTTATTAATAAATGAATAAGATTGTTACAAAGTATATGCTTTATCATCAAACATGATTGGCTTGTGTGCATACTACTTTCAATCTCCCACTTGCACTAAAACCGCCAATCGTCATGGTATCTTATACTCTTCTTCTCTAAGTGGCGATTATCCTGTAACATTGGATAAGCTTCAGTAAATGGATATGTAATGTTGTTCTTGAGAGTCCACTATCTCTATAGTGATTTCCCATCTTTTCGATGATTCTAATAATCAAATGAAATTGCCACAACACATGTTTAGATCAAGATGAGACTTAGGAACTATTCTAGTTATGTAATGAACTTTTAATCCAAACAATCAACTTGCGACTTCATTTATAGCTATATACTTTGTCTTTATCACTAAACCAAAGAACTCTTTCTTTGTTTGGAACCTTTCAATTCACTACACCTTGTTCAAGGTAACACTTTACCTTAAAGTGGATTTTGATCGTCTTAGTGCATACGAAAAACTTGAGTGTGTAAAGCCCTCTAGTTTTAATTCGGACCCACCATGTATGCTCACATCCTTAGTGGGTTAAGAACTTTAAGATGTTTTCCTTTGTCTTACAGTGATCTTCTCCAGAATATGACCGATCGACATCAAGTCTCGTATATTTCATTGCATACATGATTGTCACTCATGCAATCTCTCTTCTTTGGAGTCTATGGGGACTATTAAGAGAGATACACTCCATGGCTCATCAACATGAGACATCTCTTGGAGTTTGCCATGCTAAACGACTTTAGCATCAAATGAATATACGTTTCTTGGGTTAAGTTGAGCATCCTTTTAAATCTATCTGTATAGATTTGCATCCCCAATTAAGATACTCTTCCCAAATCATTCATGGAGGAATGTTTAGACAACTTTATCTTTACTGATTGTAGCATTGGCATGTTATTCCTTATCCGTAGTATATCAACATATAATACTAGAAATTTCACGACGCTCCCACTGACCCTTTTGTACACACTAGAAGTCTTACCTCATCGTATGTAACTCTGGATCATCATCTTCTATGATGCGTACCTCATCATCATCATCCATGATGAATCCATACCTCCTAGGTATCTTGATACTATTTGATTCTGATTGATTTGTAGGTACAATAGAATTCATCTCTGAGTTCCTCTTATTTGACTTATAGTGTTTTGTGGTTCTTGAACTTTTCAAGATCTATTATCCTCCAACTAGCCCTTCAATGATAAATACCTTTATCTTAGAAGGCGGGTGTTCATAATAAACACCTTTTGCTAAGGAGGATTATAGAACATATGCCCTAAACTTACTTTAGGATGTCCCACAAATTGTACTTGTCAAATCTTGTCCCAAGCTTATCCTTTGAAACCGTTTTCACATAAGTTGGACAACCCTTATCTTAACATACTTAAGATTAGGAATCCTCCACATCCATAACTTTTATGGAGTCTTGGGGTAGGATTTTGAGGTTACCATTTTAAGAGATATGCGACCATTTCTAGGACATGACCACTAGAAGGATCTTTGGAATGTCGGTAAAATCATTATAGACCGCACCATGTCCAACAAGGTACGATTTTTCCATTCAGATACATCAATCAATTATTGCGTATCAGGATGTTTCCATTATGAGAAAACCATTTGAGATGATCTAGAAACTTATTGCACAAGTATTTATTCCTTGATCTAATCAAAGAATCTTAATACTTTGCCAATTTGTTTCATACGAATTCTTTGAACCTTTCAAATAATTCACACTTGTATTCAACAAATACATACATTCAACTCTTTGAATGTTCATCTCCTTTTCTTATACTAATTTGTTCAATATGCAAAATTATTTTCATGTAAGTCAAGTATACAAAATTTATTAAGTAATATTCCAGTTCTATACAAAACATTATTATTATAAATAGAACAACAATTGTTCTTAATTATAATACCAAAGATTTCATTGTCCAACAATAAAATGGAAATAATATTTTTTAACAAGAGCTGGAATACAATAACAACTTATTGACTTAATAGATTTGCCCAGTAAGCGATCTGCTAAACTATAAGTTTCTATAGCTAATGCAAACAACCTTTGCTTCATTTCCCACACATAGGATTACTTATATTTGTTTAGCTTTCTACTTACCTTGGTCCTTCATAAATCTATATTTATGATAACCAAATCGGTATCAATACCCAAGTAGAACCTTGACTTAAAGAAAAATTTATTTCAATCATGAACAAAAGCGTATTATGTAGAAACTTCACTAAGCTTCTTTGGTTAGCCTTTGCAAGATGCTTCTCGCAGATTTCTTTCCGGTGTCGGGCTTATTGCAGTGGAAGCAAACTCCTTTGCTATCCGTATCAATTTTGTTCTTATTATCCTTTGTTTTTGCCTTTCTATATACCTTCTTTGAATCGTTCTTCTTTTCAGAAGATCCTTTGGCCCCTACCAGTAAGACTTGGTCTTTCTTGGTTGGAAAGTGACTCTCAACATTTTTCAACACGTTAAGCAAATCAGCGAGGCTGATATCTAGCTTGTTCATATGAAAAATTCACAACAATTGTGAAAGGAGTAAAGGGAGTGAGTGCAAGATCAAATCTTGGCTCAACTCTCCATCCATGACAAAACCAGTTGTCTAATTGATCAATCAAATTGATTATGTTAAGAACTTTTTATGCATCTTATAGTGCCATTGGCCATTCTAGATCGGAAGAGCTCCTTGATATGTCGATATCTATCGGTCCTACTTTCCTCACCATCAACTACTTGATGTGCGGGAATATAGTAGGAGTATCCATAGTTTCAGCCGTATTTGAAGCTTGTTACTCGTGGATACGAGCATGATGCATTGAGCCAATGTGCATCATTTTGCCACTTTCTAAAAGTAGCAATCTCTTCCTCGAGGCATTATGCGCAACCATTTGCGAGGATAGGCGTATTAAGGACATAAGATAGCTTTTTGACCATGAGAACTATTCTCAAATTCCTTAACCAATCCATTTAATTGATGCAGTTAATTTAGCATCTAATATGCTCAGCGTTGATAGTAATTTAGACATTGTAAAATTACGTAAATGAATTTATAATTAACAACATTTTAACATACATTCTTTTATTAATTACCAAAATAATTTAGGTCTTGTTTTAAATTGGTATCTCCCACTATTTTCTTTAAACTATATTACCCTCACTTATATAGTTGGCAAAATCTAATTAAAGATTTCTAGTGAGAATAAGGATCTCATTTCAAATGTATATAGCCTTGTGGTGACACAACAAACTATATATAAATAAATAGGTAGACAACTTTTGTCAATTACATCAACTATCTGACTCCTTGTATTTTGCCTCTTAGATTATTTTGATCAGTGGTGGCACATCCAGAATCAAAATTATCCAAGTTAAGTCCGACCTAGCACTCCATATATTCAAAAAAAGAAAAATATCATCCTTGTGGTGACACTGACAAAACAATATTGTTCAATTTTCTTTATAAGCATCAAATGTGATAAATTAACATCTTAAATACTTAATACTTGCCTTGTGGTGACCAACAAACTCATATTAAATATTTAATACTCTATTAATTTTATCATGCTAGAAAGCGACGTTCGATATTCCAAATATCTTTGAGCGCTTAGGACTTAATATAAAAAATTGAGGGGTTTGTTATTAATTTGTCTCATCTTGTTTTAGCGTAGCATTGCACATATATATATATAAAATACGCGTTATATTAATAAACATCACGAGCATGTTTGCATAATATATAATATATATAGTATAAGCATGCACATATAGAATCAATATTCTAGGATTGATTATGGACTTTTATTCTAGTTTGGTTCACTAGAGCCACCAAGTGAACCAAAAGGTCAAACACTAGGGGTGCAAGAATTAATATTTAAATATAATTATTACATTTAATTACGGGCTCCATTACAAAGCGGGTCTTCAAGCGCTCCTTGCTCCTTGATCTCTAATTCTTCAAAATTAATTCTAACTATTCCTATTACAAAACTATTTAAAATAAATAGAAACCTTGATCGTGATCGAGGGAAATGCATAGGAGGAGATAGAATTTACATTAAGAAAAATTAGAGAAGGCAGTCTGTGAGACCCCATTTAATAAAACTCATACATTCGTGCATCCAACTAAAATAAAATCCAATCGCATTGGTCGATAGTCCATAATCAATCCCATTTATTATCATACACATCACCATATGCATCGATAAATAACATTCATCTCATGAATAATAAACATTTAATATATATATTGATATCATTTAATGGGCAAAATTTAGTTAGTATAAAATCTATTTTTGAATAAAATAAACTCCTTTATTTAAATCCAAATTTAAATCAAAATAAAACTATTTTATTTTAATTTATCTAATTTTGAATAAAATAAACTATTTTATTTTAATCAAAATCTTTAATTAAAATAAACTCCTTTATTTTAATTAATTATGGAATCAATTCCATATATATAAAAATCTTTAATTAAAATAAACTCTTTTATTTTAACTAATTATGGAATCAATTCCATGTGTAAAAAAAAAAATCTTTAATTAAAATAAACTCTTTTATTTTAATTAATTATATGAATCAATTCCATGTAAAAAAAATATTAAAGGAAACACGGATATTCTTTCACATTCACAAATAAACTCCTTTATTTTGAATAATATGAAATCTTATTTCATATTTAAATAAACTCCTTTATTTAAAGAAATTATGATTCTCTTTCTATTCACAAATAAACTCTTTTATTTTGAATAATATGAAATCTTATTTCATATCTAAATAAACTCCTTTATTTAAGGAAAATAGAATCCAATTTCAACTCCAATTAGTTATCATGGAATCCAATTCCAACTCTAATTAGTTAGCATGAAATCTAATTTTAAAATTAAAATAAATCTTTTATTTTAATATTAAAATAAACCTTTTATTTTAAGATTAAAATAAACCTTTTATTTTAATTATAAAATTATTAAAATTAAAATAAAACTTTATATTTTAATATTAAAATAAACCTTTTATTTTAAAATTAAAATAAATTTTTATTTTAATTATTAAAATAATTAAGAATATATATATATATATATATATATAACTATTATATATATATATAATTAACGGTAATAATCTGATACCAGCTGCTTGGATAACATGATTTGCATGAATTTCATGCCTCGATTTCCGTGCCTTTATCATTTTTTTGCTGGCATGTCCGGTTTTTGTAAGTTTGCTGCCTTTTTTTTTTTTTTTTTTTTAAAACCGAATACATGTAATTCCCTTGGATTCCGTGCAGGTTCAAAATTAATGTAACAAAAAAAAAAACTGCTGCCTTTTCATTTCCACGTTGCACTTGCTGCCATGCTTCAGCCTTGATTTGCGTGCCATTCATTAACTTTAATTACCGAAAAAGAAATGAATCCTGCCGAATTTTATTTATTTATTTTTTTTATGATTTTCCTGTTGCTTTGTCCGGTTTTCTTAAAAACAAGAAACACGTGGTTCGGTCTCCAATAGCTAAAGCAGCCGTGAAATCCCATAAAAGTGGCAGCAACTTGATTTTTTTTTTTTTTTTTTTATTTATTAAATTTTATACAATAAAATTATGCCTAATTAAATTATTCTAAACACATATCAATATATAAATTAAAACAATTAATAATTCGCATAAAGGTTTGGCTACGATACCCTTTATTAGGTTTGTAATATTATTGAAAAGCAATTAAATTGCAAAAAGTGCGAGCGTGTAAAATCGAGTTTAAAAATTTACAAACCATATACGGATCACCCTTTATGCATAATTATTAATTAAGCGAAAAGATAAAGAATAAAATCATACCCTTGAATATCGAGCTTCCTCGAGTACAAGTTCACCTCCAATCCTTTTCGCGTTCGAACTTGAATCCACCGGGTTTGGTTCCTTCCTTTGATCGGCGTTAGCCACCCGTATGTTTGGCCTCAGAGGTGATCCACCGAGGAAGAATAAAATTCAAGAAGATGGGTGGTTGGCTAAACCCTAGTTTTTCTATCTCTATAGAAAAGGTGTACTCTCTCAACAACTTGGAATTATTACGTACTTTGTTAAAATCAACAACCCATACCCCACCCATAATAAGACTCCTCTTATTTATAGATGTGGGCAACCCATCTTAACAATTAAGGAATTGAGTTTTAATTAATTAATTCTTTTAATTAATTAAGCTCCCTAATCTTATTAGGGATAATTAATTAAACTCCTTTAATTAATTTTCCTTCCTAATCAATTAGGAATAAATGAGAGTACTTATATTAAATTAATTCCTAAACTCTTTTAGAAATTAAAATAATAATAATTGTAATAATATTAATAAGACTCCTCTTATTAATTTATATTTAATATTTCTAAAATATTAAATAATAAATATTAAGCTATTTAATTTATTCTATCACCATAGATTAAATTAAATATACATACTATATTATTACGATTATGCCATTAACTTCTTAAATAATTATTCTTCCTTTTATGGTGTGACCCTTTAGGTTCTCCGTATTAAGCAGGTTGTGAATAAATCAATTAGAACAATTCTAATCTTATTTAAATAAATAAATTAAACAATTAATTTATTTAAATAATATTTATTCTCTGATAGGATAAGCCTCCCTAGCGATCGGCGACTTTCCGGATAATATAGATTTCAACATTAATCATTAAAGAACCTTTGAGTAAATAGTTCAAATACAATTCAATCCTTCCACCATCTGATGTCCCGATTAAATATAAGGCATGGAATTCTTTGTCAAGTCTTATTTTATTTAATTATATGTATTTCGATCCTTAAATGCACTGACTCCAAATAATGCAAATTAGAAACTCCTTTCTAATTTCATTACGCCTTAACCGAGGACTCTTTGGGTTGTCATTTATCGAATCACATAGGACATTTCTCTTCTTTTATTAGAAGTGGTAGATTCTTTATTGATCATACATTATCTCCGTATACTGACTTATTATACCCGAGCATACCCTTTGATATACCCTAAGGGTCTTAAGGAATAAGTCAAAGTATAACTCATCATACACGAGATCTATGATGATCTCGAGTCAAGGATTACTCTACTACTATCACTACTGAGAATTCCTATTGACGGTAAATAAAACTCCATTAGTATTATTCCTTAGCGAGCCGCGTCAAATTGAACTTATTCTCTAATAAGCACCTACATACTTGCTTTAGTGTCTCCACACAAATGATCGTGAGATCAATCATCCTCATCGATGAAGTGAAGTGACGTATGTACCCAATCTATCGGATTCACTAATCCCCGATTTAGTAATCCAACGATTGGGAACTATTTTAGTTTTAAGCTTTCTAAGAATTTAGATCTCATTAGAATGATCATCATCATTATTCTAAAAGCATTGCTTAAAACTATGGGTTTATCACATATAATAAAAGCGACATCATGTAAATAATTAAAAGCCTTTAATAAATTAATACTTTTTATTAATAAATGAATAAGATTGTTACAAAGTATATGCTTTATCATCAAACATGATTGGCTTGTGTGCATACTACTTTCACGTAGTCAAAGATGAATTTAATTAGTATGATTATGAACATGAACTGTGATTTGGTATAACCATGATCTTTGATGTTTCAGGTGATGAAAATTATCTTTGTCCTGGATGAAAAAAAGAATTTAGAACAACAATTACGATTATGAGTTATACATGTGATTGTGGACGAGGAATTGTTGATTGATGTTCTGAGGATAAAACATTGTTGGTGGACTTTTAACACGGAGAAGATAATAGACTTTTTATGGTCTATTTGACTCTTCTAATGGATTGCTTCGTTCATTTGCAACTATGGTTGAAAAGTTTTATCATCTACCATATGTTCTAAATCTCGATTTATTACTAATGAAGACTATTGATAATTTATTTATCTTTAGTCATAATATTCTTTCTTGAAGCTAGTTGTGCTCACACTTTTTGCTTCACAATTCCTTTCGTGTAATCTGAGTGTAATTTTGGGTCGAAGCGAGAATAATAGGGAATAGTGTGATGGTTTGGTGCACAAAGTTTCTCAACACATTATAAAGCGGCATGACATCTGATATATAATTATATTGAGGACCTAAGATGTGTGTGTCGTATATTATATCGTCACTTAATAATTGATTTTGGTGAACAACAATAGGGTGAGGCGAACCCACTTTGGAAGGGTGTTTTATCACTATCATACAAGATGTCTAATGACATACTGACACGACGTTATCATAAAATGCAGGGTTGTGCAAATCCACTCATTGAGTATATCTCTACGAGCACTACCTATATGATCTTGGAGTTTATTTGAAACATAATGTTCAATTGCAGAGCCGGTGGAGATAGTTATATGTCGAGAAGACTCACCATTGGAAAGAAGATGATAGTAATCTTCTCGTTTTTCTTTGGAGTCTATTAATTGACCGAGGATAATTACGTGAGCATATGATATCTATCATTCATGGCCTCCTATGTACGAAGGTTTTCTTGAGCACTTTCCAAAGATTTTAATTTCTAAAACAGTTCTAGACTGTACCTTTATGTAAGGTATCACTGTGAGGTGTTGTCCATAGTTGGGACACAAGTCATAGTTGGTATTAAAACTCACAGTATATATGTTGTTGTATTTTGCACAACAATTGTAGTAATAAAGTTGTAGTTATTTTCTGTACCATGTATTTGACGACTTATAATAGGTTGGATGGATTAGACCTATTTTGGGGTTGTCACAGTTGGTATCAAAGCTATAAGTAAAGAGCCCCGAGCCTCTTGCTGGTGACTTCCTGTTGATGGGGGATGCACCGAAGCCAGACTCTCCGTGAGGGGCGCAGATTCTGTGAGTAAAACCGATAAAGTACCACTGTGAGGTGCTAACACAAGTTGGTGTCCAAAGTCACAGTTGGTATCAGAGCTTAGGGATATGATCAATTTTCGTTGCTAAAGATGCCAAATTTCGTTGCAAAAGGGTTTTGGCAACGACTTTACTGTCGTTGCGTCTTTCGTTGCGCAATGAGCGTTGCTAATTGTTCTGCAACGAACGTTTTTTTTCGTTGCCAAAAGTATTACATTTTGCAATTTGACTTTCGTACAGAGACATCGATCCTTTAGCAACAAAATACATTATTGCAGAATAATTAAAATTTCGTTGCTAAAAACCTTATTTCGTTGCAAAAGCTTGCTAATTGGCAACGAAATGAACTCTTTTTTTTTTGCAACGACCATGTTTTTTCGTTGTAATTGACACCATTTTGCAACGACATTTTTCGTTGCAGTAAATTAGAAAAATTGTTGCCTAAGCTTGCTTTTCATTGCGGAATGTAAACTTTTTAGCAACGATTTTCGTTGCTGATTATATTATTTGGCAACGACATTATGCTGAATCAACAACAAAAATGTTTGTTGTTTGTTATTTTCAATAGCAACGAAAGTCATCGATTAGCAACGACATTATATGTTGTCGTTTCTTTATATGTGCAACGAAAGTAGATATGATTTGCAACGATAAAAAATATTGCCTTTTTTGTTAGTATTAACAACAATATCCTATCCATTGTTATTAGATTAATTTTTCGTTTTCAAATATTATATTTTTAATGCTATTAGCAACAAAATTTATTGCTAAATGTATAAAAAATTGTTGCTATATTAAAACTTGTTCAATACTTTGATAACGATTATATTGTTGCCAAATCAAAATTTGACATTCTTTTTGTGTACCTGACTGGTAAAAAATTTAACGTTTAGAAGGTGTCATCTATTTAAAGCCAAAATGCATCAAACATTCAAAATATACCAATTACAAATAAGATTACTATCCATATATCTCAAATTCAAAATATACCAATTACAAAAAATATTAATACCATACAATACGTTTACATCCTAATAATACCAAACTATCCATACATCTCAAATTCACTTTTCAATATAATTACTACTATATTGAATTGTGAATTTGACTACATCCACAAAATATATCAAACTATCCATAAAATTAAACTACTACCTAATTAAACTATCCATAAAATATGCATTTTGAATTCCAGCAATATCTTGTTACCTTGATTGCATTTTGAACTCCAGCAATATCTTCAAATTCAACAAATGCGTAACAGACATCAATATCCTTCATCAATAAATGCATAGTAAAATATTAGTTTTATTTCCATGAGGCAGAATTCAGGGGGACATCCAAAAGAACAAGCTGAAAGAACATCCAAAAGAACACACCATCAGGCTTGAGTTTACCAAATTTCTTAAATTCCTCCTCAATTTTGAAAGCAGACGCAGTAGATGGCACATTTCTCACATAGACAGATTTTATTTCACCTGTGAAAATCAAGTTGTGTAGAAATCAGGAACTGGGGCGGATACTATAGGAACACAAAAATACACGTATGAATATCTGTCATCTGTGCGAGAAACGCACAGGTAAGCGTGCACGCTGACACACAAAAACACATTATATTATAAAAAATTATCTACCATATGCTTGTGTATGTGCTTTTTCCTTTTAACTATTCACAGCAAGATGGATAGATAATAGCTCGGATAAGTAACAAAAGCCAAACACTACATGCAAAAACTACAGGAAAACAGGACTGCCAAGTATAGAAAAAGAACAATCACCCACTGAAAAACCCACAACCTCCTAGATCTCGACCATGATTAGTTCTCTAAGCTCTCTTCTTGTCTTTTAATGGTCCTCTTGGAATTTTACTCAAAACCCTTGCATCAAACACAGCATACTGCTTCTTGATCTTAATCACTGCTTTCTCTGCTAATGGGTCGATTTTGTCCTCATACTTCTCATAGAGAACAGGAACTGTGTGTAGCAACACAAAAGCTGTTTCACAGACCAAAATCGTTAGAATATAATTAAAAACAAGTGTGAAATCAGAAACTTAAATGAAGTTTAGTATTCCTTACTTATATAGAACAACGTCAAGAAATCGCACCAGCTCCCCACAACTGTCAGAATCCCCAAGCCCGCAATTATCTGAAATATTCAAAAGAACTTATTCCATAAAATCAACATATCAACAAATATATAGCATTGCACTTGATAAGTATGTTTGATTCTTGCACCTCACCCAAACACACAAGGTGTACTATGGCTACTACACTACAACAAATTTGCACATTTTTTGCATAGGAAACTAGGCTGCTTAAGGCTACTTACTTGGGCTTATATTCTATAAAACTTGGTTCATGTATTTTAACAGAAAAGAGGAGTATTTTATTTATTTACAAGTTTCACACTTCTCCCCTATGAAGAAAATTATACGGGGGGACATAAAATGATTAAAATAAAAACAGGAACATATAGCCAAGAACTTCTTTAGATCTCTTCCAGATGCAATTTCTCGCAACACAGCAAGTGCCCGGTTGATTTCAATTCTTAATGCAGAGACAATCTGGAGATAAGGTTCTTCTGGAAGGTGAACTTTTGGGATACGAGGAGGAGACCTATTGCTAAAACATTCAGCTAATGCACGCAACAAGAAATCAAATAAAGCATCAAAATGTAATAATTTGGAAGCTCACTTTTTGATGAAGGTCGACACATTGGACCATAAGAACAGGATGGCAACCGACGAATTATCTACCCTATGCTGGTGCAGATTGTCCCTTTGCAACCTGTAACTTCAAAATGACAATCAAGCATAAACTCAGTCCCATGATGTCACAACAGATTTCAACTTAATAACAGTCAAAGATGTAGTGCATACAATAGAAGCATAAGTGTGCTTCTGGGGCTCCTCAACAGGAGTAGACAGATGCTCCCGTACGGGGTTCAGTGCACTTTGAAGTGAACCATTTGACTGTACTACAAAATCGTCTACAAGGATATTTTCAGTTTCTGGGACTTGCTGTAGCCGTTGCTCTGGGAAACTGTAATTGTCAACTCTACCATTTTGCTCAACATTAGCAGGAATGACAAACTCTCTGGCCTGAAGATGCAAAAGGTAAACCAGCAGTCAGCACGTTGGCATAATTAGAACTTAGAACTGATGTAGATCAACAGTGTCTTGGAAAGGTCCTCCATTCTCCTCCTAAAATATAAAAAAATCACTGACGCAAGTGGTACCAAAAAATAATGGGGAATTAAGTTTACACCATCCACCAGAGTGACAAATGCATATATTCCCTGCCCTTTAACCTAACAGCAGATATATACAAATTATAGAGGAATTAAGTTTTTTCCAGAACAGAGGCATTTGTTAATTTATAATGGACCAAGAAGGCACCTCGTGTTCAACACCAACTACAGCAATTATGAAGAGCCTCCATGTGCTGAATAATAATTATGAAAAATAAAATAAAGGGCAAGAAAACACAAGGTTCGTCTTATACAGTCTACACCAACATATAAAAGTCTTCTTTTTCTTTATTTAGAAAAATAGGTAAAAACAAATATTCTGTCTTATACTTTCAAAAAGAACTTCATTGCATAGTCATCTTACCTCTTGGATAGCACTAAAGATGGGTAAAAACACATCAGTATCATAATTGCTCATCTTGTTCTAGAGTATAGAAGTCAATCTTTCGAAACCCATTCCAGTATCAACATGTTTAGCAGGCAGAGGTTTTAGAGAGCCATCACTTTCCCTGTTAAACTGTGGATAAATATCAAACAAAGGGAGGGAAGAAAAAATGAGAGAGACAGAGAATCAATTAACCAAACTAGTAGTCAGAAAAAGAAGGGGGGGGGGGGGGGAACAAGTAACTGACATGAGAGAACTTTACTACAATGCTACCTGAATAAAGACAAGGTTCCATATCTCAATCAATGTAGGATCGTCATTATTAACCAAAGATGCAGCATCACGGTTGCCAATTCTGTCAAAATGTATTTCAGTGCAAGGTCCACAAGGTCCAATATCACCCATCTCCCAAAAGTTATCCTACTTGGAGTTGCAGAGCAGAAAAAAAAATCATTATTCTTTTATTTTGCATATATTTGCAGGGTAATTGATAATTAGGAAGAAAAAAAAATTGTTCTATTAACACTTGGGTGCACTGGACAATCCATGCACGGTAGAGATTTCACAACTTCATATTATACTATCATACTTTCAGCAAACCCCCCAATAAACTAAAACAGTACACATTCTGTAATTGTACAATTGGAATAACATGATAAATCATAAAAAGTAGAAATTTCATGACTTCATATTATATTACCATAATTTCAGTAAACCCCCAACAAACAACACTGCTAAGTAGGTTCTAATTCTTTACTCAAAGTGTCCATTATGATGTGAATTAAAGAGTACAATTATATGCATTGCGTGGAAGTTTACCTACTTTGTAGATGTGTGCCTAAACTTACTTCTCGCAAAGAAAGGATAGTGATATTTCTAGCGCAACGAGTGATATAACCAGCAAAATGTACAATTTTGTACACACAGTACACGCAACTAAATTTTTGCTCATTCTTAAGTCCAATAACAGTCTTGATACAAGGGTCAAGTTCTTGAATTTGAGTATAATTTACATAATGTTTCGAAATAACAACTTTTCTCAACATGCATGATTTTAAAATTTGCATTCTCATTTAGGAATAAAGGAGCACCATCAGAGCTTATTATGTTAATAATGCCAAACTGAATGCTGAACAGTGCCATTGTACTATGTGTTATACATTATACAACTTCCAATTTCTATAGCATTAACATGTAATCATATTCAGCTGCATTCCATTAAACTATCAAGGCCTAATACCTGAACAAAGATAGTACCATCGGTGTAGGCATGGGGATTGATTGCACGCATAGTTCGCTGACCACAGACGTTGCAAGTGAAGGCAACACACATACGACGCCGTGGCGACTTGGTGAAGAGGGACCAGGGGAAGGTGGAGAATTTCTCCGTGCTGGATTCCGACTCTGAACTGGCGGGAACTGGAGGGCCCTCCATGCCCGAACCGGTAGTCCAACCTCTAACATTAGCTGCACTCAGAACCAATCCCATTGCTGCATCCTAAAATACCCCAAAAATATCCAGATCTAAACCCTAATTCCCAATATCAAACTCAAATCCTAAATATGAGTTACGCAATCATTAATCTCAGAAAAAAATATTGTAAATTACCTTGGAAAGAGTACGATTGCTGAGGATTGGGATGAGACTTGAATCATTAGAGTCCGATCGAAGCTCCGATTCGTTGTCGTTATCTGGGAGGAAAAAGGGTGGGTTTGTTAGAAAATAATCAACAGAAATTGGGAAAAATTAGAAGTAAATTGATAGAGCTTACTCTTGGGAGAGATGGAGAATTGAAGAATCCTTCTGCCGATAGAAGATAGGTCTTTAGATTTGGGAGAAAAGATTGGAAGGTAAGAAGAGGAAGAAACGATACTTGCAGAAGAAGTTAAAGTTTCCATCAGAAAATAGAAACCCAAGAGAAAGCACACAAAAAATGAAATCTTAATAATTAATAGCTACCTTTTAATAAAATTTTTTTGATAATTTTTTTATATAAATATATTCAATAATATTATGCACTCATTTTAATTAAATTGAATATTTAAAATTATTAAATAAAATTTTACCTTTTAAAATGATAAAATAGTGTCATTAAGAGAAAACTTACTTTTTAGTTATCAAACAATTTTTAGATTCAAATCTCATAACCTTTCGGATGATCTAATTTATTAAGACATCATAATCATCCAAATCATGCTTAATTCGGATAATCTAATTTATTAAGGCATCATAATCATTCGGATCTTAAATAAAATTATTATTTTAAAAACTTAAGTAGATTTAAATTTAAATCTTAGGATGTCATAAATTAGTTAATAAAAAATTAAAATATAACTCTTTTGTGGAGCGGAAAAGTAAATTTAACAAATTTGTGATACATTACACAAAAAGAGTCTTAATTATTATGATTTTTTATTGTCAATTTATATAATTTTAAAATTTGAATTATTGCAACTTAATATTTTAATTAATAAAATATTTAATATTATAAATTATTTAAAAATTATTATTAAGAATAAAATTCTATTTTGAAAAATTAATTACATTACAATTTGAGTTATAGGATACCATAAATTTACTAAGAATAAAACTTAAACTTAACCCTTCTTGTAGGATAGATGAGTAATTTTTTAGCATTTGTGGTCTATTCCACACAAGAGCCTTATCTACCATTTTTTTCAAGGTCAATGTATGAAATTTTAAAGTTTAAATTATTGTAAATTTATTTAGTTTGATTAAAGAAATAGTCGGTATCATAAGTTACTTAAAAAGTTTTATTAAAAAAAATTGTTAGTGTATGTAGACACTCGAAATATTCTGTACTATTGTTACTAACATTACAGGAGGATAAATTCGTCTTTTAAGAGAGAACCCTGAAAGACAATCCAAATTCACATTGGATACTCTAGGAAGTTCGGCATTAAACCGGATCATGATACTGGGAATGCGGTTTCAAACTCGGATTTAACCCGAGACACAAAATACAATATGAAACACACAGGAGAAGGCCGATTAATCTAGGAGATAACCGAGGTATCCGGTCTCGATCCCAACCATAGGAATAGCCACTGACCTTGGTGATAACCCCGAGGAATGCGATTTGGAGATAACCGGAAATATTTGTTTCAAATGCCATCGACTTCAATCTCGGCACTTCAACGAAATACATTTTGTGCCAACACGGCAATCACATCGGGAAGACAGGCACACCTCAAAGATGATAATGAGGATCTTCAACAAATCTGGCGATCCAATCTCGGTGAAGTCGAGCAAGCGTCGCTTATCGGCCCAATCCGGTAGTAAACCGGTGAGAAGGCAATATCGCCATCTCGTCTAACACGATGTCACGTCGTCTCGTCTATACGCAACAATGTCCCACAAGGCTAACCAATCCGAGTGACTATTATGCGGGGGGTAGCGGATGAAAGTTGAAGCTTGAAGGCCAGGAGGGCATCGTCCCATCTCAAAGACTTCGTACAAACTCTAATCCCATGCCATCGTCTGACTCTCGACAAGCGGCGGTCCGAAATAGGTCTGAATACCTCAAAGCGGATGCGGATTGCACTTCTCAAAATTGAGTGGACATTACGATTGCACGAGTGCACGTGCTTTGAGAACGACCGGGCAATCCCAAGCCAACCCACGGTACCCGCCTACTGGTACACTGCGACACCTTTTGCTATAAATAAGAGGCTTGGGGTCTTTGATTTTTATGAGAAAAAAAGGCGGAAACCACGCAATTTTCTCTCTCGCACTCGCCATCTGATGTATTTTCCCACTTTCAAACACTGTGAGCTTATATATAGCCTCTTTTGTACCCACAAAAGCCCGATGTTTACCCACTCTAAAGATATAGAAGCCTTTTTTTTATCGGTCGGTTGTAAGCCTTCTCACACACTTTAGAGTCTTTCTCTTCATCTTTGCACACACCCTTCTACACGTTGAGAGTCGTGTTGCTTGCTTTTTTGCGAACTTGGATCAAGTGGTTTTTCTTTCGGGTATATATGTATATATATATATATATATATATTGACTAACATTATCGAGTTATGCCTCGATTGAGCTGAACTTGATGCAGGCGTTTCTTACTTTATATATATATATATATATATACTTATATATATTAATTGTTTGTCGGACTTTGTTCGATGAGCTGAACTTGATGCAGTGCATTTATTAAGCTTTTATATATATATATATATATATATATATATATATATATATATATATATATATATATATATATATATATATCATATGTGTGTGGACTTTGTTCGATGAGCCTAGATTTTGATGCAGTGCGTTTACTCTTTATATATATATATACTTATATATATGAAGCGTGGTGAACTATGTTCGATGAGCTGAATTTTACATCCGGTGCATTTATTGCTTTTTATATATATATATATATATATATATATATATATTTTTTATCTGCACTGAGTTCCCTTCGTGGCGAGTTGATAGTTTTCTGACTTTCTTTACATTTCGTCACACTGGAGTTTACTTACGTGGCGATTGCCCTTATTCTGACTTTATTTACATTCTGTCTCCGCACTGGAGTTTCCTTCGTGGCGGTTGAACGATATCTACATCTTTATTTATATTTACGATCCCCCATGGAGGTGCTTCCGTGGTTGGTGATCACAATATATATATATATATTTACCGCTAGCTTTATATATATACACGCTTATTGCTTTTATACAAATTGCAATATTCATGCGCTTAGGAATCATGTGATCTGATTCATTTCATTGGATCTAGATTCGGTTCCGTGATGGACATTTTCGGTATGCGACTTGTAAATTATTACTGCGATATCGTATTTCCTCGGATGGTTTCCATACCCACGAGGAAATCGGCATTATTTTTTTTATATATATTATTTTAAATGCGGATGCTTCGCATTCATCAAATAAAATCAATCAATTAGCTCACTTAATAAAAATGAGAGTGTAAAAGGTCTTAATTCCTATTGAGCGGCGGGGTTTGAAAAACCTCTTTTATAAAACATCATTGCCGTATCTTGCTAAAAAGCGAATTTTTACATAAATTCAAATCCTGTATATATAGGTTGAAAGAGGCCTCACACAACTTTCATATAATGACACATTGACCCACACACACACACACTCGGATAATAGTTTCTTGAAAAGAGGCGGTCACCGTAGTGGTAACACGGATGTCGGAAGTGCCTAACACCTTCCCCCCGCATAACCAAGTCCCGGACCCTAAATGAATCTCGGTTTTGTGGCCAGTATATCGATGTCACATCACTAGGTAAATGTGCAAACCTTTTCTCGGTTGTGTTGGTACAACCATTTAAAAAACCAATGGCGACTCTTAGCAGTCCATAAATCGACATTATACATATCGGACCTTTTTCACTTGTTTTTTCAAACAAATCTCACCTAAAATGAGAACACTAAGAACAAATGTGAAAAGGACATCCAAAAATCCCGGCGTCGACGGTGGCGACTCTCTCTGGGGATCTCTAGTAAGAGGACTTAAGCCGCTACTACAATCTTTTCAAAACTTTTATCTGCTTGTGTGTGGATGTTGCATTTACATTGAATGAATGTGTACGAATGCATATCTTGTTTGAGCTTAGTGCTTCACATCATATCTGCGTGTGATGTTAGTGCTTATACTTATAAAGCGCTTATGATATTAGTGCTTCGCGCACGTGTCATCATTTCATACGGTGAGACGCGATGTATGTGAATGTATGTTGTGTGGTCCCTCCACCGGAGGCTATCCGTCGGTGTTTGATTCTTGGACTCGTGAGAAGACTAATTCTCGAGGCTCGGGAAAGGCACCACCAAATTCGCTCCAGTTGAAAAGACCAGGATTAACTTTCCGTCTAGTAGATTGCGATGATTTGGGAACCTTCATGCCAAAAAAGCATGAGAGTAACCTAAGATAGGTCGACCCTCGATAAACCCAAAAGCGTAGGAAAGTCTCTTCATGCCCTCATTTCAATTACTTGTAAACACAATTACTTGTAATTTCATTCTATATCTATCTCCATGTAATGAGAAATATGAAGAAATATGTCCACATATATGCTACTCTAAGCAGTGACACCGTTTTGCGAGGATAAAATTCCTAAAATGGACACATCACATAGCATGTCATTATACACCTTCCCTAAGGACTAAACTATGCCGGTCTTTTCGCGGGGAATCGATCGGACCTACTACTACGGTCAAAATCCAAAAAAGGTAATGAGCCTACGATCAATCATGTCGATCATCAGGCCGGACTAAACTTAATCCGGTTTCTCGTAAAGAGTTCGACGGATTAAGCAAGCAGATTCTGATTTGGTACATTTCTATTAAAAGAATTACACGATCTACAGGGTTAGAAAATACCCGTACATCTTGAGCCCTCCACACGAGGAGGAATTCCGGTCATTACCGTACGAGCCACGATTGGATCGACCAACAAAATGCGGGATCTTTGCCCATTCCACTAGAGATCCGAACAATGGTGATATCAAAAAAGAAAGTCCTCAATGGAAGAGACCCTTGGCGCATTATCAAAGGAATTGGAACACACGGGAGTGTTTCATATCTTGATCTATGTATTTTTCACGGTGTTCCTTTATCCGAAAAATTTAAAACTCGACTTTGAAAAAATATGACGGGTAGGGGATCCTTATACACATTTAAAAGTCTTTATTGGAGGCGGGATCTATGCGAGAGGATGAAAAACTTCGAGAATGCAATTATTCCAAAAAAGTCTAAGCTTGGAGAAAGCTTGGTTAAGTGGTACCACAAGATTAGACAACTCAAAATTCACACAGTTGGGAAGAGCTAGCACATGCCTTCCTCACTCAATCTGATTTTCAAACTCGAGATGGCTCCGATCGGTATCAAATTACCAAGATTAAAAAATAGTCTAATGAGTCTTTCGGAGAGTATGCTCAAAGGTGGAGGCGCTTTAGGCGCCCAAGTTAGTCCTGCCATGACAGAATCAGAAATGGTCATAACATTCATAGACATACAAGAAGCTCCCTTCTATGAAAGAGTTTTAGCCGGCATCGACAAACCGTTTTTCTGAAATGGTTAAACACGGGGAGATGGTGAAATGGGGTTGAAGTCGGGGAAAGATTCAAGACCTAAGCGCACTCAAAGCATTCTTGATCACATCAATCTGGAATTATGGGAACAACCCGGAGGAATCCATAAAAAGAAAGAGGAAGATGTTTCCACGATACTCTGAGGGGGACAAAAAGGCAATCAAAGTATGCCCATTCAAAGGAAAAACTATACTCCCTTTCCAGCACAGTCTGCAAACCCTCCAGTACCAAAAGGTGGAGAAGTTAAACGCCATCGAGTGTTTACACCCTTAGGGGATACCCTCGAGAACATTCTTTATCTTCTGACAACACAGAAGAAAATTACGCATCTTCTTCCACCAGCCAGCCATAATGGACGGGGTTTCAATGTTGCTAGGAAATGTGCTTATCATGCCGGGGCACCTGGACATGATACTCGGGATTATTGGGCCTTGAAACACAAGATCCGAGGAACTAATAGATAATGGAGAGATCGTAGTCACCAAACCCCGTCGACCTCACGTCTGAAGACAACCCTCTTCCTCAACATAAAGAAGAAGAGGTCAACATGATTAATTGGGCGGTGGACGGAGTTCCAACTTGGTTGTGACTCCCCGGACCATCAAAGGCGGTGATGACGGATGGGATTATGCTAAGTTCCGATTCACTGATGGAGCGAAAGATGAAAGCTCTCTACACAAACAAATTGAGCAATTGGCGGGCGGTGACTTATCAGCATCAAGTGACTCGGCAATTAATCAGCCAGGAACATGCCAGTCTCCTCCCAATTGTCATGAATATTCCCTCGTCTCTTTCAGAAAATGAAATGCTGGAAGACAAAGTGACGAAGAGAGCAAATGCCAAAGTCCGTCGGGATTTCGCCAACAAACGGAATTCACCTATTTGGGCCAACCCATGGAGGAAATCCTTCACATGTTAATCAATGAAGGAAGGATCGGTTCCTTCTACCTCCAATCAACCCCGTTCAGAGACGATACAACTACGATGGAGTATGTCGATACCACTCCCGATCTCGCGGTCACAACCACGGAAGAATGTTGGGCACTCGCCACCTTATTCAAAATCTAATCGAGCGGTGGTGTCTTTGCGACTTGGCGGAATAACGACAACGTGTTACGAGCAAGTGAGAATGCGAGGCCCTACTAAGTGGAAAAGTGTGGTAGTAGTTATATCTCTTTGAAGGTGAAGGGATTAATTTGTTCTCACAACACCGATGATTCGACTCAAAGGAGGAAGCAATCCTTTGAAAGTGGTGGCTCTCGAAGGCAATCAACTTGCCGTGCGAGCCTGATATCCTATTGTTAGCTTGCGCGAGGTTACGTGGAATTATGGAGAAGGTGAAGGATCCACCTCACATACCACTTCTTTGCGGTGTCGAGAGAAAAATCATTGTATCTTCCCCATCGGGTGATGAACCCCACCACTAAATCAAAGGGAAAATACCCATGGAGAAGATTGAAAAATTCCTCATATTTGTGGGTCATAATGAAGCCTCGGTGGTTTTAAGCTTGAAGGAAGCTCCACCACAAATATCAATTTTGGACTTGGTCCTAACTTCCGAGAATCACTGGAAGGTCTTGTTAAAGGTTTTAGAAGAAGCCTATCTTCCGACATCAGTGGATACAGAAAAATTTCAACACATGGTTGATCACATTTTCAACACTAATGTGATATCCTTCTTTGATGATGACATCTGCTTAGAAGGGGAGTGGTCATTATTCTAAAACCGTTGCACATTGCGATATTGTCCTCCGGATATATAGTGGTGGAGTCTTAATAGATGGAGGTTCTCTCGAATATCGCCCATATGCCACCTTGGTGAAGATGAATATCAATCTCAACCGAATTAGGAGTAGCCATACTATCATCAAAGCTTTTGATGGAGCCCGCCGTAACTCGGTTGGAGTAATTGAGCTGCCTATCGAAATTGGCCCTCATACATTCTGCGTATCCTTGCATGTGCTCAAGATAGATTCGGGATACAACCTGCTCTTGGGACGGCCATAGATCCACATGGCAGGGGCAGTCCCCTCCACCCTTCACCAACAACTGAAGTACATTATCAACAGTAGCCTGGTCATGGTCAACGTTGAACCAAAGATTCCTCAACATGGGGATATACCGTTCATCAATGCCAATGCAGACATAGAACCTGTCAGTTTTCATGCTTTGGAAATAAGCAACACCCAATACCACACTATTGGAGCACCATTTCTCGAACCCCACATTTCTGATGAGGTGATGTCAGCCACTCAAGAAATGATGTCGTTGGGTTATAAGCCAGGACAAGGGTTGGGTAAAGATGGCCAGGGTATCCAGTATCCCATTCAATTAACCAAGAAAGTTGGAACAGCTGGACTAGGCTATTCTGCTAGCTCTAGTCATAGGAATCCTCATAAGCATCAGCAGATTCCTTTGGCTTCAACCATGTGGCGTTTGGCTTCGCCTTCAAACTCCGAGTCCGCACAACCTCCAGTAATGGTGCCAGCCAATGTCATGGCCATGTTATTTCCTAACCTGAAACCGGTGGAGAAAAAGAAAATAGTTATTCCTAATCCCACAATTGAAGAAGAGGAGCGGAGAATCAAGGAAAACGTTGTCCGAATAATGTCGGGCATGCACATCATCGTCCATGATGAACATACCAACAGATACACCCAGATGATGATTGCCCTGACGTAATGGTCATCATTCGGAACAAGGAGGATGATGACAATCCCTCCATCACTGCGGTCCACCCGGACTTTACCCTTACCGATTGGAACAACATTCCTTGCTTTGGTCGACAAGGGTAAAGCGGGTAGAAATTCTTTTCTGCCCTGTAGATACAATAACTGCTTACTTTTCTGTATAGTATTAGCAGTTTATTTTGCCAGTATATGCTAACACTGTGTATGATCAACGCATTTCATATATACTAAGTGAAAGCATATTTTGTTTCAGGACTCTGAATTTAGATGTGCCTGTATTTGCGAATACGATGCCTCTCCTACACAAGGATTGTACCTTTGATGTAGAGATGAATTCAGCCTTGATGGATCCCCAGGATTGTGACGCCCCCAAAATAAGGTATACGTCACCCATCTTGGGTCGCCACTTACATGGTACAGAATTTAAATACAACTTACTAATATAAGCTGCGTGGTACAATACAACATAAAGCGTGAGTTTGAATACAAATATTGTCTACTAGATATTATACAAACTCAAAAGGAGTCCTCATTACAATTATTATCACATTATTTCACGAATAGTGAGGACTACTAATGCTATCCCTCTGGACCATTACTCCGTTCCCGACTCATCCCGGCTATGTTCTCATTTCGATGAGAACGGTGAAAAAAAGGGTGAGCTCAACTAGCCCAAAGAAGAAATATTATAACTAAGATAAAGCGAATAAATTATCAATAGTCTTCAACAATGTTAAACCGATAAAATACAATAGACAACCGGTTTAAGCTGCAATGAATATGAAATCCATTAAAAGAGTCAAGTAGAAAATAAAGTCTACTATCTTTTAGGTTTAAAAGGTTTTCATCAATTTTATCACTAAGACTCGAGTTTAATGAATAAACCACAATATCTAATCATCCCCGTACCCACGGTCAAGGATTTTCATCAAATTATCAATGGTCATGACTATACCAAATCACCCCGGTCATAATCATACCAAAAACTATCCATCATCGCATTACTGTGCCACCGAGGACTTTTGTCACATCATTTATATCAAGTCATGATTATACCGAATTATCCACGGTCATATTCATACTAAGTCCATCTATGCACGTAAGCAAAGATGACTTTCATCACATCATTTGTAACATTATGGTCATGATTACAGAAGAGTCTCTCGGTCATAATCATACCAAGTCCATCTATGCACTACTGTGCCCGAGATGACTTTCAACATAATATAAACATGAGGATGATGACAATGATATAAGAATTCAATAAAACAAGTTCAAGAATTATTTTATCCAGAATTATTAACGTCCAAATTGTCAACATGATCTTTGTTTTGTAAAGTAAAATTCAAGAATGATCGGAAGAATATTTCCATGAAAATATCTTTGGATGAAACGCAAATATCAAGGATATTCTACTAATTTCATGGAGTATAGAAGTCAAAGTTTTAACCAACTAGGTATAATAAAGAATGGAATAACAAAAGAAATCACCATGCATGCGATAGGCCTTGACAGGCAAAAGTTATTCCAACAGAATAATAATAACGGAACCGAAGTCGGTGAAATTCACACCCAATGGATGTTCCAATGTAATAATAAATGCGGAATAATAAATGATGGAACCAGTCCGGTCAGATATAGCATGTACATGTGATATTCGGCGAGAATAATAAAGAGCGGAATAATAAAAATGGAACCCAGTCCGTGTAAAACACACGCATGTGATATTCCAACAGAATAATAATAAAGAGCGGAACGAGTCCAGTTGTAAAACACACATGCACAGGATGTTCCAATAGAATAATAGAAGAATGTCACCATGTATAGGGTAAACTATTATCTGAGTTATTCCAACAGAATAATAAAAAATGGAATAATGAAGTTCTCTTTTTGAATACAAAAGAATAATATCCTCACTAGTAAAAAGACCTTGGATATCAAAGTAGTGAAGTACCGAATACTCTTCTTCTTTCTCTCTATAGATTTTCTCTATAGCTTCTCTCTATAATTTTCTCTCTACAGAGTTTCAAATTGAATTCGTAAGAAAATAATGAAGGAATGAGCTTCTATTTATAGGAAAATAGAATGCATAGTAATTAATCCATGAAGCGGTCCAGATTGATTTACTTTAATCGACGGTCCATATTTAAAGCAAAATCTTTTAAATAAAATATCATATATTCTATTTATATAAAACATTTTACTATGCAAACACTATGCAACACTATGCAAAACACTATGCATAATAAAATATAATATATTCTATTTATAGAATAACTTTAATAAAGTATTCATTTTATATAAAAAGATGTTTCATTTTATTACGTTAATAATACTGAATAAAATAAAAGCGTCATTATTCGCTATAATAATTCATATTATTAATCGACAATAATGGAATCAAACCGAGTGACTTCTCACATAAGCATCAATAATCAATACGCGGTGCTACTATGCAACCACACGTGACATCGTATTTTTTACTACCGAGTAGTTCAACAAGATCAACCAGTAAAACTTCCGCCGTTATTTCAATAAAATATATTTTTGTCGTTTTCTCAATCCGGACAATAATTACATTGTGGGGTCCACCAATGATTGAGCTATTGTACGAATATTCCCTGCTAAGCCGAATATTCCCCGACCAATCGAATATAATATAACCACTTGCATACTTTGCAAAATTTATAAATACCACCCACAACTATAATATTATCTCAAATTCACACCATAATATTAAAAATTATTTCGACAAAATTTAAATCTTTATTGATAAAATCTGGGGTCTCACAAGGATGACATTGAGGTGCCTCCAAAAATTCAAGAATGGGTCAAAGACAAACCCAAACCCAACCTTGATCAAACCACTTCTTTCAATCTCGGAACCTTAGAAAGCCCTAAGTTAATCCAGATTGGTTCAGACCTTACCCCAAACCAACGGAATGACATGGTTATGCTATTAACATAATTCCAGGATGTGTTTGCATGGTCTCATGAAGATATGGTGGGTTTATCCACTGACATTGTCCTTCATCGCCTTCCCATTAAAGAGGGATTTAAGCCGATCAAGCAAAAGCTCAGGCGATTGAAACCTGAGTGGAGTTTAAAGGTGAAAGAAGAGATTGTGAAACAATTTCAAGCCGGCATCATCATGGTGTCTACATATCCTGAGTGGATATCTAACATCGTGTTCGTACCTAAACCTGGAGGGAAGGTGCGAGTTTGCGTGGTTTACAGGGACTTGAACAAAGCTTGCTTAAAAGATAGCTTTCCCGTGCCATTTATCCACATTCTCATTGACAATACTGCTTAATACGACATGTACTCCTTTGCTGATTGCTTTGCGGGGTACCATCAAATCATAGTTGCCGAGGAAGATCGTGAGAAGACTACTTCCATCACTCCTTGGGGAACTTTTTGCTATAGACGGTTGTCATTCGGCCTCATCAATGCCGGAGCTACCTATCAACGAGCTATGATGACTCTTTTCCAGGACTTAATGCATAAAGAGATTGAGATCTACATGGATGACATCATTGTCAAGTCCCGAAAGGAGGATGACCATCTAGACCATCTCAAAAAGTTGTTCAACAGGTGGCGTAAGTACAACTTAAAGTTGAATCCAGCTAAGTGCGCCTTTGGCGTCAAGTCAGGCAAGTTGCTAGGATTTCTAGTCAGCCACAAAGGGATTGAGCTGGATCCTACTAAAATCCAAGCCATCACAGAAATGCCCACTCCTCAAACAGAGAAGGAAATACGTGGATTTTTGGGAAGGATCAACTTCATTAGCAGGTTTATCTCCCAACTCACTGAAACTTGTGAGCCAATCTTCAAGTTATTAAGGAAGAACTCCTCCATGAAATGGAATGATGAGTGCCAGAATGCCTTCCTTACAATCAAGAAATAGCTAGTCAAAGCTCCTATCTTGGTACCACCCAGGGATGATGTTCCTCTGTTCATGTACCTGTCCATAAGTGATAATGCCATGGGCTGTATGTTGGGATAGAAAGATGATAGAGGCCAAGAACGAGCTATCTATTACCTCAGCAAAAGGTTCAGCAGTAGTGAACACAAGTACACTCTGATCGAGAAGACGTGTTATGCTTTAGCATGGGCTTCCATGAGGTTACAACATTACCTCTATGGTCACACAACCCATCTCATATCTCGCGTGGATCCTCTCAAGTACGTGTTCAACAAACCCATGTTGAACTGCCGACTGTCCAGATGGCAGTTGATCCTACAACAATTTGACATTGTATATGTGACTCAAAAGTCCATCAAAGGTCAAGGAATCGCAGATCAACTGGGTGCCGCACCTTCAGGGGATTTTAAACCCTTGGAAACTTATTTCCCCGATGAAGGAGTAATGATAGTGCAACAACACCATCTGTACAATACAAGCCAATCATGGAAGATGTATTTTGATGGAGCTGTTAACATGGAAGGTTCTGGAGCTGGAGCAATTCTAGTATCTGATACGGGGGAGTAGTATCACGTTGCCGTCAAATTATAGTTTGTCAGCACCAACAATACGGCTGAGTATGAAGGCTGTCTCATGGGGCTAAAACTTGTCCGTTCAATGGGCATCAAGCGGTTAACTGTCCTTGGAGATTCGGAGTTAGTAATCAGACAATCCACTGGAGTCTATCAAACCAAGGAACTACATTTCTTTGCCTTACCATGGCCAAGAGTTTTGAAGATGGCTTTGGAGTTCGAAGAAATCTCCTTTCTACATATTCCTCGTAATAGGAATGATTTCGCGGACGCATTAGCAACTTTGGCCTCCTTGATTCGTATATCAGACAAGGAACACTTGCCAAGCGTCACAATTTCCCTGCACAAGGCCCCAGCCTATGGGAATTACGTTGGAGAAGTATCGGATGAGCTACCTCCCATCCAACCTCCTTGGTATCAGCATATCAAGGAATATCTACGAGATGGATCTACACCCGCTGAGGCGAGCCTGATTGAGAAAAGGCGGATCCATCGACTTGCTATGAAGTTCTACTTGAGTGGAGATGCGCCCTATAAAAGAGATGCATGACTAGGTCTCCTCAGGTGTCTAGACAAAGATCAAGCCCAAAGGCTTATGGATGAAATCTATGGCGGAGTCTATGGCCCCCACATGAGTAGCCCCCTCCTTGTTAAGAAAGTCCTCAGGACGGGACATTATTGGCTATCTCTCAAGGCTGATTGCCATGACCACGTCAAAAGATGCTATCAGTGCCAGATTCATGGGAATGTTATACACGCCCCTCCATGGAAGCTCCACAATATGAGTTCGCCTTGGCCCTTCTCAATGTGGGGAATGGACATTATTGGGCCCATTGAGCCTAAAGCCAGTAATGGTCACCAATTTTTCTTCACCATGATCGACTACTTCACCAAGTGGGTAGAAGCAGCCTCCTTCCCCAGGGTCACTAAAGAAGTCATCATTGCTTTCATCAGAAACAATGTCGTTTGTCGATATGGACAACCAGAGGTGATTTGTGTCAGATAATGCCAAAAACCTCAACAACAAAATGATGGAGGAGTTATGCAGTAAATTCCACATCAAACATCTTAACTCTGTCATCTATCGTCCGAAGATGAACGGTGCTGTTGAAGCGACTAACAAAAATATCAAGAAGATTATGCAAAAGATGTCCGCCAACCACAAAGATTGGCCTAACCTGTTGCCTCTTACTCTGTTAGCCTACAGAACCACAATGCATACTTCAACTGGGGAAACCCCCTACGCTTTAACCTATGGGATGGAAGTAGTGCTCCCCATAGAAGTTGAGATGGAATCTGTCAGAGTGTTGATCGACGCTCAGCTGGATGAAAACCAATGGGTACAAGACAGGTATCACCAATTGTCTCTGATAGACGAAAGGCGAACCGCAGCTATCTTCCATGGTCAGCTATACCAGCAAAGGATCGCCAGATCCTATAACAAAAAAGTCCGGCTACGGCAATTTAAACAACATGACTTGGTTCTGAAGAAGATTCTTGACAATCAAGATCAGGCCAAAGGAAAATTCGCTCCTAACTAGGAAGGCCCGTTTATTGTCAAAGAAGTATTGACAAGAGGTACTCTCAGATTACAAGAAATGGATGGCGATGAATTTCCATAACTCATCAACTTAGACACCGTGAAACGGTATTATGTCTGAAGTAACCAGCAAACACCCTGGTGCATCATCATCAGGTCACCAGTCATTCCGGTTCTTTAACCCTTTACCACCTACAACTTGCTACACTTTGCCCTTCAGGGAAACATACTCTTAAAGCCATCAGCCTGGCTTTTTCCTTTGCGCTCATACAACTTAGGTCATCCCACCGTGGATTGAACCTCTTGCGTTCGCAGTTTGGCTACCCATACATGGGATCAAACTTCTCCTTCCTGCAGTTTATCCTCAACCAAGGATTAAACTTTCTCCTCCCCGCACTCTGACCTGCACATGGGATTACGCTTTTCTTCTGCATACGAGGGGTGAACTACGTCGACGATCTCCTCTTCAATAGATGCGTAGGCAACCATGTTACATGGCTCTACGCAATAAAACAAAAACAACAAAAACATTTCTACCCTCTTCTCCTTACAAAGCAAAAACAACCAAAAAATTCCTACACCATATCGACCTATATATGACGTTGAACCTCTTACACCGAGTTGAACTACTACAGACTGATCTCCTCTTCAATAGGAGTACATAGGCGACCATTCATAGTGCGGTCTCACCCCTACCAAAATACAAACCATTGTCGGTGGTGTTGGGATTCTCTTTCAATCCACTACATTTCATTGACGGACAAAGGGATGGAATTACCTGAACTCCTCCCAAATAGGAGATTCGGCGACCATCTAAGCTGCGGTCATACCTCGAAGAGCAATACTAAACCATAAGAGGTGGAATTAACTAGGCTTCTCCTAAATAGAAGTACTGGTGACCATCTGTGGTGCGGTCAATCTCAGAGAGGAAAGCCACATTCATCTCCACATTTTCATTCAGAAACAAGTCCCAAGACACCAAAGATGGTAGGGATATACATAGATCGATGATCCATTCTGAACTATCCAAAGATAGCTCAATGTCCATCCACCAAGGAAGAATTCAGAATTCATCAAGATCGCAAGCCCTGAAGCAGCAGGCAAAATATCAAGCAAATAGCAAGGCATATCTAAAAGGGAAGTGATCCAAAAATATATTTCCCTATCATATATAATGCTGTTTGATATATATACAATATGAACTGTACATGACAAAATGGCTAAGCTAGTCTGTACAGGTAAATACAAGATCATCTACGAATCAGGGTACATGCGAGCTAGCAAGACCAACATGGCATCCCTCTCAGAAGAAGGAGGTAAAGTTGTATTCTCACGGATAAGAATATCCACACGACCAACAGATCTCAGAGCCATCGCATGATGACCATATGCTCATCGATATAAGCACTCATCTCTGCGATCATACCGGTGGTAAGGGACCTCATTGCAAGATCTTTATCTGTGATAAAGAACATCCCGAAGCGAGATATAGCACTATCCCGCTCAACTATCATTTGCATCTCTGTCTCGACTTGGCCTCATCCCGCTCAACAGCGGCAATGACATCTCTACGAGCTAATGCCTGTGTCTCTCTCTAATAGGTGGCGTCCCTCACATCAAGAGGTCGACATCATAGATCGAATCGGTCTCTCTCAAAGGTCATCGGATGAAGACTCTCCTCTAAAATCTTGTCTTAAGTCTTTGGATCACAAAAATCTTGGTACTAGGAGAATCCGGAAGAAATGTTGGCAACCCAACGAGTATCCTCCTCGATGTAGGTATCAATGTCCTCTATAGGCTCTACATCGTCTAACTCGATCTCCGTGACTACAAATCTATTGCAGAACCGATAAAACCTCCGTCTCCATCCATGCAGAAGTACTCTGCGGAATAACCGGATGATTGGAGGAAGCGGCTAGCTCACGCCGATCCCAAAGAAGCGATACACGAGATCGGTCCTCGGTGAGAGGTATCGAAGTCGAATGCCGACCGCCGCCCCTCGAAAGGATGAAAATCTCGGGCGGGTCAGCTGCGACATCACACGCCGATGGATGATAAGTCGTCACGCCCCTCGAAAGCCGCCTAAAGGAGGAAATCCATGCGGAGCATGAGTAATGAAGTCAGTATGGTGAGCAAAGCCCAAGAGCACAACAATATGCTAAATGGATCTCGGATATCTCGCAAAAAATGCGGACCAGATCGAGCATCTACACACTCCGATGGTGAAAGGAATCTGACATAGCCACCTCATGGGAGAAACAATACCGTGCCATCTAAAGGTACCGGTTGGTCACAAATGTGACATAAACCACACATACAACATGACCGAACTCCCTGTAAACACACCTGACGGGTAAGTACGACAGTATGACGCTGATCGCAAGGTCTCTGCCACGATCATAGGTACAATGGTACGACCCTCCCGAGAGCTCTCACCGCCATGATAACGCTTTATATCTATCTCATCCATGTCTGCATGGCATGTACCACGTACGATGAAGACACATAGTATTAGTACATCAACTCTCGCCGAAAGCCGATGATCCTCGACACGGTGAAATCCACGAATGTCGTGAGTAGATATCCTCCGCACCAAATCTGTCACATAGAAAACGCTGAGAGATCACATGGCCAGATGTCAGCTCATCCTGCACCACTCTGCGCCTCAATCCGGTGAGAGTCATGAATCGTCTACTCATGTCTCCCAAAGCCATTTGTACTGCAAGGGTCGATGCTAGGGCAAGATCGTCAAACAGGCATACTCCTCAGAGTAGGAGTCAACTCATGGGTGCCAAAGCTAAAAATACACCTTTATCGCCTAGCCAATGCTCTAGCATCCCATCTACAAATCTGCAGGAACACGAAATGCCAAAAGGGTCATGGTATCTTTGCAATAACAGATCTCTGATCACTCTATCCGGTGGTGACATGCTTTATCATACTAGCAAGCGCCCAATACCACCATCGACGGTGGGGTATGAACTATCTGACTAATCGTCGAAGAAGACATCTGTGCGGGCCGTGTCATAAGACCATCCACGGGTCAATACCGAGTGTCTTTGGACATACATACATATGCATAACATGATACATGCATAATAGATAATGGAAATATGATATAGGGAATGAAAAAAACGGTGCATACATTCCTAAATATATCATCATCTAATACATCAACTCTATACAGCTACCAGTACATGAAAATGGGGCACAAATGCCCTACTACTAACAGAGGCCTATCTAAAGATATAGCGAGAATGGGGAACAGCCACCCAATATCTAACAGAGGCCTATCAAAAGATATAGCGAGAATACACATTAGAAGAAGACAATGGTCTCGATGTCCACATCCTTAATCCTGTCCACCTGATGTAATTCCTCCTGAGTCACCGGATCTCTATCAATAGGGATGTCAGGCCTATAAAGGGAGGATCTCTGGCAAAAAAAACCAAATGGGTCGTCGAGGGGCAAGACCAGCCGGAAGGAACAAATGTCTCACCTCTCTTTGGATCTCGCCCAAATGCCGAATAAATATCTGTGCCCGATCCAATTGCCGGGTCAAGCTATCAATCTGGGTCAGATGAGTCGGAGCTCGGACACAAGTCCGTCATCATCAAAGATCCTGGAACCATGTCCCCATAAAGCGTGTGGCATGGGATTTGGGCACCAATAGTGCTTGAGGAG
This sequence comes from Panax quinquefolius, assembly GCA_020205615.1. NCBI lineage: Eukaryota > Viridiplantae > Streptophyta > Magnoliopsida > Apiales > Araliaceae > Panax > Panax quinquefolius. The sequence goes on along the minus strand of CM035160.1, from coordinate 73,059,830 downwards.
CCACCGTCATTGGAATATCTCTGAGTACATGGACCTCGGATAAATCAAAACCGTCTAACTCCCAATAATGGAATATCAATGGCGGGTGATCGTGATATGAGCCAATGACGCCTAATAGAAGGCAAGATCGGTATCTGAATCTCCCATGTGGTGCTCTTAATAAGACGCTCTCTAAATAGAGCTCCAGGTCTCCATCGGTGAAAGAGGAAATCTCGGTGGAAATCAAATACTCTACTCAAAGAGGGTGTCCATCCTCAAACCGATGATTAAATGATCCCCGAATATGGAAGCTATGTGATGGCGTCGGTCATCAACAACTCCATTTGATACATCAAGAAAAGCGAAGCCCCTCGAGATCTGAGGGACCTCTGGAAAAATAGAATGATGCCATAAATGCGTCTTCGTGGATAGGTATCTAAGCCTAACACACTCACGGGGACGCATAAACATGGAAGCCTCTCATAGGCCCAAAACTGCCAACACAATGGCAAAACATCTGCTATCAGTAAACCCTCTTAACCTATGAATGGGAAAAGACAAGAGAAATACTCACCAAAGAACGGGTAAAATCCTAACCAAGCCTCATTAAACCACTCGAAGCGCAGCACGCATGCCGGAAGAAATAGGCAAAGGTGTAAGAGCCCCAATCGTACTCTCCTATATGGTCCACATCGAGTGTGGCGCTGACCAGAGCGAAAGATACCATAGAAGAGTTATCTGCTATGAAGCAGCCTCGAATGATTATCAGGAACAATCGCCACAGAACGCGATCCCTGATCCTGACATCATCAGGCATGGGCTCACTCAATAGCCCGCTCATAACATCTACGCTCAAAGGACCTGAAGGGACAGTCCTACCTTTGAGCGCACCCACCGGAACTCCTAACAAGGACCGGACGGCAGTAGGGGTGATATTCACCATGCAAGGAACTGGCTCCCCTCCAAACTCCATACCTGTGATAAATAACCAATCCATAGGCGTCATCATGACCTCGCAATCTAAAAGTGGAGTGGTCGAGTGCGATGAAACCATCACTCAGACAATGCCCTGAGGTAACCCCAGGGACAACGACGGGGGTTACAACGTGAATCCCCGACGGGGGTTACAACGTGAATCCCCGATGGGGGTTACAACGTGAGTCCCCGACGGGGGTTACAATGTAGATCCCCGGTGGGGGTTACAACACGTTAATCCGTTGACAATTCTATCAACGAACGTCATGCAGCCTTGACATTATTTCAGCCGATGATAGGTAAACCCATCGAAGCGTTGAGAACCATTCAGTAGTTGCGTACGTACTTATGCGTCCCCAATAGGTCCCCGACAGGGGTTACAACGTAGATCCCGGGTGGGGGTTACAACACGTTCATCCGTTGACAATTTTATCAATGAAGGTCAAGCAACCTTGACATCATTTCAGCCGATAGCATTTAAACCTGTCAGAGCTATAGAGTTGTTCGAGTTTCTCATACCCAGATACTCATATTCCCCAGCGGATCCCCGGCGGGGGTCACAATGCAATGCTCCGTTGATCTACACGTCAGCAAATGTCAAGCAACCTTGACGATCTCCTCAAAGAGTTTCAGTCGTTGATTCACACATCAGCAAAGGCCAAGCAACCTTGACAAAGATATCCCGCGGGATGTTTCAATTTGTTGGTTCATTAAGTCAACGAATGTCGGGCATCCCCGACAAAGATTTCTTTGTTGGCGATAAATCCAGCAGTAATCATGACGTATTCTAGCGATACTAACCAAGAGAGGTCAACATTATCCAAGAGAATAGATGATGGAATATGTTATACACATCCTCAAATATATCAAGCTTTATCCCCACAGATCTCTTACACATAAGAGATACCCTTCAAAGATCAAGTCGTTATCAAGGACACAGGAATTTGGTGATAACTCCAACTCCAATATCCTAACAGATTCGGCTTGCACATTAGATCTGGTCAGTATTGCCAATCCCCAGTTGAAACAACAGGAACCAAGATCATCATCAAAGACATGTTGGGCCATAACCCGCATATACATGCATCATACATTTGCATCATGTTGCTACCCTTAGCACCATATTTATCTTGTTGCGTTTCAAGTGTCTAGGATTCTTTATCTTACCCATGCATCGCCATGCATGAGTATGATAAAGAGGGGCATCTATAGACACTCAAAATTTTCTGTACTACTATTACTAACATTACAAGAGGACAGATTCGTGTTTTAAGATAGAAGTCTGCGAGCAACGCCTACGCTTATCTACCAATTTGTGAAGAATATCGTGGTGAGGCAACATCGTCATCTCGTCTAACACGATGCCACGTCTCGCATCAGATTTAACAATGTCCCACAAGGCTAACCAATCCTTTGAGTGACTATTGTGCAAGGGGTAACGAATAAAAGTTGAAGCTTGAAGACCGGAGGGCATCGTCCCTTCTTCAAAGACTTCGTACAAACTCTAATCCCATGCCATCGTGTCTAACTCTCGACAATGGTTGTCCGAAATAGGTCCTGAATACCTCAAAACGGATGCCTGGATTGCACTTCTCAAAATTCGAGTGGACATTACAGTGCCTGAGTGCACGTACTTCGAGATGACCCGAGCCGACATAACCGAGCCGACCCGACCCACCTCTGGTACACCTGCGCCTCTGGTACACCTACTCACACACTTTAGAGTCTTTCTCTTCATCTTTGCACACACCCTTCTACACGTTGAGAGTCGTGTTGCTTGCTTTTGCGGACTTGGATTCAATTCGTGGTTTCCTTCTTGTCAGATATATATATTATATATATATATATTTATATATATATTGACTAACATTATCGAAGTTATGCCTCGATTGAGCCTGAGACTTTAGTGCGGAGCGTTATTGCTTTAATATATATATATATATATATATATATATATATATATACTTATATATATTAATTTTATGTGAATTTGTTCGATGAGCACAGACTTCGATCCAGTGCGTTTATTCGCTATATATATATATATATATATATATATATATATATATATATGTCGGACTGGGACTTTGTTCGATGAGCCTAGACTTCGGTCTGGTGCGTTTACTCGCTTTTATATATATATATACTTATATATATGAACTGTGGTCAAACTATGTTCGATGAGCCTGGATTTTACATCCGGTGCATTTATTGCTTTCTTATATAAATATTTATATATATTTGTTTTGTCCTGCCAGGAGTTCCCTTCATGGAAGTTGATAGTTTTTCTGATTTTTCTTTACATTTCATCCTCCGCCTGGAGTTTACTTCATGGCAGTTGACCGCATTTACAGCTTTATTTACATTTACATTCGCTTTAGAGTTTCCTTCGTGGCGGTTAATCAGATATATCTGACTTTATTTATATTTCGATCCCCATGGAGGTGCTTCGTGGTTGGTGATCCCCTCGTGCGTATATATATATTTACCGCTTTTATATATATACCTACTTATTGCTTTTATACAAATTGCAATATTACATGCTTTAGGAATCATGTGATCACAAATTCATCTCATTGGATCTAGATTAGGTTCCGTGATGGACATTTTCAATTTGTAGCGCTTTTATAAATTATTCTGCGATGTCTGCATTTCCTCAGATGGTTTCCATACCCACAAGGAAGTCGGCATTATTTTTTTTTATATATATTATTTTCGCATGGATGCTTCGCATTCGTCAAATAAAATCAATCCAGCCGCTCACTTAATAAAAATGAGAATGTAAAAGGTCTTAATTCATATTGAGCAGCAGGGTTTAAAAAACCTCTTTTATAAAATATCATTGCCATATCTTGCTAAAAACTGAATTTTACATAAATTCAAATCTCGTATAAAGGTTCAAAAGACCGCACAACTTTCATATAACAACACATTGACCCCACACACACACACACACACTCGGATAATAGTTTTAAAAGAGGCGGTCACCTGTGGTAACATGGATGTCGGGGTGCCTAACACATTCCCAAGATAACCAAGTCCCCGGACCCTAAATGAATCTCGGTTTTGCTTGGACCAGATATCGATGTCACATCACCGGGTCAATGTGCAAACCTTTTCTCGGTTGTGTTAGTACAACCATTTAAAAATCAATGGCGACTCTAATAAATTCCATCATCGACATTATACACGTCGGACCTTTTTCACTTATTTTTTCAAACAAATCTCACCTAAAATGAGAACACCAAAGAACAAGTAATGGAAAGGGACATCCAAAAATCCCGACGTCGACAGTGTAAAAAAAATATGTATTTATATTCACCACAATTAATTCTAAATAAATTATTTAGAACAAAGTAATGACTAATTTTATCTCTCGCAAAAACCTTCTGAACAATAATATATAGTGAGTAATAATTCCTTCATTAATATGTTTTTCCCTCGCAAATTTTTAACATAAATCGGCGCCAAATATCCTTCTACCACTTCAATTTTGCGAAAGAAAAAAATTAAATTGTGAAGGATGTCTCTTTCGCTAATAATGACTTATAAGTCAAAAAATAGTATGCCAATTTTGCATAAAAAATATAACACATGAAGCATGAATGTTAATTTTATTATTTTAATAAATATAATGATTAATGTTTTAAATTATAAGTCGAGTAAGTTTTTATCATTTTTGAAATATTAAATTTTAAAATGAATACTTTAATTACAACTACAGTTAGAATAAGTAAAAAAATAGAATGTTTTAAAGTATAGTATTAATGAATGAATGTTAATTTATTTATTTTTAATAAATACAATAATCAATAATCTAAATTACAATTCAAATAACTTTTCATCATTTTTGAAATTCTAAATTTTAATTTTAAAATGAATGCTCTAATTACAATTATAAATAGAATAAGAAGAAAAAAAATTTAAAATATAGTTCATTAATTCTAAATTAATTCGAACTTTTTCCAAAAATTTATCTCTCCACTAGCTTGAACTCGCGACCTCATGTTTAAAACTTTAGTCATATAACCACTGGAGCACCACACGTCAGTTGTTAATATCTTGCAAGGATTAATCTTTATATCAAAATATTTCATTTTCTCAAAAAAAATTAAAATACTACACTATTACTACAATTTTGCTACATTTCACAACTTTTTCCTAATTTTAATGAGGGGGTGGGTGGGTGATCTCAATTTCCACCATCAAGATCTTAGTGGCACAACAAATGAATCAGAAAAAAAAAAAAATTCTATTTCAACATTAAAATCTTTTTGAATCCTTGTTCAAAGAATTAAATAGTTTAAAATAATGTTAAATTTAAACAAATAATTTAATTCTAAAAAATAAACATAGTGGTTATGTTAGGTATATAGATAGGTATTTCTTTACTCTTTAGTTTTTCTCCTTTTCTTTTTATTTATTTATTTATATATTTTTATTTTTTGGTTTCTAGTTTTCAAGTAGTTTTTTGTTAGTGGTTACTTTTAGGAAGAAAATCGTGGCGTGGCCGCGTGGGTAATGGGAAGACTGGACTGAATATAAATTATTTTCATTAGGAAATGTAATGGGAGAATTGTTATAAAAAAAACTTTTGTTCTGTAATGATTGTCGTGTGTTTCATTTACACATCTTAAATTATTATAAATTAAAAAATAATAATACATTTCAAATTTATTCTGGATAAAAATTTAATTTGAAAAAATATTGTATGTGGTTATTATTTATTTATAAAAATATTTACTTGAAAAATATTTATTTAAGTCCATAATCATAAATTATACATCATTTTTTTTTGAAAAATGTTAAAATGCTCTTTTATTTTTATATTATTATAAAATACCATAAAATTTTTAACATTTCCATACTTTTATTATCAAGTAATTACATTTTTAATTAATATTACAAAATAATTAGGAAAAATAAAATTTTAAGTAAAGATTATCATTTTATAAAATAAGCTTAAGCTAAAGCCTTTAAAAGTATTTGTAAAAACATGAGTATATATAGGTTATGTGTAGCATTTACATATTTACATCATTTAGTATAATTGATATAATATGTTATGATGTACATATGATGTAAATGATGTAAATATGTAAATATGATAATATGTTATGTTATGATGTAAATGATGTAAATATGTTATGATTTTAGTATTTTAATAATGTAATTTGAATTTTTGTTATTTTGATTAATTAACAAAATAATTTGAATTTTAGTATTTTTTTTAATTTGCTTTTTTTATAGAATTTTTTTAATTAGTATTTTTAGTATTTGATGTAAATATGTAATTAGTAGTTTTAGTATTTTAGTGTCGGGTAACTGACTTTATAATAAAAAATCCTTATAGCTTTGTTGGTTTGAGCATGTGTTTAAGGAGAGTGGGAGGTCTAGAGTTCAATTCTCAAGGAGATAATTATTTTATTTTATTTTTTTTAACCCACGGGCTGGGCCAGTCTATTTTATTATTAGTACTATTATAATTATTATAATAATTATTATTATAATTATTGTAATAATAATTATTATAATTATAATAATAATAATTATTAATAATAATAGTAATAGTAATAATAATAATAATAGTAATTATAATAATGATTAATAATAACATTAATAATAATAATAATAGTTATAATAATAGTAATAATAATTATAATTAATAATAACAATTATAATAATAATAATAATAATAATAATAATAATAATAATAATATAATAATTATTATTATTATTATTATTATAATAGTAAATATAATAACAACAATAATAACAATAATAATAGTAACAAATAATAATTATTATAATAATAGTAACAATAATAATAAAAATAATAATAACAACAACAACAACAACGATAATAATAATAATAATAATAATAATAATAATAATAATAATAATAATAATAATAATAATAATAATAATAATAATAATAATAATAATAATAATAATTATTATAATAATAATAATAATTATTATTATTATAATAGTAAATATAATAATAACAATAATAACAATAATAATAGTAATAATAATAATTATTATAATAATAGTAATAATAATAATAAAAATAATAATAATAACAACAACAACAACAACAACAACGATAATAATAATAATAATAATAATAATAATAATAATAATAATAATAATAATAATAATAATAATAATAAAAATTATAATAATAGTAATAATTATAAGTATTATAATAATAAAAATAATAATTATAAGATTAGTAATAATTATTCTAATAATAATAATAATAATTAATAATAATAATATTAATAATAGTAATAATAATAATAATAGTAAATATAATAATAATTATAATAATAGTAATAGTAATAGTAATAGTAATAGTAATAGTAATAATAATAATAATAAAATATAGCACATGAAGCATGAAAATCTCATGTTTTGATATAAATATTAATCCTTGCAAGATATTAACAGATACCTTGTGTTGCTCCAGCGGTCAAATGACCAAAGTTCCAAATGATAGGTCACAGGTTCGAATATGTTTCTCATTTGGACATAATTTTTAAATACTAAATACGAATATTTTTTGACAATTCTCCGAATACCAAATATAGTTTTAAAAAACATGCTTATTGGGATTATCTTAATTTAAGGCAACATTTTAATAGTCGTTGCAAAAAGTTGTATAAGAAATGCAACGAAAATAAAAATTGTTGCGCTAAATGAATGTCAGTAAGACCCCAACTTTTGAATAAAGATTAAATTTTCTCAAAATATATTTTTGAATATTATGGTGTGGATTTGATATAATGTTATAGTTGTGGGTAATATTTACAAATTTTGCAAAAGTACGTGAGTTGTTATATAATATTCGATTGGTTGGGAATATTCGTTTTAACAGGGAATATTAGATAACCAAGACAATCATTGGTGGACCCCCATTAATGGAATTATCATTCGGATCGAGAAAGCGACAAAAATATTTTTATGAAAATAACGGCGGAAGTTTTACCTTTAAGCTGTTGAACTACCCGGTAGTAAAAAAGTCAAGATGTCTGGCGTGGTTGCATAAGTAGCAGCTGTGATTGATTATTGATGCTTATGTGAGAAGTCACTCGGTTATACTCAATTATTGCTACGATAATTGCTTTGATCATATCTCTCATATTATTGATTCGATTATTGTCATAGTATCATCTGCATAATATGTTATTTTATTAAATCAATAATTGAGACGACAAAGTTATTCATAATATTAAATTTTAATATTTAAAATGTCTAGAAGTTCTGTCAAGGAGAGGTTTGGTCACCTAATTACGCGCCAATAGGGGGAAATCCTTATTGGAAAGCCCCCTCTTTCCTGGGAACAACTTGGTTGATAAATATTGTGAGTTATAATATTAATGATGAATGTTATTAAAATTGAAGTTGTGTTCGGAGTTGAATTTGGAGACGCGGACGTGATATTTGAGTCCGGAATGATGAAATTAGTAAAAATAGTCTATAAACACAAAATTTTCCGAAATTCACTATTTGCTCAAAAAGTCAACAGTTAACTTTTTGGGGAAAAGTCAAACTTCAAAATTTCAAAATTTATATTTTTGATAAAAATGGTTTCATTATGTTGGAATTATTTGTGTTAGTGAAAATCGACAATTATTTCGATAATAATTGATGTCTGGAGATTATATTGACCAATCGGGTATTTAACTGGATAAATGAGCAATTGATTGCTATTATTTCACATGATTATAACTATTTGTTCACATGTGTATACTATTGTTTCACATTCTTGTTACTATTAGGGGAGTTGGTGCAAAATTGATAATACTTGCATGACTAAGTTAAAAATGGAGGTATAGATGGAGATTCTTATCTTTGTAATTCATATTTTCACATGTCTAGAACTCTTGATTCACATAATTTACTATTGAATCACATTATTTACTATTAGGGGAGGTGGTGCAAGTTTGATAATACTTCCATGACTAAATTAAAAATAAAGGAAAAGGTTGAGGTATTGTATTGAAATTTTTCGAGCCCCAAAACGTGCAATTATCGAAACTATATTTTTCTATAAATAGAAGCTCATTCTTCCTTCAGTTCTCACCAATTCACAAAAGCTTTAGAGCGATTATTATAGAGAGAAATTATAGAAAGAAGAAGAGAAGTCTGCTACCTCAATATTCTAGTATCCAGTTTTTCTAAAGGTAGAGAGTATTATTTCTTTCTTATCTATGAAGAGAATTTCTGTTATTCCATTATTTATCATTCTGTTGGAATAACCTGTATACGCGGGCTACCCTATACTTGGTGAAATTCTTTTGTTGTTTCATTCTTTATCATTCTATTGGAACATCCATGCTCATGCGTTTTCTACGGGACTGGTTAAAATCTTTATTATTCTCATTGGAATATCACATGCATGCGTTTTACAGGACTCGATTCCATCTTCATTATTCTGTTGGAATATCATGTCTCAGGCGTTCTACTACGGACCGATTAAATCTTTATTATTACATTGAATATATCACATGCAATGCGTTTTACTTTGGGACCGATTCCGTTATTTATTATTCTATTGGAATAACTCCGCTGTCATGCGGTCTATCGCATGCACGGTGATTTCTTTTGTTATTCAATTCCTTATTATCTTGAGTTGGTTAAAGTTTTGACTTCTATACTCCATGAAATTAGTGGAATATCCTTGATATTTGCGATTCATCCAGTATCTTTTCATGGAAATATTCTTCTGAGCATTCTTGAATTTTACTCTATAAAGCAGTATCATGTTGACAATTTGGACGTTATTAGTTCTTGGATAAAATAATTTTTGAACTTGTTTTTATTGAATTCTTATATCATTGTCATCATCCTCATGTTTATATTTTGTTGAAAGTTATTTGTGGCCTATAGTGTATAGATGGACTTGGTATGATTATGACCAGGGATTATTCGGTGTAATCATGACCGTAATGTTACAAATGATGTGGTAAAAGTCCTCATTGGCCCTTAGTGCATTAATGGACAGTTGTTGGCATGATCACAAATATTCTTGGCCCGTAGTGCATGGATAATTATGGTCGTGATACTAAAGAATATCCTTGGCCGTAGTGCAGGGGTGATTCGAGGATGTGGATTATTTATTAAGCTGAGTTCCAGTGATAAAAGTGATGAAAAACCTTTTAAATCATAAAAGATAGTAGATTTTATTCTCTACTTGACTCTTTTAATGGATTGCTTGTTTCGCTGCAGTTAAATTTGATGGTTGTTATATTGTATCAGTTTAACACTGTTGAAGGCTAACGATAATATATTCTGCATTATCTTAGTCATAATATTTCCTACTGGGCTAGTTGGGCTCACCCTTGTACTTTTATTATTCTCTTCAGGAAATGAGAACGTAGCAGGGACTAGTCGGGGAACGGAGTGACGGACCAGATGATAGCATTAGTAGTCCTCACTATTCAGTGAAATAGTGGAAAATAAATGTAATAATATTGAATTTGAGTTTGAATATTGTCTAGACGACAATATTTGTATTAAAACTCACAGCTTATGTTTTGTCGTACTTTACACGGCAGTTGTATAATTAAGTTGTATTTGTATTCTGTATCATGTATTTGACGACTCAGAATAGGTGATGTATACCTATTTTGGGGGCGTCACAAATGTGGTCCATATTAGGCAACGAAATATAGCAACAAAAAAATTTTCGTTGCCCACGATGAGGAGAAATCAAGTGGTTAGAAATTTTGCAACGAATTTCTAACTAATTTTGTTTCCAAATTTTGCAACGACTTATGAATTTCGTTGCAAAAAGTGAAAGCCTGATATAATCTGCAATGAAGGACAAGTTTCGTTGCTAAACATTCACTTTTAGCAACGACTTATAAAGCTGTTGCTTGAAAAATCATTGCTAAAGCCCCATTTTTAGCAACAAAAAAACTTTCATTGCCCACGATGACGGGAAATCAAGTGGCCAAACATTTGGCAACAAATTTCTAAAGAAATTTTTTCCCGCCAATGAATTAGCAACGAAATTTTGCAACGACTTATGAATTTTGTTGCAAAAAGTGAAAGTCTGACACAATCTGCAACGAAGGAAAAATTTTGTTGCTAAACATATACTTTTAGCAACGACTTATAAAGTCGTTGCCCAAAAAATCGTTGCTAAAGACCTAGTTTTTTTGTAGTGCTAAGATTAACGCCCGAGTACAGTTGAGCGTTCATGGCATTCTGAGCAGCAAATTGGTCAACCAAGTACTTGTAGATGACATCTTAACGTTCAGACAGGCGAACATTCTGGGATTCGAGATTGTAGAACCATTCGTCAATTTCACGCTGGACAACTTCAGGAACGACACCACGATGAGCTGTAGAGGAAGGACCATATGTGGGTGGAGCCGAAGGTTGTGGAGCCTGTGGAACTTCAACTTGGGGAATTATAAAACCCAATCCTCTAGGGTGGTTCTCCCCACCAGTCCATACTCTATACCGACTGATCAGCTTGTGGTCCAATACCGGCATAGGGGTTTGAATAGTCTCATCCGATTTCCATTTAACCCCAAATTTTGCACATAAAACACAAATGAGAGATGGATGGGGTAAACCTCATGTGGTTCCTCCTCGTGCAGCACGCAGAATTGATTGCTGAATGACGTGGCCGACATCTATCTTTAAGCCTTGAATAATTGAATACAGTAGTACCACCCTCTCTTTGGTGACATGGCTCACATGTGTGTATGGCATAAGTTTGGCGCAGATAAAGGCATACCATGCTTTTCCATATAGACTGATGTGAGAAAGAGGGAAGGTCATGATGTCACGTTCATGTAATGTCCACGTGGTGTAATGTCCACGTGGTGCCCGGTTGACAAAGTTCTTGGATTATTTTCTCATAGTCTGGACCTTGACTCACAAGGCTGGCATACTCATCGTTGTGACCCTCTAACGACAGTTGGTAACAACCATTAATGTCTTCTTCGCTAAACTCAACAGTTTTGCCCCTCACATACACCCCATAGTGGAAGTGCTCAGAAACGTTGGCGTAGAACTCTTTGATGACTGCAATTACGGCTGGGTCGGGCTGTGCGGTGAGTGTAAGCCAATTCTTCTCACCAATTATAACCACCATGTCCCTGTCCTTAGAGTGATCGGGTCGTAAAACTCGTTCGGGGACTAGCGAAAGGGTAGCAAATGCGGTTATATCGTTTGAGAAAAGCGACAATCGACAAACCATTGGTACATCACAAATTTGGGTTGGTAGAAACGTCCTAGAATGTAAGACCCCGAATTTTATGAAATAAAAGTATTCAATTTTTCTTATAATTACAATTCAGTAAATGGTTAAATTGATAAAAGTTAAAGTTAAGGGTGATATATGATTTTTTTTTTCAAAATATGCAAGTGGTTATAAAATATTCTTTCTGTCGGGGAATATTCGTTTGGTCGTGGAATATTATTTCTGTTGGGGAATATTCGTACGACGGAGCAACCATTTGTGGGCCCCATAACGGATAATTGTTGGATGAAGAAAACGATAAATTTGAGTTTTTACAAATAACGGCGTAGTTTTTACCGTTAATACTGTTGGAATACCCGGTGGTTAAAATACAGTAATACGCGTTGTTGCACAGTAGCACAATGTATTGCACCAATTATTGATTCTTACGTAAGAAGGCACTACTCAATAATTGTTACAGTAATTACTGTTCAGTATTTTATTTTATTGATTCAATAATTACTGCGTTGATATTTTATATTACTGTTGTTTCAATAATTGTCACTACACAGTATTTTTCATTATCGAAGCAATAATTCATATTATCTGAATAATATTATTAGATAACATTATTGGCAATGTCTAGAAAGTTTTGTCTAATGAGAGGTTTGGTCACCTAATTGCGCGCCAGTAAGGAGAAATTCTTGTTGGAAAGCCCCCTATTTCTTGGGAACTGCCTGGTTGTCAGTATTGTGATTCTGTAATATTATTTATGAATAATTAATTATTGATTTATATGATGAGAAAAATATTCATTTTATGTGGTTATAGATGGAGAAATTTTTTTAATGTGACAATTGTTGAAAATTGAAATTTTATCTTTTTGATAAAATATATTATTATATTACAGTTATATAATAATGGTGATATTTTTAAAATGAATGTGTGATATATGAATAAATGAGGAGGAAGAGTATTTTTGTTGCATTAAATGATTAACACATGTTTTGTGTGTCGGTGGACCCCATTTCTTGACTGAAATTTGATTATAGCCTGTAAAATCGTCCGTATGTGGATTTCGGTCAATTTCCGTTTAGAATTTGGAAAAACTTTCTTCTGCAAAGTTGTAGAGAATTGAATTTCCCATAAAAACTCGCAAGATTCAAATTTTCTGATAAAAGGGCTATTTATTATGAATTATTGAAGTTTTGAAGTTCCGAAATAATTGATTTTTGAAAGTTTTATTTATTTTTATTAATAAAAACGTTTTTTATATTTTGTGGCCTCATTAAACATGTGCAAAATCAGATGATTTAAAATGTCTAGAGGTGGTCTTGAAATTTGATAATAATAATATTATTATATTAAATTTTCTGCTTTGGTGTTCTAAGCATTTTCCTATAAATAGGGTGCTTAGGTTAGAATTGAAAATCACACTAGAAACTGAAGTTTTCTCTCTATTTCTCTCTCTATATTATCGAGTGGATTCTTGTGAGTATTTTGATATCTTGAGTGTTGCTATACGGTGCAAGTTCGTTCAGCGTAATTCCAGTCAGAAGTACTGCTCTTTGAGGTAAGGGATAGTAAGGGATAATAAGGGATTATAAGGGATAGTAAGGGATAGTAAGGAATAGTAAGGGAGACTATTTTCTTCATAAATGATATTATTTCTTCAATATCATTATGCCGAAATATTGGTTTGAACTTTTTATCAAATTTGGAACTTTTTCATGTTAGGGTTACTATTCATGAGTTAATATTCACGAGTTACTATTCACGATTACTATTCACGAAGCATGATGATGTTTTTTGTGAAATTTCTATCTTTTGGTGTCAGAGTTACTATTCATGATACCAAGCACTATTCACGATAATCGACACTTTATTCACAAATCGACATTATTCACGAAAAATTAAGTTTTCTTCTCTCGTGTCCAAGATTATGCATTATGATTCCTATCTCGATTGGATCTATGTTTTGGTTTTCATTCTTGAATTTTTCTCCACTCTGGTTATTTATGAAGTATTTTTGAACTTGGGTTGTCTAAAGTACGAATCCTTAATATTTATCCTTTTGTTTCACTGGATTCGTTTTCTTTAAAATATTTTGCATCATCCTCAGTCCTAAATGATGATATAACTGAATATCTTTGGCCTGTAGTGCAAAGATGAATGATTTCTGATGAATATCTTTGGCTCGTAATGCAAAGATGACCTGTTGTTGAATATCTTTGGCTCGTAATGCAAAGATGACCTGTTGTTGAATATCTTTGGCTCGTAATGCAAAGATGACTTATTGATGAATATCTTTGGCCTGTAGTGCAAAGATGACTTGTTGATGAATATCTTTGGCCCATAGTGCAAAGATGAATTTATTAGTATGATTATGAACATGAACTGTGATTTGGTATAACCATGATCTTTGATGTTTCAGGTGATGAAAATTATCTTTGTCTTGGATGAAAAAAAGAATTTAGAACAACAATTATGATTATGAGTTATACATGTGATTGTGGACAGGAATTGTTGATTGATGTTACAAGGATAAAACATTGTTGGTGGACTTTTAACATGGAGAAGATAATAGACTTTATGGTCTATTTGACTCTTCTAATGGATTGCTCGTTCCGCTGCAACTATGGTTGAAAAGTTTTATCATCTACCATATGTTCTAAATCTCTGATTTATTACTAATGAAGACTATTGATAATTTATTTATCTTTAGTCATAATATTCTTTACTGAGCTAGTTGTGCTCACCCTTTTGCTTCACAATTCCTTTCAGGTAATAAGAGTTTAGCTGGGTCGAGCGAGAATAATAGGGGAATAGTGTGATGGTTCGGGTCTGTCAAAGTTTCTCAACACATTATAAAACGGCATGACATACAATATATAATTGTATTGAGGACCTAAGATGTGTGTGTCGTATATTATACGTCACTTAATAATTGATTTTGGTTAACAACAATAGGGTGAGGCAAACCCAACTTTGGAAGGGTGTTTTATCACTATCATACAAGATGTCTAATGACATACAACCTGGCGTTATCATAAAACAGGGTTGTGCAAATCCATTCGCTGAATATATCTACGAGCACTACCTATATGATCTTGGAGTTTATTTGAAACATAATGTTCAATTGCAGACGGTGGAGATAGTTATATATCAAGAGAAAGACTCACCATTGGAAAGAAGATGATAGTAATCTTCTTGTTTTTCTTAGGGGTCTATTGGGTTAACCAAGGATAATTCTGTGGGCATATGATATCTATCATTCATGGCCTCCTATGTACGAAGGTTTTCTTGAGCACTTTCCAAATATTTTAATTTCTAAAATAGTTCTAGATTGTACCTTTATGTAAGGTATCACTGTGAGGTGCTGTCCATAGTTGGGACATGAGTCATAGTTGGTATTAAAACTCACAGTATATATGTTGTTGTATTTTGCAGGACAATTGTAGTAATAAAGTTGTAGTTGTTTTTTGTACCATGTATTTGGCGACTCAGAATAGGTTGGATGGATTGGACCTATTTTGGGGTTGTCACATAGAACATTCTCCATGTTGTCACTTTGAAGCCATTTAGAAAAGTCTGCAAGAATTCGTATTCATATGTATTAGAATTGAGAATCATGCGAATATGTATAAGTTTACCCAGATCACAACCCCCAAACTTCAATATAAGTGCACGTTGAATACATGGTTGGGGGTATAATGAGACATATATTAGCAGGAAAGTTAAAATTTGAGCAATAAGCCTCATTCTATGTCTGCAGAGCATATTTGTCAAAGAAGTGTGTGATATGCCCAAAAGATGTTACGTGTAACAATTATATGGCAAGTAACGGCATACATTTCGGACATGGGTAGCGCAAAACAATGGACCCATAGATCTAAGAAATTACGAACAAGTAAAGATGGTCACATGATTAGAGGTAGAGATATACATGCCTTCAAAAGGGAATTAGCAATTACAGTTCATTGGGGCAATATAACAAACACCTTGTAGTCCCGATGTAAGTCTCTTGTAATCCATATATAGGGGACATCATATAAACAAACCCATATAGAAAATAACACAAGCATGACATCCAAAAGTCAATTTAGAAGACAAATGACCCATATGAAGAAAACAGAATAGGCAAAATACGCAAAATTTGGCTCTAACATATGTAAAAATCAAGGCGTAGATACATATAATCTAGATATTTGCACAAAATATGAGAGGAATTTGCGTGTACATCATACCTTTTATCGGTAAAGAAGAAATTAGAAACAAGTATGGAAGGAAATTGCTTGAATCACCAAGTGGTAGTGCTAAGTGAGATGAGAGGAAGAGACGTGATAGGATTGGACTAATACTAGAGAAAGAACATCTAACTTATGAAGAGACGTGATGGGAGTTAACGTTCAGGAGTGGTGTGGGGAAGTTAGAAGTCTAAAAGACATCTAATTTGTGAGGAAAAAGGAGTGCATGCGTTTAAACTATCCTGGTCGTAACTGATCCCAGTGCTGGGCCACTGAGTAATGTTCTTGACAGAGCGCCGGGGTGCTGCACCACAGTATCTGATGAAAGGTCTTAGCCCTGGGGCACTGAGTAATAAGCATGATAGAGCGTCGGGGCGCTCAAGGGCAGTGTTTGGTTGAGAGTCCTAGCGTCGGGTGGCTATGCCCATTGCATTTGGTATTTGCAACAACAATTGATTGTTTTTGTAGGATTTTAACTTGTAGCTCGTGTACTGTGTGCCGGGGTGCATGACTTTGTTTAGTCCGTTTCTTACCACTCTAGTCACTTATTTCTTTGGCTTTACCCTTATTCACCAGTGAGCACTAAAATAGACAAGATATTCTGAAGAGTATTAATTTAATATAGTATACTATGAAAGTTAAGTACTGCAAATGTTAAAAAGAAAAATAATTGAAATGAACAAAATAAAATAAAAGAAATGGGGTTCCCTCCCCATAGCGCTTGGTTTTAAGTCGTTAGCCCGACTTTTGTGAGTTGCTCATTTGGTTGTCGGATCGGAGAGGTATATGGTCATAGATCGGCATTTGATGGGTCCACTCCAATAATGTTTTAGTCATTGACCGTTCACCTTGAATGTTCGCTTCGAATTTGGTTCCTCGACTTCAATATTTCTGCGCGGAGCGACAGATACAACCGTGAACGGCCCTGACCAGCGAGATTTCAATTTCCCAGGAAATAACCACAACCTAGAGTTGAAAAGTAATACTTGTTGTCCCGGTTCGAACTGTTGATCAATGATTTTCTTGTCGTGCCATGCTTTGACTTTCTCCTTGTAGAGTTTTGCATTCTTATAAGCATAGAACCGAAATTTGTCCATCTCATTTAACTGCAGTAACCTTTTCTCACCCGCTGCTTATAGATCGAAATTAAGTTTTCGAATGGCCCAGTGTGCACTGTGTTCTAGTTCGATCGGGAGATGACACGCCTTTCCGTAGACCATTCAGTAAGGTGACATGCCGATCAAATTCTTATATGCTGTTCGATATGCCCATAGGGCATCGTCAAGACGCATTTCCCAATCTTTCCTTGATAGATTGACCACCTTTTACAGAATTCGCTTGACCTCCCTATTCGAGACTTTCGCTTGACCATTGGTCTGGGGATGATAAGCGGCTGTAATTTTATGACGGACCCCATACTTTGTAAGCAATTTAGTGAACTATTTATTATAGAACTGAGTTCCCTCATCACTGATTATCGCCCTCGGCGTCCCAATTCGTGTGAAGAGGTTTTTCTTCAGAAATCAGAGGACAACGTAGGCATCATTTGTGGGTAAAGCTGCGGCTTCTACCCATTTAGAAATGTAATCGACCGCCAATAGAATGTACTGATTATTGAAGGAAGATGGGAAAGGTCCCATAAAGTCGATTCCCCACACGTCGAATAGTTTAACCTCCAAAATTGTGTTAAAAGGCATTTCATTACGTTTGGAAATATTGCCCACTCGTTGACACCGATCACACTTTAGCACATAGAGATATGCATCTTTGAAAAGAGAAGGCCAAAAAAATCCCGATTATAACACTTTGGCCGCTGTCCGATCACCGGCGTAATGACCTCCGTAATCCAATGAGTGGCAATGACCCAATATGCTATCCATCTCTTCATCTGGCATACATCTTCTAATCATTTGATCCACACAAGTCTTAAACAGAAATGGTTCGTCCCAATAATATTGCCTAACATCATTTAGGAACTTCTTTCGTTGTTGCGAATTCAAATTTGGGGGTAGCACCTTACCAACCAAGTAATTCGCGTAGTCTACATACCATGGTAACGTCGTTGTTACTCAAAGAAGCTGTTCATCTGAAAATCTCTCATTAATCATAACGTTGTCTTTTTGCTGAACCTCTGCATTTTCTAACCGCGAAAGATGATCCGCTACCTGATTCTCGGTACCTTTCCTATCTCGGATCGTCAAATTAAATTCTTGAAACAACAGTACCCATTGTATTAACCGTGGTTTGGCATCCTTTTTCTCAATCAAGTACTTAATCGCAGAATGGTCAGTGTAGACAATTACCTTAGTCTCTATGAGATATGCTCTGAACTTATCGAAGACAAACACAACCGCAAGTAATTCCTTTTCGGTGGTCGTGTAGTTCAACTGAGCATCCGTCAATATCTTGCTGGAATAGTAGATAGTGTGAAAATTTTTGTCGCGACGTTGTCCCAATACGGCTCCAACTGCGTAGTCATTGGCGTCGCACATCAATTCAAACAGTAAAGACCAGTCGGGCGCCACTATAATTGGAGCTGACACCAATTTCTTCTTTAATACTTCAAACGCATCGAAGCATGACTGATCCATCTTGAACAGTACATCTTTCTCCAAGATGGAACACAAGTGTTTCAAAATTTTGGAAAAATCTTTAATGAAGCGTCTGTAAAAACCCGCATGTCCCAAGAAGCTCTGAATTCCCTTTACAGATGATGGAAGAGGTAGTTTCTCAATTGTCTCAATCTTCGCTTTGTCCACCTCTAACCCTGCTGCAAAAACCTTATGCCCCAAAATTATCCCCTCTTGCACCATGAAGTGACATTTTTCCCAGTTAAGAACTAGGTTAGTTTCCACGCATCGCTTTAGCACTAAACCAGATTTTTTAAGCATAAGTCAAAACTGTCACCGAACACGGAGAAATCATCCATAAATACTTCCAAATTCTGTTCAACCATATCAGAGAATATCGCTATCATGCAACGTTGAAAAGTTGTCGGTGCATTACATAATCCAAAAGACATATGTCGGAATGCAAACGTACCGTAGGGGCATGTGAATGTGGTTTTCTCTTGATCTTCCGGGGCTATAGCAATCTGATTATATCTGGAGTATCCATCCAAAAGATAGTAGAATTGATGTCCTGCTAACCTATCCAACATCTGATCAATGATCGGCAAGGGAAAGTGATCCTTGCGTGTGGCTTTATTCAGCTTGCGGTAATCCATGCATACTCTCCATCCTGTAACAGTTCTAGTGGGGATGAGTTCATTAGAGTCATTTTTCACCACTGTCATGCCCCTTTTCTTTGATGACGGAATCCAACCACTTTATGATCTCCTTTTTCACCACATCCTTCATAATGGGGTTTAGCCTTCTTTGATGCTCAATGGTTGGTATTGCTTCCTCCTCCAATAAGATCTTATGCATACAAAATGATGGACTAATTCCTCGAATATCCTCTATAGTCCACCCAATTATTGTTTAGAACTCTCGCAATACCCGTAGCAGCTTCTCTTTTTTCGTGTCAGTTAAATCTGTCGAAATAATGACCGCTAGGGTAGAATCTTTTCCCAAATAAGTATACTGCAGATGAGATGGTAGCGATTTTAATTCCAACACCGGTGGCTCTTCTATTGAGGTTTTGAACTGTTTACCTTCCGTTTTGGGCCTATCAAGGGTGTCGAAGGGTTGATTACTTTTTCGGATGAAAGATGGTGTATCTAGCCATTTGACATACTCAATGTCATCTTCAATACCACTTTCATCCATCCCGAGCAAAATGGATTCTATCGGGTACTCTGAACAATTTCCATGGAACTTGTGATTAACTAATTCATCCATAATATCTATCTGCATACATTTACCTTTTTCTTTCGGATACGATATCGACTTAAATACATTAAAGGTGACCTGTTGATCTTCAACTCGCATTCTCAATTCACCCTTTTGCACGTCAATCAATGTTCTCCCCGTTGCTAAGAATGGTCGCCCGAGAATAATAGGAATTTCACTATCTACTTCACAATCCAAGATAAAGAAATCCGCGGGGAAGATGCATTTATCCACTTTTACTAAAACGTCCTCAACGATACCTCATGGATATGTAACGGACCGATCCGCCAACTGCAAACTGATATTTTTCGGTCTTGGTGCTTGAAGTCCAAACTGGATGTAGACGGATAGTGGCATCAAATTTATACTGGCCCCCCAAATCACACAATGCTCGTCCCGAAAACTGATTTCCAATTTCACATGGAATATTAAAACTACATGGATCCTTGAGCTTTGAAGGTAACTTATTCTGAATAATTACGCCGCACTCTTCGGTTAATGCCACTATCTCAAAATCACCCAATTTTCTCTTTTTCGACAAGACCTCCTTCATGAACTTGGCGTAACTCGACATTTGTTCCAAGACTTCGGCAAATGGGATGTTGATATGCAGTTTTTTGAAAATATCCAAAAATCTTGAAAATTACTTATCTAACTTGGATTTCTGAAACCTCTGCGGATACAGTATGGGAGGCATTGTGATAGTCGGTTCTGGTGCTTTCTGCTCTAAGGTCTCATCTTGATGTTTTCTAGTTTCCATAACTTCTTCTATTTCACGTGTTGCGTTATCCCTCTTTTCCTTATCCTTAACTGACTCTTGCAAATCCTTTCCACTACGTAAAGTTACAGTCTTGCAATGTTCATCTCTTCCCGGATTTATCTCTGTATCACTAGGGAGTGTTCCATGTGGATGGCTATTCAACGCATGTGCTATCTGCCCCATTTGAGTTTCCAGATTCTTTATCGAAGCACCTTGGCTATTCACATTCATATCTACTTGATTTAATAACTTTTCTTGTTCACCGATCCTTTTGTCAGTAGCTAAAATAATTTTTCCAAAGCTTCTTCCAAACTTGTTTTCCTCTCTAGCTGTTGTTGAGTTTGATTTTGAAATCTGGATGTGTTTTGCTGTTTAGGTGCTTGAGCTTGATTGTTACTCCATGAAAATCCCGGGTGATTTCTCCAACCTAGATTATATACGTTTTGATTTGGATACGGATGGTTTGATCGACTGTAGTTCCCTACAAACTGAGTTGATTCAGCATTTATGGCACATTGATCTGTAGCATGACTCCCAGCACATAACTCACAAACCATTGCTACTTGCTGCGCGGATGGTGGACTCCATGCTTCCATTTTCTTACCTATTGCGGACACCTGTGCTGCCAATGATGTCACTGTATCCACTTCGAATTTTCCCGGTGTTTTCGGAGGGTTAGACCTAGTCATTGGCCACTGATAGTTGTTGTTGGCCATCGTTTCTAGCAATTGATAAGCCTCATCAAAATTTTTAGACATGATCTCTCCACCTGCTGCTGCATCAATACTGGATCTTGTGGGTGCGTGCAATCCATCACAAAATATCCCAACCTGCATCCACTGTGGAATTCCGTGATGTGGGCATTTACGAAGCATGTCCTTGAATCTTTCTCATGCCTCATATAAAGTTTCTGAGTCGAACTGTACGAAGGTGTGAATATCATTTCGTAGTTTTGCCGAATTCGCTGGTGGGAAAAACTTAGCTAGAAATTTATGAGCTAAGTCGTCCCAAGTTGTGATTGAACTAGGAGGCAAAGAATGTAACCAACTCCGAGCTTTATCTTTCAACGTAAATGGAAACATCCTCAACCTCACAGCATCTTCCGATACATTGTTGAACTTGAAGGTGTCGCAAACTTCCAAGAAACTCAATATGTGCTCATTAGGATCATCCATCGAACTACCTCCGAACTGGCATGTATTTTGAAGCATCTAAATTGTTCCCGGTTTTATCTCAAAACTGTTTGCATTGATTGTCGGCCTCCTAATACTCGACAGTATATATGTGACATTAGGCATGGCATAATCCCTGAGTGATTTTTGTTCTTCCCCTGCCATGTTCACTGGTATTTCTTGTTCTGCCAGGTTTTCGTCCTCAGGTGACACTGCACTAGTCAACTGCAATTTCTGGAACATCCTTTCGATATCGTCTTTGTAAGGAAAAAGTTCCTTTTCAGCCCTTGATCTAGTGTGCATACACTCACAAAGAATTCCTGCCAATACAAGAAGAAAAAAAAATAACGTTTAAATTGAGACCGAATTAATTATAACTAATATGGAATTAATATTAATAAAGAATTCCCCGGCAATGGCGCCAAAAACTTGTTGGTTGATTTCGCAATCAATGAATTTGTGCAAGTGTACACAGTCAACAAGTAATAAAGTGATAAGATAGAGTGTCGATCCCATAGAGAATTCCAATCAATAAATTCCAACTACTAGGACTATATCAATCCAATTTTATTTAAACAACCATAAATGTGATTTTTCTAAATATGAAAACTAATTTAAGCAATTAACGAGAATATTCTAAAAATAAATTAAATAAATAAAACTAAAATTTTAACGAATGAATTCAGATGAATAAAGATTAAGACTTCAATATCCCCAATTATGAAGTATAAATCAATTATCCAATTATCCCAATTATTATGCCTACTGAATTGTTAACGGGAATTCCAAGTGTCAAAAGCCCTTTTCCAAGTGATCAATTAACTTCTATTTAATCCAATTAATCTTGCTATATTCCTATGCAAAATAATTAAATTAAATGCATTAATTTCCAATTCCCAATGTGTTACATGCAGCGAATAGATATTCCCATTCCATTCACAATCCTAATTATTCATTATGCAACATGTCCAGTTCTAACCCTAGATCTCCTCTTCTAATTCCTTCTAGAGTAACAAGATAATTATTGGCCAAATAATTAATCAATAAGCACAAAGTAAGATAAACAATTCACTTTGACATAAATAATTGGAATAAATTGAATAACTAATTTATAGACATAAAAGGTTCAATTGAAATCTTAATTAAAGAGTTAGTTCATAGCAGAATTTAAAACCAACAATCTTTTGCAAAACATTCTTAAGGAATTACACAAATTGAAAAATAGGAGAAGAAGAAAAACTCTAGAGCCAATCCTTCAATCTTCAAGTAATCCCTTGCTTAGTCTTCAATTGTGGTAGATCCCCTTTTAATTCATCAAAATGAACTTTATATACTCTTCACATTGCACCACAATCCTAGTCCAAATCAACTTCTCAAATAACCTCCTATTGTGCCAGTCAAACTCTTGGTCAACGCATGTCTGGTCAAAAGTAATCACGCCCCAGTGCCCCAGCGCTGGGAATAACACTAGATAGAGCGCCCCGGCGCTGGCCCTTGAATTATTTACCAAAATGCCATCAAACAGCTTGAAGTTCCCAAATTGCCCATACAGCTCCCGAATCTGCAAAATAACCACTAGACACAGTAAAAAAGCTTATAAAAGACTAAAGAATAAGCCCAAGTATATCCAATTCATGGGTATATTACCCAGTCATCACATATCTCATGTATTTTGATTTCATTCAGACAAAAGTTGTTTTTAAATATGTTAACAATGAATTCACTATATAATGTTCTATTACGCGTTCGATTAACGCTCGTGAACGTTTAACTCGTTCCTTTGTTTTAAGTCAAAATTCGACGATTCTTAAGTCCACGACTCGTGAGTGTGTTGTTCTACGATATGCCATCGAAAACCAATGTTTCCAAGTTAAACAGCGACTTTTGACTACTAATCCGGGATTTCTACGATTTCAACGTTTAAAGCCTAATCTCATAAATTTCGCCATAACTTCGTTACTCGTGTTTTATACACCAAATCAAATGGAACCAATCCATTGATTCATTATCTATAACCTAACCAAGAAAGATGCACATAACCTATTATGGTTTTCAATTTGTCAATCAACAACCAAATAAATGCTTATTGGTTTTCTTCGCTTAAACTTACTTAAACGGTTATGATTTTGAATCATACATGGCTTCTAATGTTTTAATCTACTAATAGCCATCCTTATTACTTAGGAAGAGATATGCTCCACTAATTCATACTTCTCCAAGAAAAATAACTTGGAAAGGATCGAAGACTAAGGTTTACGTATTATTACCTTAGCGTTCTTCGCGTTTTTGAATAAAGCTTGAGTGTTCTGCTTGGATTGCTCTTGATTACTTGTTAAAGATCTTTTCTTTCTCTTAATATATGTGGTCATGTTTGGTAAAACACCAAATGAACTACACAAGCTTCCTTTATATAGACAATCCAATGGAGGGCAAATTGGTCATTAGGTTCACCTCCTTACTATTCATTCCTTCCTCACCAAGTAAATCCACTTTACTTGGCCTCCAAGTAGCCGACCCACATGGCCCATTGGGTCCCCCCATGGGTTGCCCCATGGGTTTTACCCATTTGGTGACCCATCGATTCGATCCACGGTTTGGTTTCTTAGTTTGGGCCTAAGAATAAATTCATATTGGGAATATCTTGGTCTTGATTTACATAACTTTGGGCTTGACTTAATCCAAGTCCAATTGAATTCTACAAAGTTCATAAACTCAAAGTCCACTAAGACTAATCGTATTCTACTCGTACAATTCACGTATTCTCTTCGTATATAGTTCGTACGATATTTGTATTATATGTTGTAATAATCTTCATATTATACTGGTATAATAACTAGTATCATACTCGTATTTCTCACGTATAATAACCCTAATCATTGAACATAGTCACTTAATTCTCGGAACTCACGTTTCCTAACCTTTAGGCTTTAAGTCCGTAGGCGAAAACTTCATTTTCTATAACTGAAATTTTATTGAATATTCCATCCCGTCTTAGAATTCTATTATTACGCCTTTCTCAGAAATTCTTAATTAATTCCCGAGCAGAAATGGATGAATAGTGTTTTTACTGAAATTTCTTGAGAAACTATTATTTTTGTCTTGGAAATTCAAAATAATTAATCCTAGCACATAGCCAGAATACTAACCACATCCGCACATTCTAGGTTATAGAACGACCTTCAAACAATTTACTCACATAAATCAACAATTAAATTCGTTTAATTCAAATAATCAAATAAAATTTAATTCACATAAAAATCCGATTTTCTCGGACGTTACAATTATAGGGCAGGAGACCTGGAAGATGAAGTGAGGTGTAAGAGGAGGAAGATTAACCAAATGAGCTATGTTTTTCGCACAGCTATGCAGAGGTTGATTTATGGTATGTACCATTATCCGACGGAACAAGGATAAACCTGTCATACTTTGAGCAGGGAAATGATGGCTCACATAACACAGATCGAGTACAAGAGTGTAGTGATGCGCGGATTGTTGGGATAGTTTGTTGGTTAGGTTTCCAGTAGTATAGGCTTGTTGTGTATGTTATGTAATCCCAATCTCTTGTGTGAGATATGAGATAGTTATGTAAACCTCGAGTAGATTCATGTTAGAGGGGTAATATATTATTGTTTCCCCATCTTTTGTGATATTAGGGGATGAGTGTTGACATTTATAGAAGTATGCTAGGAATGATCATATCAATGGAATGATTGGGCATATGAATATAAATGTTCTTATTTCAGAAAGTGTGTTAAAAAAATTTGTGTCCTTTTTATATTGAAGAAATACTTAAGTAATATAATTAGATAATAAGAATGAAATTTTGTAACGCAGAAAATGCCGCCCAGATGTAGACTAGCAACACCAGAAGAGTCAGTCAATAACGAGAGAGAACAAGTAGCTAGTAGATTTGCTAGGAGAGGACTTGCGGGGAAGAAACAATGAACTGATACCACCCAACCCCCAAGCGGTTCCAGTTACAAACTTTAAAGACTTTAGGAGCATAGGACCTTCGGAATTTACGGGTACTACGGATCCTATTATGGCACAGACGTGGATAAAAGAGATGGAGAAAGCCTTCGCCATTGCTCGTGTGGGTAAAGATCAGAAAACCGTATTCGCTACGTACATGATGAGGGGTGAAGCAAACTACTGGTGGTAAGAAAATCAATAGAGAGCGGAAGAAGGGATTGTGATACCCCCAAATTCGGGTTCTTTAACCTCGGGTTCAATGCTTACGATCCATCATCATCATAAGCATTCTATAAACTATTGCGGATTAATAAACATACACTTTTCATTATAATAAAGTTTTCCAACATTATCCCAAGGTCTATTAACCTCAACTTATACATACCTTAATTAAGTTACCCTAAGTAACACCAAATGGTTTACAATACCAATGTACATAATATAATATAATACATAAACATAAGCATTATCTATTCCTGCACTTTTCCTTTGCCTTTGTTCGTCTTGGACTTCTCTGGCTTAGCTGAAATAAATGTCATGATATAGCAAGGGTAAGTAACGAATTTGCTTAGCAAGTTTAAATTCAAGGAAGATATATCATGATTAACAAGAAATTTATCATTCAATGTTCTACAATAGAAATCAATTGTGAAAGAACATGAATTAAGTCTTGATAACTGAATATTCGAATAATTGAATAACAGATGTTGAGTGGTCATAATGACCATGAACATATACTAAGATTGTCAGTATTTAAAATGCTCCTTTTAATAACTTTTGGTAATTAAGGGGATCAACCTTTCATACCCGGTGTATTATGCATAAACACTTAATATACGAGCAATACTTGTTTTCCAATAATGCTTTAATCAAATTGTTCTTTTCCTCAGACTTGAGTCCTTACCAAATCAATTGGTGAAGAACAGATTTTAACAACATATTTAATTTAACAAATTTAAACTTACTTGATCTAGATGATACAATTAGCATAGATCCATATCTTAAACAGTTCATGTGACAACCCAAAAATTTAGAAAATCTTAAATGATTAAATTAAAGGTTAAACTTTAAAACCTAGAGTGGAAATAGATGGTTTATTTAAAAAATTTAAGAAAATCTATACAATTTAATAATTGAAAGAGATTATTTACTAATATATATGCCAAGACATATGAAAAAGGTTTATTAATTGTAGCAAACCGCATTAAGAGATTTTAATACGACATTGAATTAAATGTCTAGCTTAATATATGAGAATATATTATGGTAAATATTTTTGTGAGTTATGAGAGTAATAAATATGAATATTATGTGATGGTTTATATATTTTATTAATATAAACAAATAAAAGAAATTAATGTAATCTAATTATATATTAGGAATGAAAAATTTATTAACTTAAGGATTATGATACGGGAGAATATTAGTATAAAATTTACTAATTCTAAGAGATTTATTTTATACATCTAAGTTAATTAATTTTATAATCTAATTATAGCAAGTCTAATTCGGTTAAGGAAATAAATGTGCGTGAGTAAGGATTTATGTATAATTGAGAAAATGAAAAGCCTAATTAAATCATTAGGGAATGGTAATATTAAAAGTGTTGGAAGATGTTATATGTTTTGGCCCAAGAAACTAATTTGATAGCCCAAAAGAATAAAATGAGTGACCCAACTTTTAGCCCAATTGGGAGGGGGTATTTTGGACCTTTTTTATACTACTTAAGAGATAAAAAGAAAGAAAAATTTGGAGAATTATTAGGCCAAGTGGCCGGATATTAGAGAGGAAAAAAGAGGGGGAAAGAATGTAATGATTGCTTACTTTAGTTGGTGAACAACTTCTACCTACTCCTTTTATGTGTCATCTTTTTATTTTGCCAACATGTTTGTTCAAGCTTGCAAGCAACCACTTGGTAATTTAGTGGGAGAGAGAAGAGCTAGATATGTTGGTAGATTAGGGATAGATATACCAAATATATCTATACTTACTTTTCCAACAATCCAAATCTAAGTCTTATCTTTTTCTTTTCATCTTATTATCTAACATAAACTAAGAAAGAAAAAGAGAGACTAGAGAGAGAGAGAGAGAGCTATCATTCGGCAGCTCCAAGAGGAGAAGGAGAAGAGAAGACTTTGATCTTCATACACCGAAGATCCATCTCATATTTTTGAAGGAGAAAGAAAATCAAGCAAAGGTATAAACCCATTTTGTTTATGTAATTTTTGATTATTGTAAATCAAATCTTGAAACTATGTTTCTAAACTTAAAAACCATGAATATACTTGTTAATGAGTGTTTAATTTTTAGATATACCCATATTGGGTGTTGTTTTAGTTGGAAATCAAAAGTAAAGAAAAGTGATTTTTCTAGTTTATAAACCCTAAAATTTCTATGTACTTTGGATTTTTACCGTTTTTTATCTACACCTTCTTTTTGCAATCCATTAAAGAGAGGTGCTAGATATGTAAGTTATTACGAGCTTATGAAAATTTATTTTGACTGATAATAGAATTATCTAAGATAATTGTTAAGTGTTTAGGCATAATTTAATTGAACTTAAACTCGACCATTATCCGACTAGGCTGTCGGGATGTCAGAGTTGTACCGAACTCGACTCAGACTGTAAAGGTTTGACTTGAGGTTAAGTTTTATTTGTTTTATAGACTGATAGGATTATGTGACAAGGTGTTTAGGTTATTTTAAATATTGTGATGATATTATTCTAACTTAGAATTAAATAGTATTAATATTAGGTCTTTAGACAAAGCTTATTAAATTGCATAGCGGTAATCAACGGTTCAGGCAAGTTTTTTCTTAACTCGACCTCGAGTTGTATTATTCAAATATACTTGCGGTTAATCATTGCTGATTACCATGTCTAAGAATTATTAAATCGCACTCTGTGCATACTGCATGTATTCATCAGGTATGAAAGGTTGATCACCTTCATTACCATTCGGTCCATATATATATATATATATATGTTCATGTTCAATGTTCGTTCAACTATGTAAAATTTGTTCATGCTAGTTCGCAATTAAATTATAGAACTGTAGCCAGCTTTTGTTCAATTCTTTCAATCATGATATATCTTTAATTTATTAAATTTAAACTTGTTGGGCAAACTTATTGCTCACCCTTGCTATATCATGATTAACATTGCAGATTAAGACGAATACGTCGGATACAGGCAAGGACAAACTCAAGTTTAGCTTGGGAATATATGTGCAGCTTATTTGTAACAGTTATGTATGATAATAATGTTATATTTAGATAGTTTATTAATTGTGTATAAGTTAAGGTTACTCGACCTTGGGGAATAGTGTGTAAAGTTTATTGTATAAACAATTTATGTTTATATCTTCCACAATAGTTGTAGTATGATTGTACCAAATCCGTGGTGATTTAGGACCCGGATTTGGGGCTGTCACAGTTGGTATCAAAGCTGTAGGTTATGAACCTTAGGTAGGAATACCTGAGACAAATAACCGTAGTGATTATGATAAGTACTAACTCAAATATAGATAGTGTGTCGGTAAGATTCAAAGATGAATCTTGGCGGGTTATAAAAGATACAGAGTTCCCTAACTCTGATAATAAAGGTGAATAGTAGTGATGAATAGATACAGTCTAAAAGACTAAAAGTACAGTGATAGGAGATCGTAAAACAAAAATGATCATAGCATAGAAATGTATCGTAATATATACGATGAGATCACCCCGTGATCTGATAAGGTTATAGTATAGAGAAGGATCAAGTGAATGATGGAAAAGTTTACATCAAGATTACTATGTGTCAGTTGTACTATGAATTGGTACAGATTCAGGAAAGGATTATGAATACGAATTGAAAGAAATTCGTATTAAGAAGGGGTTAAGATTAGGTTTGTGTCACGTTATTTGTTATATGTGTGTTGAGAAGGTGATTCTTTTCTCATGTGTATAACAGATAGATAGGGTATAGGTAGAGAATGTAAGATTAAGTATAAGTTCTTAAAACTCATACTCATTGTACGTTCGTGACTCATGATTATATGAAACGTTTATGAACCCCTCAGCGAATGGATGCCAAAGGTCTGACTACGACAAGTTCTTAAACTCATATGATTGTGGAAATTCCTGAACTCATGAGTGTGGTTTGACGAACTGGGAATAGTTATGTGTATTGAGGATAATAAGAATAGATAGATTACTAATCAATTGATCATTAGTGGAGACTTAATTTTTCCAAATCTTCTAGCTATGCTAGACTCGAATTTTTTGACATCAAGCTAAAAACGCAATATGTTCTTTTTGAAATGAATTTTTATTCTCAACTCCTGGTGACCATTGTGTATGACTGGACTTCGGGCTATCGATGATAAATGGGTTTTATAGCTACTTATTGAGTACCAATTCATGCGAACTATGCCCATCTCAAGTACATTTTAGTGTGTTTTATTGCATTTCATGTTATTGTGCATTGCATATACTTAAAACTCCTTTTGGTGGAAAAGTGCAGGAAACGGCCTAATTTGGTGGACTTAGAGGGCACGAGGTGAATGGACACATGAAGCGAGGCACAAGCTGTGGATGTGTGGCATGAGGATCAAGTGGAGCAGAGATTCAGCAGGGATGAACAAAGAAATGAAAGCAGAGAATGCAGATCGGGCAAGAGTGGTAACCGTGGATTCAAAGTGCGTGAAGCGGAAATGCATGGCATGCAAGCAAGACAAAGCATGGGAACACGCACCCGCGCGAGCACTCAGCTGGACATCATGAGACATAGCAAGTTCTGCACCCGTGAAGTAGTACATCGGGGAGCCTGCCTTGCATGTGATGCTTAATCATCTTTGAAATTTGTTTATTTTAATGTTTAATTAAAATGATTGTAGTTGGTTTTTAAAAAGATATATCTGACTGGTGTCAGAGGGATAGATATTATTATTATTCAGTTTTTATGTATTTTTAACATCGTAACTAGGGTTTACTCTCTGGGAGAGATTCCAACGTAGAAGGAGGCCAAAACTCTACTTTTCTACTTCTTCTTGGGATTTTCTACCAGAGTTAATTATTAATAGTATTTGATGGATTCATATGAGGATTTGAATAGTGAATTATATTCAGCAATTGGGTTTGATTGTTTCTACCTTTCATCTTTCAATTGTTTATTTATTAATCATGTTTAGATTTGATCCCATAATGGCTTTTGGTTCAGTCATGAACTAAACTCCATTATGGGATTCTAATGGATTTTAATATATAGTTTGATTGTATGCTTGAATGCTGGATTGTTTTACATATCATATGGGATGTCTATCATGATTGTTTTACATGTATGAATGCTTGATCACCATTCGTTTTAGTACTTGTATGGAATTGACAATGAACATGCAAGTATGGAATGTAATCATGATAGTATACGTATATGGGGCTGTTTTATATGGCTTGTATATTTCATGAACCTGATAGACATATACTGTTTCACCGTATGAGTTAAAATAAGGGCTTGAACTTAAATTCTATATAGTTTCAATTTCACATAGACATAGAGTCTATCATTTGTGGATGATGTGTAAGTAGGTCATAGTGCATTGAAAAATGGCTATGACTCTTTTAGGGCTCTTGGCTACTTTCCTGTGATATGTTAACATGTCATGCATGATCGTGATGATTGAATGAACTATTAAATGAAGTTAGGATCCCATTATTTCTAGATTTGATTTATTCCGTCGTTATTAGTGTTTTAGTCGTTAGTTACGATTCGGGTAACAAACCAATCTTAATCATTAGTTTGAGCATATAAATATAGTGATTTAATTAATGCATAGTGATTTAAATTAAACAACTTTCTCTGTGGGATCGATACTTTACTTTCTCTGTATTACTTGTTGACACATGTATGCTTGCATGAGTTAGAGCTCTTTATTAGAACTAAAAAAGAGGCAACAAGTTTTTGGCGCCGCTGCCGGGGAAAGCCGTTTAAATTAAAATTATCATCATTAGTTTTAAGCTATATTGTATGACTTAGACAAATCCATTCTTATCTCATTTCCATTTTTGTTTTTGTTTCAGGAACTTGGATAAATTTTTATGTGCACGCGGTCATCCAACCCCGACTTAACACCTATTCAGGACAACATAAATGGGAGAGGTTGGAAAGCTAGTGTTCATAGAAATTTACAAGCACAGTTAGAAAGTACCACAACTAATATGGAAGCCGAGGTACAAGGAAAAGAGCAAAGAGAGGAGCATAGGGCTCTGAAGGAATATTCCATGCCCAATATTAATGGACTACAGTCTAGCATCGTCAGACCAGCGATAGCAGCCAATACATTCGAAATAAAAATAGGCACTATTAAGATGGTACAGAATTTAGTACAGTTTGGGGGTGCCGCTACAGACGATCCGAATGAACACCTGTTGAGTTTCATCAAAATTTGTGATACATTCAGATACAACGGTGTAACGGAGGATGCTATCAGACTTAGGTTATTCCCATTCTCATTGAGGGAGAAAGCAAGAAGTTGGCTTCATTCTTTGCCAGCAGGATCTATAACTACATGGGAGGTCTTAGTGCAGAAATTCTTAGCCAAGTTCTTCCCAATAGCTAAAACTGCAAAGATGAGGACAACTATCTCTCAGTTTGAGCAACAACAGGGCGAGTCCTTATATGAAGCATGGGAGAGATACAAAGAGATGCTAAGGAAGTGTCCACATCACGGTATGCCAGACTTGATGGTGATCAACGCATTTTATAATGGATTGGGATAGCAGTCGAGACCAATTGTAGATGCAGCTGCAGGAGGGGCATTATGGGAAAAAAGCTATGAGGAAGCCTATAACCTTATCGAGACAATGGCATCGAATGATTTTCAATATCCTACATCTCGGATGCCACAGCCCAAGGTCGCAGGTGTGTTGGAGGTGGATGCTATTACTCAGTTGTCGGCATAGATGGCAGCGATGGCGAAGAAAATAGATACATTGGCAGAAGGTAAAACGAAGATGGTTGCATTTATATGTGAGATTTGTGCGGGGTCACACTTGACGGATCAATGTGCTATCAGCTCAGAGTCAGTGCAGTATGTGAACAACTACAGGAAAGATCAAGGACAGTTTTAGAACACATACCACCCTAACAACCGAAATCATCCAAACTTTAGTTGGTCAAATAACAAAGGGAATCAGCATAATCAGTTTTAGATGAATAATCAGTTTCAGTCACAACCAGCGCAGCCACAGTTTAATCATAGACCACCTTTTCCGTCGGGATTTTCTCAACAGCAACAACAACAACATCACACTCCAGCTGCACCTTAGCAAGAAAAGAAATCAGAAATGGAGGAGATGATGATGAAATACATGGCAAATACAGAAGTTATGATCAAAAGCCAAGCAGTGGCTATTAAGAATCTGGAAACTCAGATGGGGCAGATGGCGAACATGCTCACTAACAGGCCCCAGGGTTCATTGCCAAGTAATACAGAGACAAATCCAAGAAGAGAAGGGAAATAATAGTGTCAAGCAATCACATTAAGATCTGGAAAAAACATTGCAGACATCGCAAGTTCATGGCTACCGCGCCTTATTTATACTGAGAGGAGGCGGTAGCGGTAAATGCGAGGCAGAGGAGCCATCTGCTGAGAAAGTAAATTTGGAAAAGTCTGAGGTTCAGCAGGAAGAAAAAGATAAAGCAGGTTCAAAGGAGAAGCTTAAGAGTTTAGTACCACCAATTCATCCTCAAATTCCGTATCCGTAAAGATTAAATAAGCAAAGGGAAGATAAGCAATTCAACAAGTTTTTGGAGATATTTATAAAGCTGCAAATCAATATACCTTTCGCCGAGGCATTGGAACAAATGCTAAGCTATGCAAAGTTCATGAAGGGTATACTGTCAAGGAATAGGAGATTAGACGAATTCGAGAGCGGAAGAGCCTTAATAGAAGAATGCGGTCGAGATTTCAAAGAGAAGTTACCCTCAAGAATTTGAAGGATCCGAGCAAGCCACAATCCCGTGCATAATTGGGAAGATGAAGTTTGAAAAGTGTTTATGTGATTTTGGGTTTTATACCTACTTAATGTGTACCAATTCATGCGAACCATGTCCATCTCAAGTACATTTTAGTGTCTTTTAGTTGCATTTCATGTTATTGTGCATTGCATATACTTAAAACTCCTTTTGGTGGAAAAGTGTAGGAAACGGCCTAATTTGGTGGACTTAGAGGGCACGAGGCGAATGGACACATGAAGCAAGGCACAAGCCGTGGATGCGTGGCATGAGGATCAAGTGGAGCAGAGACTCAGCAGGGATGAACAAAGAAATGAGCAAAGCAGAATGCAGATCAAAGGTGCGCCAGAACCGGGATTCAAAAGTGTGAAGCCACGAGGCGCAGCATGGCAGAGACAAGCATGGGAACGCAGCACTGCCACGAGCACCCATTTGGACATCATGAGACATTTGTATGTTGCAAGCGCCGCCCGAGAGTACTACTAGGGAGCGCGGCGCACAAGCACGATGCTTAATCACTGCTAAGCTGTTTATTTTAATGTTTAATTAAAAAGATTGTAGTTGGTTTTTAAAACTATATATCTGACTGGTGTCAGAGGGATAGATATTATAATTATTCAGTTTTTACGTATTTTTAACATCGTAACTAGGGTTTACTCTCTAGGAGAGATTCTAACGTAGAAGGAGGCCAAAACTCTACTTTTCTACTTCTTCTTGGGATTTTCTACCAGAGTGAATTATTAATAGTATTTGCCGGATTCATATGAGGATTTGAATAGTGAATTATATTCAGCAATTGGGTTTGATTGTTTCTACCTTTCATCTTTCAATTGTTTGTTTTTTAATCATGTTTAGATTTGATCCCATAATGGCTTTTGGTTCAGTCATGAACTAAACTCCATTATGGGATTCTAACGGATTTTAATATGTAGTTTGATTGTATGCTTGAATGCTGGATTGTTTTACATATCATATGGGATGTCTATCATGATTGTTTTGCATGTATGGATGCTTGATAACCATTCATTTTAGTACTTGTATGGAATTGACAATGAACATGCAAGTATGGATTGTAATCATGATAGTATACGTATATGAGGCTGTTTTACATGGCTTGTGTATTTCATGAACCAGATAGACATATACTGTTTCACCGTATGAGTTAGAATATGAGCTTGAACTTAAATTCAATATAGTTGCAATTTCAAATAGACATATAGTGATTTTGGTTATATTGATGATTACATAGAGTCTATCATTTGTGGATGATGTGTAAGTAGGTCATAGTGCATTGAAAAATGGCTATGACTCTTTTAGTGCTCTTGGCTACTTTCCTGTGATATGTTAACAAGTCATGCATGATCGTGGTGATTGAATGAAATATTAAATGAAGTTAGGATCCCATTATTTCCAGATTTGATTTATTCCGTTGTTATTATTGTTTTAGTCGTTAGTTGCGATTCGGGTAACAAACCAATCTTAATCATTAGTTTGAGCATATAAATATAGTGATTTAATTAATGCATATTGATTTAAATTAAACAACTTTCTCTGTGGGATCGATACTTTACTTGCTCTGTATTACTTGTTGACACATGTATGCTTGCATGAGTTAGAGCTCTTTTGTTAGAACTAAAAAAGAGGCAACAACCGACACATCATTACATGTTGAGATGATAAATTAGATTTGTAATGATTTTTAAACGGTTTAAAGAATAGTCTATGCTACTTGTTTCGGCTAGACGATAATGATTTGAAATATCAAAAATATATATTATTTATCACTTATGTACCATGTAACCTGGTACAGAGATGATGAAAAATTGATGGAGTTGTAAATACAGGAATACTTAGTTTTGAATTTGATCTAAAATCGTTGTTCCACTATTGTATGATGTGTTATGACAAAGTCATATAATGATGACATCCTCAAACGGGTTGTTAATATAGTACGACATTGTGACGTCCCCAAATTCTGACCTCCACTTGGTCACCCGAATTCGGTTCGTCACTTTCTCAAAATATTACCATAATAACTAAAATAACGCATACACAACGGAAAGTCTACTTTAGAATAATATACAATGTTTTATTATAATTATTCCCCCAAGTCTCGCAACCTACAGTACTTAATAGATTACATAATAATATCGAATAAAGACTTATTACATAATCCTACTTAAGTTTAAACACAATTTCCAAATAGTCTTAATACAACATGAGTATTTTAAACATAAAGGGGCAAGCTAGTCGGTAGCCTTGCCCTTGTCTTTCCCAGATACACCTCCATGTTCCGCCTTGACCGAAAGGTTTTAAATAAGCAAGGATGAGCACAAATTGCCCAACATGTAATGTACAACAAGGGTATAGGATATATATATATATATATATATATATATATATCACAAGGTTTGAAATATCGAAGTGTCATTTCTAGGATAGTTCAAGTGTTATAATTAATATCATGGATGAGAAATATCAACAATTCTTGGAATAAGAACGACAATTCAATATAAATAAATAGAAATATATATGAATT
Source organism: Panax quinquefolius (assembly GCA_020205615.1). Classification (NCBI taxonomy): domain Eukaryota; kingdom Viridiplantae; phylum Streptophyta; class Magnoliopsida; order Apiales; family Araliaceae; genus Panax; species Panax quinquefolius. The sequence continues at coordinate 73,023,154 of CM035160.1, read as the reverse complement.
CAACGACTATCAAGGTGTCCAACTGGATAAACAATTTATACTGAGTAGTCACTAAGGACTATTGAACATCTACTAGAATCATCAATATTAAACTGATAACCCAAAAGAACAAGTATTATAGAGGATCAGTCTACAATACTCCACGTTATGCATAACACTATAGTAATAATATACTCATGTGTTAGGGTTTCCAACAACATACAATCCCCTTACCATAAGGGTTGTTCAACTCAATTTTCAGATTTTCGTACCAATCGATTGGTTTGGACATTTTTATAAACATGCATATAATCTAGCTGAATCAAATGGCATAGATACTTTCACAATATTCAAGGAAAATACTAAGTTCACATGGATAATAGTTTTCACAAGGGTTTAAGCATAATTGCGCATTCGAACGAGAAAGCAATATAACTTGTAAAAGAGATAAGATCACGGTATTCACCGAATAAGGAATGCAAAGATGCTTGTACAATGTAATAAGATAGGTTTAGAAAAACATGCCTTCAACATAGTTTATCCATGTTAATACCTCAACCTTTCAAATCCTATTTATAACGTATTATATGTATACAAGGTTCATTAGCTAACACAGTCCTTAATCAAGCTTGACATGACTCAAGTACTCACATATGGTACAAAATCAGTTTATACATCATCATAAGTTCAACGCACGTAACTTTGTTTTGATATCATGTAAACATTCTTTTGGTCTTATTATTCGAAAGTTATCAATAACCTTTATTTCTATCATATGGCATGTTCCTTAACACATTACATAGCATATTAGTTACCTAAGATAAGCTAAAGTAATCAAGTAAGCATGCTTCAAACATCAGACCAAAAAAAGAATCGACACACGATCGTCTAGACAATGTAGTAATTTGGCTTCTGTCTAGTTTTAGGGATGTTGGTAATTTCTTGATCCCCCCCGCCGCACCAGACCGAAATGTGCCCTTGCAAATTTCATAAAACGACCAAAAACTCTCACACATGGTATACATGTTATGTTAAAGGTCTTTTCATGCTTCTCAAGTACATCTAAGTTCCATTTTATAACATATTTCTAAATTAGTTATTTCAACAATTTGAGGCCATTCAAGATCATGAATTCACAAGGTCTAGCATGCTTGCTTTCTAAACATACAAGGTAGTTATAACACTCATATTGAGCATGCGTACAAGTATTCATAACCTATACGTGAAACTAATACCGCTTATGTTTAAAATATATTTTGTTAACGTTTTTCTCCCACATGATACATGAGCATGGCATATACATGTTTATACTACATGAGTAGGTCTAAGGGTGTCATCAATCATGATTACAGATGTCAGATTCTAGTTCTCATGGTATCATGATAATATTCATATTTAAAGCTTACTAGTTAGTTCAATATACTCATGTTTCCTTTCTAACCACATAAACATAATCTAAAGGTTTGATCATGCATTTCTAAGTCATGCTTACATGCTTGCAAAGTCAGAATACGTACTTGGCATACATACACAATAAGTTTGTTTCTTAGGTCCTTAAATCCATTTTAAGCTATATACTTCCTTTAATCATGCTAATGCTAGTCTAACATCCTCACATTAGATTCATATACTTGTATATACACATTACACATGCTTTTATGCTATTACATGTCATGGTACTATAGCAGATTTGCAAAACAGAGCTCAAAACAAAGTTTAGTTAATGGCGTAGGTCATACAATACTCAATACAAATAATAGGCGTAGCTGCTGGAGTGTCTAGTTCAGGTCCAAGAACGATGCCTTCAAGAACTGCTCAAAATTCAAACACAAAATTTACCCACAAAATCATTCCTAAAAACTCATATATCAATTGTAACATGCTTATATGATCATATAACATCTATATAAACATTACTCAACCATACTAACATCCAATTCTCCAAAATCAAGAATTTGCAATTTTAAGAACTTAAAACTCAGTTTATAGAAACTGAAATGGTAAACCAGTAATGGAAGTATACCTCTGTAATTCAAAGGAATTTACTACTAATTGAACTCTTAAGCTCCTAGAATGCTCTCACTTTACTACTTAGTAATTTTATCAGACAATTCAAGAAACATAGAACATCTGAACTCAAGCTTAATTTATAGAGAAGGCATGGACTAGACACTGGCTTTACACAATTTTGGAGCCCATGGTGCAATGCAATGAAACAATGGTTCAAGAAGGGTGGTTCAACCACTCCATACCAACCACCTAGCTATCCATGATCTCTTATGATTTAGCCTTGTGGAAGAAGACGTGAAATCAAACTCAGCTACTGTTCATGTACTTGGTGACTTTCATTTTGGGACAAAAAGGAGAGAACTCAGCAATCTAGTTATCTAGGCTTAGTTTGGTTTATTTAAATCCCCATAATGAAATCTTAATGTACAACCGTTACCATATTAGGATTTTAGGGATAAATTATACACTCACATCATATAATCCATGTACAGTAAATATACACAATAAAATAATGCAGTAAGGTATTATTGTCCGGGTAGTTCCATAATTAACCCTACTACTCATATAACCATATTATAACCTTATTATAATAATAACTTATTTATTTATGTTATATAAATAAATTATTCCTTCCTTGATTAATCACTACTTAAAATACTATAGTTTAATATATAGTCACACAATGTCACACTATACTATATAGTATAGTTGTATTAGCACTCATATACACATAATGTTGAATATAATATTATTATATTATTATATCACTAACTTACTTATTCATATTAAATAGCTAAATCATGCATGTCCTTAATTAAGTAACATCAATATTAATTAACCCAATAATTGATTAATGTAGTTCTAGATTTCCATAATCATTATTCATCTATATATTGCAAATAATAACAATCCTGTATTACGAATCAATTATCAAGTAATCCATATTCCACCACAATTAATTAACACTAATTAATGGATTAACAATTCCGTTGTTGGACATAACATATTGTAATATACTCCTATCATATGGTTTCACCCATGTTACACATATAATATTAATGTCTCTAATTCAGTGCTACAGTAGAAAGTACCCAACTCAAACTGACTGATGGCATAGTTGCTTGCGATTTGTCTTTCTTTGGGGCATTGATTTGTGCAGTTGTGCCATGCCCTAATAAAGGCTAAGATCTGATACATTTACTACCGTGCCAATTTTCGACGCTAACTTGTTTTGTATGACATGAAATGATGTCCACACGAGTGTTGCTACGAGCCTACGAGCGTATTGATTATCCATATAGAATTTCATGATCATACCCGATTAATCTTCCTAATTCCCGTGTTAACTTACCTAGTGAATTTTCTCATTTTGCATTAGGCCACACAAGGCATTTCACAAATCTCTTTGTCACTTCACACTTCTTAATGCGCATTGATTTAATACTAATCAATTATATTATCCAACTCATAAAACAATAACACTTATTTTCACATAAATAGTATTTCCATTAATATATTCATTTAATAATACGTGGAAATTCTCGGGTATTACATCCTCCCCCCCTTATAAAAATTCCGTCCGGAATTGATACAAGATTACATAAATAGATGGGGATAATCCCTCATTATCATATCTTCTAACTCCCACGTAGCCTCCTCGACATCGTGGTTACGCCAAAGTACTTTTACAGAAGAAATAATTTTATTTCTCAAGGTTTGCTCTTTCCTATCAAGAATTTAGACAGGAATTTCTTCATACGCTAAATTCTTTTCCACTTGAATGGGTTCATAAGAAATCACGTGCTTGTAGTCAGGCTTTTACGGATGCAACACGGATATATGAAACACGTTATGAATGTGTTCCAACTCAGGTGGTAGTGCAACTTTGTATGCTACTTCTCCCACTCGCTTGAGTATCTCGAACGGCCCTATGAATCTTGGACTCAGTTTTCCTTTCCATGGAGATACCTTCAAGAATACAAAACTGCCGACTTCAAAGTCTCAGTCTTGTCGATGCAAATCTGTATACTTTTTCTGGCTATCTTGAGCAGTTACTAGTCTGGCCCTTATTACTATCACCACGTCCGCGGTTTGTTGTACTAACTCTGGTCCGAGTATTCGTCGTTCCCCGACTTCATCCCAACATAATGGCGTTCTGCACTTCCTTCCGTAAAGAGCTTTGTACGGTGGCATGCCGATACTCGCATGGTAATTATTATTATATGCGAATTCAACTAGGGGTAGGTGGTCGTCCCAATTCCACTTGAAGTCCATCACGCAAGTTCTAAGCATGTCCTCTAGTGTTTGAATGGTTCTCTCACTTTGTCCGTCCGTCTGAAGATGATAAGCAGTACTTAACCTTAACTGTGTTCCCATCCTCTCTTGTAAGCTTTTCCAGAATTTTGACGTGAAACGCGGGTCTCGGTCAGAAACAATCGACATCGGCACTCCATGTCGTGAAACAATTTCCTTTACGTACAGACTTGCTAACTGATTCAAACTGTAGCTGATCTTGATTGGTAGAAAATGTGCGGTCTTTGTAAGTCGATCCACGATAACCCAAATGGCATCCAATCCTTTTTGCGTGACTGGAAGTCCTTCCACAAAGTCCATCGTAATATGCTCCCATTTCCACTCTGGCATTTCAAACGGTTGTAGCAACCCACTCGGTTGCTGATGCTCTACTTTTACGCGTTGACAAGTCAAACACCTACTAACACACTCTGCGACTTCCCGTTTCAAATTGGGCCACCAAAAATGTTTCCTCAAGTCTCGGTACATCTTGGTGCCTCCCGGATGAACGAAATATGTCGTATTGTGTGCCTCTTGTAAAATATCCTCTCTCAACTTGGTTACCACCGGTACCCACACTCTCTCTTCGAATCTCAGAATACCGTCTTTATCTATTCGAAATTTTTCTTCCTCATTTTCCGTAATTCTTTTCCTGATTTTCTCGCATTCTTCGTCTTTCTCCTATGCTTCCTTTACTCTATCCAACAATGTCGGACGAGCTTCAATTACAAATAATTTATTGTCAGGCTTCTCGGGTCCCTTCACTTCTATTTCCAACTTCTCCATATCTCTTATTAATTCCTCTTGAGTCGTCAGTTGAAACAATTTCTCCCTTCCTTTCCTGCTCAGAGCATCGGCAACTACGTTTGCCTTCCCCGGGTGATAGAGAATCTCACAGTCATAATCTTTGATTAGTTCTAACCACCTCCTCTGACGCATATTCAACTCCTTCTGTGTGAAGATATATTTCAGACTTTTGTGGTCCATGTATATCTCACATTTCTCATCGTACAAATAATGTCTCCAGATCTTTAACATAAAAACTACTGTCGCTAACTCTAAGTCATGAGTAGGGTATCGTTTTTCATAATCCTTCAATTATCGTGATGCATACGCAATGACCTTGCCATGCTGCATCAGCACACAGCCCGGTCCTCTATGTGATGCATCATTATACACTACAAATCCCCTCGTATCATTTGGTAAGGATAATACAGGTGCCTCGCTTAACCTATTCTTCAACTCTTGAAAACTCTCTTCGTATTTGTCAGTCCATACGAATTTCACCGTCTTCCTCGTCAGATTAGTCAACGGGGTTGCTATCTTAGAAAAATCTTGGATGAATCTTCGATAGTACCCTGCTAACCCTAGGAAACTCCTCACCTCCAAAATTCGGCCTTTCTCGGTTGTTCCCAAATCGCCATCGCTTCAACCTTTTGGGGGTCTACTGAGATTCCATTCTCATCCACCACGTGGCCTAAGAATTGAACCTTCTTCATCCAAAATTCGCATTTTGAAAACTTTGCATACATCTCCTCCCTTTGCAGTGCCTCCAAAATAATCTTCAGATGTTCGGCGTGTTCTTCCTCTGTCTTTGAGTAGATCAAAATGTCGTCGATGAAAACTACTACGAATTTATCCAAGTATGGCTTGAAAACTCGATTCATCAAGTCCATGAATGTTGCTAGGGCATTAGTTAAACTGAATGACATTACCAAAAACTCGTAATGTCCATAACGGGTTTGAAACGCAGTCTTTGGTATGTCCGCATCCCGTACTTTCAGTTGATGATATCTTTTCCGTAAGTCGATCTTCGAGAAACATTTCGCTCCTTTTAGTTGATCAAACAAGTCGTCTATCCTCGGTAATGGATATCGATTCTTGATCGTTACTCTATTCAATTCTCGATAATCGATACAGAGCCTCATCGATCCGTCCTTTTTCTTCACGAATAACACTGGTGCTCCCCAAGGAGACACACTCGGTCGAATGTAACCCTTATCTAATAGTTCTTGAAGTTGTATCATCAATTCCTTCATTTCTACTGGAGCCATATGATATGGAGCCTTCGAAATCGGTACTGTTCCCGGTGCTAAGTCTATTACGAATTCGATTTCTCTGTCTGGCGGAAGTCCAGGAAGATCGTCCAGAAATACGTCTTCAAATTCATTTACTTCGGGTATATCTTTAATCTCGACTCCCTTTTTTTGAGTATCTACGATGTAAGCTAAATAACCGACACATCCTTTCCTTAACAACTTCTTGGCCTGCATCATCGTAACGCAACACAATTTCTTAAGCGATGAGCTACCATGAAACACTACCTTAGACTTACTCGGAGTCTGAAGGTTCACACACTTGTTCTGAAAGTCAATTATCGCTGCATGGTTATATAACCAATCCGTTCCCAAATTAACAATTAGGCTTTCCTAATTATCATTATAATTTACTAAAACAGTAATTAGGGTTTCTAATTTCAGCAAATTAGGATTTTCAATTAATAATTAGGGTTTCTCCTAATTACAGAAATTATTTAATACACAGTAAAATTCATATAACACAAGTACTACACCGTCTCGAACTAATAACCGAGTTTAGCAATTAGGGTTTAACAATACAACATGAGGGTTATGACCTAATTTACCATATTAGGCCCACCATTATCAGTCTACACATTTACAGTACATATTTATAGCACTGAAAAATTAAAATATAATTAATATTATATTATTATTCTCATCCCTTGATAAAAATCCAAATTTAGGGTTTGGATTCCATATCTGATTTATCCTTCATATAAAACATCAATAATTAAGCTAAAATAATTAACTTAAATATTCTGAACAAATTCATATTATAAAATATTTATTATTATACTTCTAATAATCATTTCATATATTATTTAAATAATATAAAATCATGTTTTCATGGAAAATAATTAATAAAAACATTTACGCTTACAAAAATTAATTACTATAGGAATATAATTTGTGGTGATTAAAAATTCTAAAATTATTTATAGGTAATAAATATATTTGCATTTATCATACATTACTTGACACATATTCTCATCATTAAAATAAAATAAAAATTATATGCAAAATTTCTTATTTATTTACATAAAAAATATCAGGTTATTACACATAGAACATCTGAACTCAAGCTTAATTTATAGAGAAGGCATGGACTAGACACTGGCTTTACACAATTTTGGATCTCATAGTGCAATGCAATGAAACAATGGTTCAAGAAGGGTGGTTCAACAACTCCATACCAACCACCTAGCTAGCCATGATCTCCTATGATTTAGCCTTGTGGAAGAAGACGTGAAATCAAACTCAGCTACTATTCATGTACTTGGTGACTTTCATTTTGGGACAAAAAGGAGAGAACTCAACAATCTAGTTATCTAGGCTTAGTTTGGTTTATTTAAATCCCCATAATGAAATCTTAATGTACAACCGTTAACATATTAGGATTTTAGGGATAAATTATACACTCACATCATATAATCCATGTACAGTAAATATACGCAATAAAATAATGCAATCAGGTATTATTGTCCGAGTAGTTTCATAATTAACCCTACTACTCATACAACCATATTATAACCTTATTATAATAATAACTTATTTATTTATGTTAAATAAATAAATTATTCCTTCCTCGATTAATCACTACTTAAAATACTATAGTTTAATATATAGTCACACAATGTCACACTATACTATATAGTATAGTTGTATTAGCACTCATATACACATAATGTTGAATATAATATTATTATATTATTATATCACTAACTTACTTATTCATATTAAATAGCTAAATCATGCATGTCCTTAATTAAGTAACATCAATATTAATTAACCCAATAATTGATTAATGTAGTTCTAGATTTCCATAATCATTATTCATCTATATATTGCAAATAATAACAATCACTGTATTATTTAATCAATTATCAAGTAATCCATATTCCACCACAATTAATTAACACTAATTAATGGATTAACAATTCGTTGTTGGACATAACATATTGTAATATACTCCTATCATATGGTTTCACCCATGTTACACATATAATATTAATGTCTCTAATTCAAAGCTTTCTGATAGAAAGTACCCAACTCAAACCGATGATGGCATAGTTGCTTGATTTATCTTCTTTGGGACGGCCTTTGTATTGTGCCAGTGCCTAACGATCAAAGTGCTAAGAGTGGCATAGATTTACTGCCGTGCCAATTTTCGACACTAACTTGTTTTGTATGACATGAAATGATGTCCACACGAGTGTTGCTACGAGCCTACGAGCGTATTGATTATCCATATAGAATTTCATGATCATACCCGATTAATCTTCCTAATTCCCGTGTTAACTTACCTAGTGAATTTTCTCATTTTGCATTAGGCCACACAAGGCATTTCACAAATCTCTTTGTCACTTCACACTTCTTAATGCGCATTGATTTAATACTAATCAATTATATTATCCAACTCATAAAACAATAACACTTATTTTCACATAAATAGTATTTCCATTAATATATTCATTTAATAATACGTGGAAATTCTCGGGTATTACATGCATCATGGCACCATTTTCAAACTAAAATTTTAAAATTTTAATTTGCCAACGGGGTTTGGCTATACATTAATATATCAATTGAAATTGATTATTGATATGAGTCTAAGCTATTTGATTCGGCTAGACCAACTTTTATGAAATTCAAAGTGTTCTTTGGAATTTTCTCGAACCGAATTATTTTGGTGTTGAATTCTATGATAAGACTGAGATGAACTATGCCGATTGGATAAAAAAAATTCAATCTATGATTAAAGTACTTGCATTAGTAGTTTACTTTCTTTGTGATTGTAAACATGCCTATTAATTTACCGTTTTCGAAATAAACATCGTTAAACTATGTGTTCATGGTCTATATGGCCCCTCAGCATGATTTACAAAATTTTACTCTTTAGAGTGATGTTTCGGGTAGTTTATGATGATGTGGATGAAAGAGTATGAACTCGTTGTGTACGGGTAGAATCTAATATTATTGAATAAATGTTGTATTGAAAATCTAGTTTTGGTGAATGAAAGGAGTACGATGTAGTAGGCTGTAATTTCGAGGATGAAATTCTTAGAAGAATTGGTGAATGTGACAACCCGAAAATTTAGAAAATCTTAAATAATTAAATTAAAGGTTAAACTTTAAAACCTAGAGTGAAAATAGATGGTTTATTTAAAAATTTTAAGAAAATCTATACAATTTAATAATTGAAAGAGATTATGTACTAATATATATGCCAAGCCATATGAAAAAAGGTTTATTGATTGTAGCAAACCGCATTAAGAGATTTTAATACGACATTGAATTAAATGTCTAGCTTAATATATGAGAATATATTATGGTAAATATTTTTGTGAGTTATGTGAGTAATGAATATGAATATTATGTGATGGTTTATATTTTTATTAATATAAACAAATAAAAGAAATTAATGTAATCTAATTATATATTAGGAATGAAAAATTTATTAACTTAAGGATTATGATACGGGAGAATATTAGTATAAAAATTTACTAATTCTAAGAGATTTATTTTATACATCTCAGTTAATTAATTTTATAATCTAATTATAGCAAGTCCAATTGGGTTAAGGAAATAAATGTGCGTGAGTAAGGATTTATGTATAATTGAGGAAATGAAAACCCTAATTAAATAATTAGGGAATGGTAATATTAGAAGTGTTGGAAGATGTTATTTGTTTTGGCCCAAGAAACTAATTTGATAGCCCAAAAGAATTAAATGAGTGGCCCAACTTTTAGCCAAATTGAGAGGGGGTATTTTGGACCTTTTGTATACTAATTAAGAGATAAAAAGAAAGCAAAATTTGGAGAATTATTAGGCCAAGTGGCCGGATATTAGAGAGGAAAAACGAGGGGGGAAGAATGTAATGATTGCTTACTTTAGTTGGTGAAAAAATCCTACCTACTCCTCTTATGTGTCATCTTTTTATTTTGCCAACATGTTTGTTCAAACTTGCAAGCAACCACTTGGTAATTGAGTGGGAGAGAGAAGAGCAAGATATGTTGGTAGATTAGGGATAGATATACCAAATATATCTATACTTACTTTTCCAACAATCTAAATCTAAGTCTTATCTTTTTCTTTTCATCTTATTATCTAACATAAACTAAGAAAGAAAGAGAGAGACTAGAGAGAGGGAGCTATCATTCGGTAGCTCCAAGAAGAGAAGGAGAAGAGAAGACTTTGATCTTCATACACGCAAGATCCATCTCATATTTTTGAAGGAGAAAGAAAATCAAGCAAATGTATAAACCCCTTTTGTTTATGTAATTTTTGATTATTATAAATTAAATCTTGAAACTATGTTTCTAAACTTAAAAACCATGAATATACTTGTTAATGAATGTTTCATGTTTCGATATACCCATATTGGGTGTTGTTTTAGTTAGAAATCAAAAGTAAATAAAAGTGATTTTTCTAGTTTATAAACCCTAAAATTTCTATGTACTTTGGATTTTAACCTTTTTTGATCTACATCTTCTTTTTGCAATCCGTCAAAGAGAGGTGCTGCATATGTAAGTTACCTACTAAACCCAAGTAGTAGTACTCAAAAATGTTGAGTACACAGTCCGTAGTGACTGTTTTAGCAAAATTAGTTTTGTGTATTTTAAAGAAAAACAGACTATTTTGGACAGTCAAGGGTAGGGACAGTTTCGTCATTTTTTTGACATTCAAAAATTCTGGAAATATTTGGGAGGATAATATAATAGGTTTTCTAACATCGCCAAGTGGAATCACTGAAAACGTAGTTGTAGATTTCCGTATGGACTATTTTTAACAAAGTAGGAAAAGTGAAAAATTTTCAAAATGCTACTGCCCAAACTTTTGTAAGGGCTGTTTCGGCAACTTAATTTGTGAGACAAATTATGGACTTTTAGGACATGCAAATATATGATATTAAGTACCTAATGTCCAAAAATGAGCTCATTCCGACTTAAAATGACCAAGTTATGACCATTTCAATATTTGGGTTTTTCGGACGAAAGTCGCTATAACCGGAGTTCTATAACTACGATGGCCACCAAATTTAAAATGGAGGCTCACATTAACCCGTGCAAGATTGTGTCAAGAGATGGGAATTTCTGAAGTTGAGCATGATAGGGCTAATTTCTTAAGCAACACACTAAAAATGATTTTTGAAAAATAATAAAGGGAGTTGGAAAATTATGGAAAAATACTTTTTGTGTATGATTTATATGTAAAGGTGTTTGGACAAAGGATAGAAAAATAATAAGCTGATTTGGTATTTTCGTAAAAAGGATATGTAATACAGCTTGCTGGATTGAATAATTTATGAATCCAGCTTGCTAGATTGAAAAACAGTTTACTGAATTGAAAATATGTTGAATCCAGCTTGCTAGATTGCAATCTAATTGCTGGATTTGAAATTCAGTTTGCTGGATTGCAGTTTGTTTTGCTGGATTGGTCATCTAGATACTGGATTTAGAATCCAGCTTGCTGGATTCCAAATTTGGGTTGCTGGATTGGTATTTGACTTATATTATCAAGAAAAACTTATAATATATGAGATTAAAATATTTAAATCATATAAATATAATATTAATGATTGAAAATTCATGATAAATGATAACAATTATCTGAAAATTATTACGAGCTTATGAAAAATTATTTTAGCTGATAATAGAATTATCTAAGATAATTGTTAAGTGTTTAGGCATAGTTTAATTGAACTTAAACAAGACCATTATCCGACTAGGCTGTCGGGATGTCAAAGTTATACCGAACTCGACTCAGACTGTAAATGTTTGACTTGAGGTTAAGTTTTATGTGTTTTATAGACTGATAGGATTATGTGACAAGGTGTTTAGGTTATTTTAAATATTGTGATGATATTATTCTAACTTAGAAATAAATATTATTAATATCATGTCTTCAGTCAAAGCTTATTAAATTGCATAGCGGTAATCAACGGTTCATGCAAGTTTTTTCTTAACTCGACCTGAAGTTGTATTATTCAAATATACTTGTGGTTAATCATTACTGATTACCATGTCTAAGAATTATTAAATCGCACTCTGTACATACTGCATGTATTCATGAGGTATGAAAGGTTGATCACCTTCATTACCATTCGGTCCAGATATATATATGTTCATGTTCAATGTTCGTTCAGCTATGTAAAATTTGTTCATGCTAGTTCGCAATTATATTGTAGAATTGTAGCCAGCTTTTGTTCAATTCTTTCAATCATGATATATCCTTAATTTATTGAATTTAAACTTACTGGGCAAACTTATTGCTCACCCTTGCTATATCATGATTAACATTGCAGATTAAGACGAATACGTCGGATACAAGAAAGGACAAAGCCAAGTTCAGCTTGGGATTATATGTGCATCTTATTTGTAATAGTTATGTATGATAATAATGTTATATGTTAGATAGTTTATGAGTTGTGTATAAGTTAAGGTTACTCGACCTTGAGGAATAGTGTGTAAAGTTTATTGTATAAACAATTTATGTTTATATCTTCCGTAATAGTTGTAGAATGATTGTACCAGATCTGTGGTGATTTAGGACCCGGATTTAGGGCTCTCACAGTTCATGAATGAAATAACTTTAATTAAGTCATAATTCAATAATAATAGAACATGAATTTAATTGCACCAAGTGCGAGTATTAATAATCAGTACAGATGTGAATAATTAACGATAATTATTCAGTAACATGCTTTGAAAATAATAACTCAAGTTTGAGTTAGAGAACTTGCCTCAACTGCGATCTACTGCTACACAATTTAATTTAATCTCTTTATTGAAAAAACCTATCATTGTTAAGATTGATAATCCTTCAATCCAGCAAGCCTTGATTCATAATCCTTCAATTTAGTAAACGGTTCTCTAATCCAACAAACTGGATTCAACTGTTTTTCAATCCAGCAAGCTCGATTCATTATCTCCTTTAACAAAAATTCCAAATCAACTTATTATTTTTCTGTCCTCTCACCAAACATATATACATATATTTCATACACATAAAGAATTTTTTTCGTAATTTTTCAATTTTCTATAGTATTTTTCAAAAATCATTTGTAGTTCGTATCTTAAGAAATTGGCCCTATCATGGTTAACTCCAGAAATTCCCATCTCTTGGAATAATTATACACGTGTTAACGTGACCCTCCAGTTTAAATTTCGTGGCCATCGAAGTTATAGAACTCTGGTTATAGCAATTTTTGTCCAAAAAAATCAAATATTGAAATGACCATAATTTGTTCAATTTAAGTCGGAATGAACTCTTTTTTGGACAGGAGCTACTTTATATCATATATTATCAAGGCCCAAAAGGTCGGAATTTATTGCACAAATTAAGTTGCCCAAAATGCCCTTGCAAAAATCTAGGCAGTATGTTTTTGAGATTTTTGATTTTTTTTCCTACTTTGCTAAAATCAGTCCATAAGGAAATCTAAAACTCATTTTTTAGTGATTTCACTTGGGTTTGAAAGATAACTCATCATATTATAATCCCAAATATTTCCAGATTTTTTGAATATCAGAAAAATGATGAAATGGCCCCTATCAATGACTGTCCAAAAACAGTTTGTTTCACTTTCTAAAAACAAACATGTTTTGGCTAAAACAGCCACTACGACTTGTGTACTCCACATTTTTGAGTGCTACCACTTGGTTTAGTATTTAACTTACATATCTAGCACCCCTCGTTGACGGATCGTAAAAAGAATGTGTAGATCAAAAAAGGTAGTTGATCAAAGAAAGTGAAAAAAAACTAGAGTTTTCTAACAAAATAAAACTAGTTTTTTTCTATCCTTTTGATTCGCTTTCTAACACTCAAATATGTTATAACCATACATGTAACCATATAAAACATGTAAATAGAGGGTTTTAGACCTCAAGATCATAAACTTTAAATCACCAAAATCAAACAAAATAAAAAGGAATAATCTAGTTTAAGTTTTCACCTTGATTTATGAGCACACTTTCTTTCTCTTCCAAAGTATGAGATAAACTTTGGGTGCATCAAGAGTGGAACTCCTTCTTCCTCTTCTCCTCTTACTATCGAAATGTTCACTCTCTCTTGCCTCTCTCTTTCTCTTTCTTTCTTGTTTATGTTGGTTAATAAAATGAAATGAAAGAGACAAGAACTTAGAATTTTTTTTTGGTTGTAGTAAAAATGTATAGATATATTGTATATATCTATCTATAATTACCCACACTCTAGCTCTCTCTCTCCTTAATTATCACATATTATCTACTAGATTAGTTTAATGTGGTGGCTTCTTACAAAATTTGACACCTAGCTAAGTGGTAAAGATCTTTTGCAAAATGTGAAGCTTAAAATGATGACAAGCATTCCCTTTTTCCTCTCTTCATAGATCCAACCAAGTGGCCTTATTATCTACCAAGTTTTGCCTTCTTTTAATGCTTCAAGTAGTATACCAAAGGTCCAAAATTCCCACCTTTAATTAGGCTACACTTGGGCCATTATATTTAATGTCTTGGGCTTTTAATTTAATTCTTTGGGCCATTCAAAAATTAACATACTGGCCTTTCATTTTATTCTACCCTAATTATTTAATTAGGGTTTCCATTCCACACATTTGGAATTTAAATTATTACTCTTATACATTAAATTTTACAACCCAATTAGACTTGCTTAAATTAAGTTATAAAAATTAATAAATTGAGAAAGTAAAATATATCCCTTAAATTAGTATAATTTTAAATATTATATTCTCCCACACCATAACCCTTGGGTTATTTAAATTTTCATACCTAATGTATAATTAGGTTATGAAACCTTTATTTTCAATTTCTTTCTATCAAATAAATAAACACATAATCATAATTTTAATTCACACAATTATATTACTTCCTAATCATTCCACATGTATCACAAAGTTTTTGATATCATTAATATTTAATTAATATATCTATTTACAAAGTGACTTAGACTTTTTGGCTATTATATTCTCTCCTCCTTATAAGAATTCGTCCCTGGAATTTCATCTAAGGTTACTCAAAAAGATTTGGATAATCTTTCCTCGTCTTTTGCTCGAGTTCCCACGTAGCTTCCTCGGCATTGTGGTTCCTCTAGAGCACTTTGACAGTATGTATAACCTTATTTCTTAATCTCTTCTCTTTCTTTTCAAAAATTCCTATAGGAATTTCTTCGTATGATAAGTCCTTCTTGACTTGAATCGGCTCATACGATATCACATGCTTATAATCCAGCTTGTATGGACATAACACTGACACATGAAACACATTGTGAATATGTTCAAGTTTAGGAGGTAGAGCTACCTCGTACGCCACTTCTCATATCTTCTTCAATATCTCAAATGGTCCAATAAATCTTGAACTCAGCTTACCTTTCTTCCCAAATCTAATTTTCCCTTTCCAGGGAGATACTTTTAAAAATGCATAACTCCCCACCTTGAAGTCTCTTTTCTTGCGATGAATATCAATATACATCTTTTGACGATCCTGAGTTGCTACCAGTCGAGCTATTATCACCTTGATGATCTCTACTGTCTGTTGTACAAATTCTGGCCCTAACAATCTTCGTTCACCTACTTCATCCCAACATAAGAGCATTCTACATTTCCTTCCATACAGGGTTTCATACGATGGCATGCCAATGCTTGCATGATAACTGTTATTATATGAAAATTCTACCAGTGGAAGATGATCCTCCCAGCTTCCTTTGAAGTCCATCACACAGACTCTGAGCATGTCTTGTAATGTTTGAATCGTTCTCTCGCTTTGCCTATCGATTTGTGGATGATACGCGGTATTCAACCTTTAGCGTGTCCCCATTTTTTCTTGAAGACTCCTCCAAAAGCTTGACGTGAAACGCGGATCTCTATCAGACACAATTGATATCAGCACTCCATATCTCAAAATAATTTCCTTGATATACAATTTGGCTAGCTGATCCAAATTATACTTAATCCTGATCGACAAAAAGTTCGTTGACTTTGTAAGACGATCAACAATTACCCATATCTCATCGTAACCCTTCTATGTTGTTGGAAGTCCCACCACAAAATCCATTGTGACGTGCTCCCACTTCTATTCTGGAATTTTCAACGGATGGAATAACCCACTGGGTCGTTGATGTTCTGTCTTGACTCTCTGGCAAGTTAAGCATATGTTGACGCATTCTGTAACTTCTCTCTTCATGTTCTGCCACCAGTAATGTTGACGCAAATCTTGATATATCTTTGTGCTTCCCGGGTGTATCGAATATCTCGTATTGTCCGCTTCTTGCAAAATCTCTTCTCTTAATTCTGGAACGAAAGGTACCCATACTTGTCCTTCAAATCTTAACAATCCAATGCTATCAAAATTATACTTCAACTCTTTGCCTTCAACTAATCGCTTCTTGATGTTACCACATTCTTCATCATTTTTTGTGATTCTTTCACCTTGTCCAATAAAGTTGGAATTGCTTCCATTTCTATTACTCTATCCGAATCCTTCAGATTTTTCACCTCCAACTCCATTTTTTCCATTTCTCTTACTAATTCTTCCTATTCTGTTAATACAAACAATTGTTTTTGCCTCTTCCTACTTAAAACACCTGCCACTACATTAGCCTTTCCCGGATAATATAAAATATCACAATCATAGTCCTTAATAAGGTCTAACCATCTCCTCTGCCGCATGTTTAACTCTTTCTGTGTAAAGATATAATTCAGACTTTTGTGATCTGTGTATATCTCTCACTTTTCTTCGTAGAGATAATGTCTCCAAATCTTAAGGGCAAACACTACCGCAGCCAATTCTAGATCATGGGTAGGGTATCCCTTCTCATAGTCCTTTAACTATCGTGATGCGTACATAATAATTTTACCATTTTGCATCAATACGTAACCTAGTCCTTTGTGTGTCGCGTCCCTATACAATGTAAAACCTCCCGTACTATCTGGTTAAGATAACACAGGTGCTTCACTTAGTCGCTTCTTCAATTCCTGAAAACTCTGTTCACACTTTTCTGTCCACACATATTTAACTGTCTTCCTCGTTAGATTAGTCAATGGTGTCGCTATCTTTGAGAAATCTAGAAAAAACCTCCGGTAATATCATGCTAATCCTAAGAAACTTCTGACCTCTATCAGCGTCTTCGGTCGTCCCTAATTTTTCACTGCTTCTACCTTAGCTGGATCAACAGATATTCCATCGTTGTCGATAACATGTCCCAAAAATTGAACTCTTTTCAACCAGAACTCGCACTTTGAATATTTCGCATATAGATTATCACTTCTCAATGTTTCAACACTATCCGTAGATGTTCAGCATGCTCCTCTTCAGTCTTTGGATACACCAAAATGTCGTCAATGAACACTACCACAAATTTATCCAAATACAGTTTAAATACTCTGTTCATCAAGTCCATAAAAGTAGCTGGCGCATTTGTCAGTCTAAAAGACATCACTAAGAACTCATAATGACCGTAATGAGTTCTAAATGATGTCTTTAGTACATCCTCTATTCTAACCTTTAATTGATGATAACCAATTCTCAGGTCAATCTTCGAAAAACATCTCGCTCCATTAAGTTGATCAAACAGATCGTCTATTCTTGTTAATGAATACTTGTTCTTAATTGTCACCATATTAAGTTCTCTATAATCCATACACAATCTCATCGAACCATCTTTCTTCTTTACAAATAACACTGGTGCTCCCCACGAAGATACACTAGGTTGGATGTACTTCTTATCGAATAACTCTTGTAACTGGATCATTTGCTCTTTAATTTCTATCGGAGCCATCCTATATGGTGCTTTCAATATCGGTGTTATCCCCGGTACTAAATCAATTACAAATTCTATCCCTCGGTCTGGTGGAAGTCTAGGAAGTTCTTCTGGAAAGACATCCATAAACTCATTGACTATAGGTATTTGTCCCATGTCTAAATTCACCATCCGTGCATCCACTACATAAGCCAAATAACCTTCACATCCTTTTTGTAACATCTTCTTGGCCTGCATCATCGTCAGACAACTCGTTTGTCTTGGCGACTTGCTACCGTAAAATACAACCTTAGACTTATTCAGTGTCTGAAGGCGTATGTTCTTCTTCTGACAGTCTATAATTGCTTCATATTTAAATAACCAATCCATTCCTAGGATAATATCAAATTTTCCTAGGCGTATTGGAATCAAGTTCAAGCTTAGCTTATGTCCCCTTATTTCCACACAACAATTTCTATGGATAAACTCTACAGGGATCAATTCTTTGTTTGCAACTTATATATTCATTAGGTTCTTTAATTTTTTGCAGGGTAAATTTAATCTTTTTGCAAATTCATCAGACACAAATGAACAGGTAGCATCCCGAATCAAATAATACATATGCATTTATATCATCGATCAGAATTATACCTGACACAACCTCCTTTGATGCAACTGTGTTTTGCACCGTTATATTAAATGTTCTTGTTGTCAATTTACTCTGCTACATTGGTCCTCCAATGATTAAATTTATAGAATTGCTCTTGTTTTCACTTCCTCCATTTGAATTCTTCTTCAATGGACAATCCTTGAATCGATATCCCGAACCTCCACAAGAAAAACAACCACCATTCTTCGGCTTCGGACAATTTGGTGAAATATGTCCTTCATGACCACAATTATAAAAGACATGTTTCCCTTTCATACACTCTCTCGAGTGATTCTTTCCACACTTTGCACACGCTGGCTTCTTCTGCTGAGTATTCCCTTGTTGCGTTCCTGATTCTTTGCCACTGTTGTTCCACTTACGTTTCTTGCTGTTACTGCCACCACTGTTGGCACCCTGATTTCGACCTTCTATCTTCTTCTTGTTCTTTTCCCTATTGTACATGGACACCACTTCACTACCACCTTCTACAATGATAGCCTTTTCCAACAGCGTTGAAAATGTATTAATCTACAAAGCAGCCACCTTGCTGTATATCCACGGTTTAAATCCACTCTCAAATCTACGAGCCTTTCTTGCCTCTATGTCCACTTGATGTGGTACAAATCCTGCTAGCTTGTTGAATTTGGTGGCATAATTTGAAACTGTCATGTTCTCTTGCTTCAATTCAAGAAACTTCACTTCCATCCTGGCTTGCATGCTCGGTGAGAAATAATTCTCAAAGAAAAACTCCTTAAACTTTGTCCAAGTTACTACTGTTATTCCGGCTCTAACCTGGTTTGATTCCCGCCAGTATTTCGCTTCACCTTTCATTAAATAGGTAAAAAAAGTTGTCTTTTGCCCCTCTAATACTCTAGCAATCACAAATGTTTTTTCCATCTCTTTTACCTAGGTCTGAGCTTTAATAGGGTCTGTCGTTCCTTTAAATTATGGCGGTCCGACTTCTTTAAAGTCTTTAAAATTCCCTAATCCAATATTTTGCCTATCTCTAGTTGTTGGTGCTCTATTTTGTATAGCCTAAGCTAACATATCAACAAAGTTCTGTATTGGGTCTACCCGACCTCCTTCATTATTTACATATCTTTCCTCCCCCTGTTTATGATTTTGACGTCTTGGCGGCATTATTGATTAAAAAAAACCTTATTTTATTACACCGAGTTTCATTATATGTTATATCTTCTAAGTGTTTAAAATATAACATGTAATTTAAACTCTAACAATCATTTTATCATAATGTTGTATTAACGAATTCAACATGCGGAATTGACTAATTGAGCTTGCTGAATTAACACATTCATCTTGCTGATTAACACATTCAGCTTACTGAATTCAGCTTGCTGAATTAACATATTCGATTTACTGACTTTTAAAATCATCAAACAGATAGCTTCTCATTTTAATTCTTAATACTTATCTATTTAATCAAACATGTAATTATAATATTGTATTTATATTCATATACCAAATTTTAGCACCATACACTTACATGTTTGGTATATTTTTATAAACGTTAACTTTCCCATTTTTAAACATCAAAAGATGGGATCTACCAAAAATATTCTCTCCTATTCACATAAATAGAGATGCATCATATTTACATACTACCTCATACCTACTGAGGTTTACATCAAATATATAACCCTAATAAATAAAAAGGTTACTACTGCATCTATCTACATAACCTCTAAACTGACATATCACTGACTGCCCGACTGAGCCTCCTCGGTTTAATTATGCTCATGAGGTGTAACTCAATTCACGCGACGTCAAACGGAGCGGCTACACTCGTCAATCTCGAAGTACGACCTCCTTTTCCTACTTGGGGACTCACATATGCTGCATATAAAGCTCATCCCAAGGACTCCATCCTAACATGTCCGGCCCTCACCTCAACCTCTAACTGATCCACTCTTCTCGCTGCTCGAACCCAGACATCCTCAACTCGGATCCTGTCAGTGATCTCTAAGTCAAACCTCAGGTGCAACACATGATGCTCAATACTCAATACTGCAAACTTATTCTCCTCTTGTTCTTGTCTAGCTTTCATCTCTGCTAGCTCTTGCTAATCCTGATAAGCTACATCCAGGTACTGCTGCTCCATAAACTGCATAATGTGATTCTCTATCTCTAACTGTGCCACTATTTCCTCTTACGCCGTGTTTCTTGAAATTAAATCTCATATCAATACATCCTCTATAGTGTCCTCCGTCGTTATAGGCTCCTAGACAGGGACCACCTGATCCTGCTCCATTGAATGACTATCCTGTCTCTCCCACAGCTGGCATGAGAAATGTTTTTATATTATCAAAATGAGCACTGCACCCTGATGTTACCCATAATATGAAATCTCAGCAATTCCCTTCATGGTTTCAAGAATGGTTTTATTATTGGGGTCTTGTTCCTTCTTTCTTTCCTCTGAAAGTGGATAGAGTTTTTGAGAAATATTTCCAGGTGTTTAGGAGTCTTAATGATAATCAGACTCTTCTTAACTTCTGTTGCGATTATGAGATCCCATGGATTTTTAAATGGTCTTATGATATAAATCAACATACGGGAACTGGAGTTAATCGCCTTATTAGACAATTCTCTATCAAATGGTGGGCTAAATTCGATGAGGAAAAGATTGTTGATCTAGAGTTTCTAGAGATCATGATGCTTCTCAAAAGAAGCTAAAATATGTCCATAAAGGCATTCCTAAAAATGAAATTTTAGAATTTTTAAGAAACCATGATGATACTGTAACCATGCTAGATGATAATGATGAAGAGACATCTAGCAATCATTTTGGTGGTCCATGCTCTCAGCCTAAGTAATTCAGGCGTGCTAAGGTTTCTGATGCTTAAAGCATTTTTGGTGGTCCTTCTAGCCTCAATCATTCAGGCTTTCGGTGATATTGGGAAGGAATCTTATCTTTGGAGGTCCCTTTTGTTTGTTCCTTTACTTGATGTATATTCGACTCCAGTCTTATCCAGGTCACGCGGCAGTAACTTTGTTTAAAGTTTTATTCTGCTTTTTTAAAGTAGATTCTTTTTTAAAGGTATTTGCTTTCTTGTATCTTTGTTGCTTTGCCTCTTCCATATAAGAGGGTTCTGTTGCTTATCTGTTAGAGCATCCGAAAATTATCTTTCAGTTTTCTTTTCTAAAGAGTGTTTCTATTAAGTATTCAAGTTCTAAGTTCTCAAGCTTCTGAAATCTATGTAAGTTTGTTTGAAGTTTCTAATAATATTCTGATATTCTCTATTTAATTCTTTGTTTTAAAATTTTCTATATATTCCTGGCGTATTTGGTATCAAAGTAAAGATAGAGTATAGATCTTGTTGAAGTTATTAAGGCTCATTATTCCAATTTTATTTTCAGAATTAGGCTGCTCATTTTATTATAAACACCATTTAATTATTGTAAGAGATTAAGCTTAAGGTTTTGATTGGGTATCGTTAAGTGTTGAGTCGAGTTGACATAAATCATGTACTGGACTTCCCATCTTTTCAACTTGTCTTGTTAAGTTTTAAATACTAATTATCCATCAAATGGCAAATCTATTCAAAATCTATGAGTTCTTCATCTTCTTCATCTTCATCTCCTTCTTTGGATTCAACTACTAAATATGTAGTTTTCATCAGAAATATCGAGACCCATTTACAAAATTGGTCTATTCCAATTTTGTCAGGATTTATAACTTCATCCCTATCAGAAGGACCGGTATACTTTAATAGTTTTTCAAAATTTTCGGTCTCTTTATTTGATCCAACAATTCTTAAAACCTTAACATTGACTTTACAAATGTCAGGTTTTGAAATCGATCCTCTATCATCTAACATGGCATTAATATATCGGATCTATATTAAAGTCATGAATACTATTATTCCTGAAAATAATTTAAAGAGTAATTTTATTAAAGATTGTACAGGAGAAACTACAGTGTTCCAAATCAATCCTTTAAAATCCAATATTTCAGTTCCTAAAACTTTAAAGTAGGAAGAAATATCAATACCAAAAAATTGGACAGTTCAAGATGCAGTACCTAAAAGGGTACAAGAACCTAACCAGTAATTGGAAAATGTTACAGAAAATCTAGATGGATTTGTAAGTATTAGATTTGGCAACAGTAACTCTATTCATCTTAATTTAGATGAACCTAGACGAAATAGCACGTATACCATTCCTCAAATGAATACAGGCGAAACAACAAGACAATCTACTTCTTCCATTCAAGGAGTAATTAATTGATCGAATGATCCAATCAGCCGAACAACATATATGGTTGAAACTCCTTCTGAAGTACTAAGGACACAAAGTCCAACGACGTCTGATCTTGATTACTCTTTAAGAGTATTTAAACTCTTAACAATCAGAGTGTTTTCCCAAATCAATCCTTGCTAAAAGCTATGTTTAATTCTGAAAAGAACAAAGATGACAACAACCCCTATAGTTCTAGTCTTCGTAGGATCGGGAAAAACTAGAGTCGTTCCATAATAAAAGGTTTTAGATAAGGAGGCTAAAAGAAAGTCTGAAGAGGTTCAAGGGATTAAGCAAGTAATAGAGCAGAATAATTACATAATCTTTTCTTGCAATCCCTTGGCACACAACTCACCAAAATAGAAAATGTTGTTACTTCAAAAGTGCAACCTTTGTCTATTAGTGCATCTCTGACAGAAATCCTAGCTAGTTCCTCAAAGGAAGGAAAGTTTCTAACAAAGGAGAAGCCTAGATCGGTCCTATTTAAACCTCCACCTGAGTTATCCAATGAGTTTAAACTTGGATTAGCATCTACAGAAATGTTCGAGGAACTGAAAAGGCGATTAGAAAGTTTTCTATAAGACGAAAACCTACAGAAATAGCTTCTCAGGGTCCTTCAATTTCGGTCCTAACAAATGACGGATTAGATCTTGATGAGATCTTAAGCAAAATCCAAAAAGATCCTCAAATAAATAGGTTAAAATGGAAAAAAGTTAAAGACCAACCCTATTATCATCGACCATCTCCAATTAATGCTCAATTTGAGAATAAAGCGTTTAATGATGGAATTTATTTTAATGGTGAATACATTTGCGAGTGGAATCTTGATGGTCTTACTGATTATCAAATAATATCTCAAATAAATGACAACGTTTGCTCAAGCCGCACGGGTAAAAACCAACTCTGAAAAAAAGATTGCTCAAGCATTAGCATCCAATTTTGTAGGCCAACTTGGTCTTTGGTGGGATAATCTCCTGACAAGCGTAACGAAGGAAAGCATATTTAATTTCCAGGTTCAAAAGGGAGTCGGTGAGATGAACGAACCCATTTTTATGGAAGATGCAGTAAACACTTTGTTGTATACTATCATGTGCCATTTTATGGGTAACAATCAATTGATGGTATAAATGACTTATGAGCAACTAAGCAACTTAAAGTGCAAGTCGCTCTCTGAATTTAAATTTTATCATGATACGATCTTCTCTAAAGTTTTTTCAAGGAAGTGATTATAACAGCGATTACTAGAAAGAGAAGTTCATTGAAGGTTTACCTATTTTGTTCTCTCAAAGAGTTAAAATAAGGTTGAAAAATAAAAATGATGGAGTAATTACATGGGATGAATACACCTATGGAGAATTAGCTTCAGAAGTTATTACTGAAGGTGTGGATTTGTGTAACATTCTAAAGATACAGAAGCAACTTTCTGAAGAAAGAGCTAAAGGAAAGCGTGCTCTAGGAAATTTTTTTGAGCAATATGGGCTTGCTGAAATTCTGAAGGATAATCGTAACTACTAACTATAAAGAAGGTAAGCAATCTAAAAGGAGAGCTCGAAAAATGTATAAATACCAGACCAAGAAAGACCAACCTAAAAGGCATAAGACATCTAAATGAAAGATGGCTAATTCAAAACCTCTAACTTGATATAAGTGTGACAAGATAGGACATAATAGTCATGATTGCACTACAAAAAAGAAAATTAACTAACTGGTCAAAGACGAAGTACTTAAGAAGCAAGTTCTAGCAGTTTTTATAAACTCAAATGATGAAGAATATTCTTCTTCCAGTTCGAGTCCTAGAAGTGGTTGCTCTAACTCTGACAATTTCTATACAAACGAGGAAGAAGTATCGTGTAACGAGTTAGAAGATTGTCAATGTACAGAGAGAGAAGCCTGTTTATGTGCCTTAAATGGAGCTTTTATAAATGTGCTATCTAAAGAAGATAGTCTCATTTTGGATATCATCGATCAATTGGAAGACTATACAAAGAAGAGGCAAATGATCGAGAAATATATTAAGCTTACTAAAAGTAAGAAAAAGTCTTCTGATGATGATGACGAAAGGTTTGACCCAAGCCAATATTCATTACAGAAGATCTTTGATAAGAATAATGATCATCATAAAGAACCTACTCTCAAAGAATTATAGGGTATGATTATTAATCTACAAGCAAATAATGATTCCCGAGAAATTCTTGTTGTTGATCTCCAGAAGGAAATCAAGAAAATTAAGAAAGACATAAGTTGGCTTAAAGGCAAGGATGACAAAGGTAAAGGCAAAATAGATGAATCAAACTCTCCTATAATTAATGAAGGTGGGAGTGAAGATTTTAAAGATGAAGTCCATGAGTTTGCCAATCAAGATAGACGAGTCATCCGAGTAGAATCTAGTTCAAAAGGATTAAAAATCAATTTGATTGATCGGAACATATAGATATTTTCAAAACAAAGAATTAAACAGAGAATTGCAGAATATTATTTAAAACTTCAAACAAACTTACACAGAGTTCAGAATCTTGAGAACTAAGAAATTGAATACTTAATAGAAACACTCTTGAGAAAAGAAATCTAAAAGATAATTTTCGGATGCTCTAACAGATGAGCAACGAAGCCCTCTTATAGAGAAGAGGCAAAGTAACAAAGATATAAGAAAACAAACAACTTTAAAAAAGAATCTACTTTAAAAATGCAGAATAAAACTTTAAACAAAGTTGTTGCCGCGTGTCCTGGATAAGACTGGAGTCAAATAGACAGCAAACAAAAAAACAAACAAAAGGGACCTCACAAGATAATATTACTTCCCAATATCACCGAAAGCCTGAATGATTGAGGCTAGAAGGACCACCAAAAATGCTTTAAGCAGCAGAAACCTTAGCATGCCTGAATTATTTAGGCTGAGAGCCCACCAAAGGATTGCTAGACATCTCTTCATCATTATCATCGAGTATGGTTACAGTATCATCATGGTTACGTAAAAATTATAAAACTTCATTTTTAGGAATGCCTTTAAGGACAAATTTTATCTTCTTTTGAGAAGCATCAAGATCTTTAGAATTAAGATCCTCACGCTGAAACTCTAAATCTGCAATCTTTTCCTCATCGAATTTAGCCCACAATTTGATAGAGAATTGTCTAACAAGGCGATTAACTCCAGTTTCTGCATGTTGATTTATATCATAAGACCATTTAAAAATCTATAGGATCTCATAATCGCAATAGAAGTTAAGAAGAGCCTGATTATCATTAAGACTCCTAAACGTCTGGAAATATTTCTCAAAAACTCTACCCACTTTTGGAGGAAAGAAAAAGGGAATAGGACCCCAATAATAAAACCATTCTTCAAACCATGCAGGGAATTGCTGAGATTTCATATTATGTATAACTATAGGGTGCAGAAACTAGTTGTGAGTGTAGTGCTCATTTTGGTAATATAAAAAAATTTACAATGCTATAACATAATCATAATATGTATAGGTTTTGGGAATCATAGATTTATTTCCAAAATATTTACGGGTTCAAATATCTTCCCCACTTAGCTGGAAATAGGACCTTTAAGATCTTAACAGTAGAGAATGCTAAGTTGTAACGATCTCTAGGTTTATGTTAAA
The DNA here is from genome assembly GCA_020205615.1 of Panax quinquefolius. Taxonomy (NCBI): domain Eukaryota; kingdom Viridiplantae; phylum Streptophyta; class Magnoliopsida; order Apiales; family Araliaceae; genus Panax; species Panax quinquefolius. The sequence goes on along the minus strand of CM035160.1, from coordinate 72,996,554 downwards.
CTTTAATGGACCAAATTTCCACTAGAATTTTTTTTAAAAATTCCCTAGCTTTAGGGAGAAAAACTAGCAAATCATTAGTATGATAAGTATAAACCTGCCACCTGCTCAAAAGTTCTAACAGCATCAATGTCCTCAATAGCCAATACTTCTTTGAGCATAGTGTCGATGTATTAAGACTCCAGAGGAGCTTAAAGCTCAGGTGCTTTTCCTTTATTATGGAATTTTTGAGATCTTGAGGATTGTTCTTTAAGAACTTTCGTAGATCATTCCATAACTGGCTTAGCTGTTCTACAAGATAAACATTAGGATTGTCTTGCAGGAATTCTCTAGTTAAGAAGTCTAGTAGAGAATTTAATTCTCCTTTAATAAACTCAATATCAAAATCAAAAGTTGCTAGCAAGGCTTGCCATCTAACAAATATTTATTTAGAAGCAATGTTCTTAACACCCTTCTCTAAAACTTCTTTAACTGGTTTGCAATCAACTCTAAGAAGGAATCTCCGATTTAAGAGATCTCCTTAGAATTTATCAATACACAGCACTATAGAACATATTTCTTTCTTAATAGTTGAGTAGTTTATCTATGTATCATTCCACTTTCCTAAAAAAAATCGAAACAAAATTTCTTTAGAATTTATAATTTGTTTCCAAATACCCCTATATCCTTTGTCGGAAGCACCTGTCTCGACAATTTTAGGGGCTTCTGGATCAGAGAATTGAAGACATGGCAAAGATTTCACTCGAAACTTAATCTTTTTAATTGCCAAGAAACATTCATCTATCCAAGGCGTTGGCTGTTTATTTATCCTTTTATATAGAGGGAAAGCATCAATCGCTAAATCTTTGTAAAAATCTCCAACATAATTAACACTTACCATAAATCTTTGGAGTTAATTTTAATCCAAGATTTTGTCTGGAAATTTATCGGCGAAGGCAAAAGCTCTATCAATCGAAATATATTGTCTTTAAGGAATCTCAAATCCCAGAAACCTTATTTTCGTCTTGAATAATTGCATCTTCTTAGCCGAAACCACAAAGTCTTCTCTCTTAACCACTGTTTTAAACACGTTTAAGTGTTTATAAAAGGCTTTGGAAGCCTATATGAATTAAAAGTTATATTTTAATTAGTTTATTTAATTTGTATTTATCGTATTAGAGTCCAATTTAGTTTGGAAAGTTATTTAGGAGTATTATAAAAAATGATGTACTTCATTATTTGGAGACATTGAATTCTTAGAATTTATTAAATTATGTGTGATATTATTGTGTGATATTTGTTCTTCGTCCCAAAACCCATGTCGCCATCATTTTGGTGTCCAAGACAAATCTCAAAAACACCTTCTGTCGCCCCAGTCCCTGTCCCAAAATCATTGTCCCATCGCCATCACACAAAAAAATAGCCAAACACAACCCAAGTCGCAACCCCAAATTGCAGCCATCACATCCAAACCCTAAATCATCTCCCAAACCAAAAATTTAGCCAAAAATCTAGCTAAACACAGCCCAAGTAGCAGCCCCAAATCGCAGCAATCACAAACGTGAAAAAAAGTAGAGGGAGAGAAAGAGAGAGAAGAAATATAAAAGAGTCACCACCGAGTTCCACCGCCGCCACCATCCTCAGTTTTGTCCATAAAAGTTTAGTCCTTAGCCTCCTCAATCTTGTTGCTCTCTATGTAATTACGTGAAAGAGAGACTTGAAGGAAAGAAAAAAAGAGACCTAAAGAATGAAAAAGAGATCTTAGACTAGATCTAATATTTCTTGGCAAATTACAGTTAGGTACTCCATTAGTTTTTTTAGTTTAGTCTCTCAAGTTTTCTTAAATTTCAAAATAGCCCCTACAATTTTATATCTCAGTCCCTGTAGTTTTATTTTATCATTTCAGCCCATGAAAATAGTTTCAGCCCCTGTTTCTTTATACTTCCTGCACTCAAGTCCCTAGAGAAAAAAAATCTATATTTTTATTTGCAAGAACCATGGTAAATGCTAGCAAAATCAATGCCAAGCCAGATAATTATATGTTACAACAATATGAGCGTCTCAAGAGGATTGAAAACTCGATCACAACACTTCCTGCAAATGTTTAGGCATCTATTACAGCTCTTACTCTGACGCTCCCAAAATAGGTATACATCACTCATTCTGAGTCGCCAAATACATAGTACAGAAACAAATACAATTTCAGTAATACAATTGTCGTGCAAAATATGACAAAACATATACTGTGAGTTTGAATACAAATATTGTCTAATAGATAGTATACAAACTCAAAAGGAGTCCTCATTACAATTATTGATATACTATTTTACAAAATAGTGAGGACTGTTAAAACAACTATCTTGAACCATCACTCCATACCCCGGCTAGTTCCTGCTATGTTCTCACCTCCTTAGAAGAAAAATGGAACAAAAAGGAAAAGGGTGAGCTCAACTAGCCCAGTAAAGAATATTATAACTAAGATAATATAAAACAAATTATCATTAGTCTTTAACAGGGAAAAATCTGATATAATAAAATAGACAACAAGTTTTAGATCAACAACTGCAGCGGAAACAACAATCCATTAGAAGAGTCAAGTAGAGAATAAATTCTACTATCTTCTAAGATTTAAAAGTCCATCATCAATATTTTATCCCTGTAGCATCAATCAATATACATCTTGAATTAAATATTCATCTTTCCACTACATGCCAAAGATATTCATTTGTATTACTAGTTGGTCATGTTCATCTCAACACCTGTTCATCTTTGCACTACGAGCCAAAGATATTCATCAGTTTATCATTCATCTTTGCACTACAGGCCAAAGATATTCAGTAATATCATCATTTAGGACTGAGGATGATGAAAAATATCTTAAAGAAAACGAATCCAATGAGATAAAAGAACAAATATTATGGATTCATATTACAGTTTATCCAAGTTCAATAATACTCCATAATAACCAATTTTGAAGAAAAATTCAAAAATACAAATCAAAACATGGATACAATCAAAGATAGTAACCATAATAGACAACTTGGACAAAGAAAGAAAAAATTTGTTTTTTTGTGAATAGTGTCGTATTTGTGAATAATGTCGTATACGTGAATAGTAACCCCGACATAAAAAAGTTAGAAATTTCACAATGAAATCCATACCAATATTTCGGTGTAATGATATTGAAAGAATTACATCATTATGAAGAAAATAACATCCCTTATCTCAAAAGAACAATACTTCCTACTGAAAAATCAGGTATAAGGCTGAAGGAAACTTACACTGAATAGCAACTCATAAAGTATCTAAATACTCACAAAATACGCTCGATAATATATATATATATATATATATATATATATATATATATATATATATAGAGAGAGAGAGAGAGAAAAAAAAAAACTTATTTCTGGTTTGATTTTCAATTCTAACTAAGCACCCTATTTATAGGAAAATGCTTAGAACGCCAAAGCAGACTAACCTGCTACCTGATGGCTTTACCAGCTACTATTCAAGCCCGCCACTTTTGAAAATAAATTTAAACACATTTCATTTCTCACCAACCAAAAGTGGGGCCCACCATATTTTTAATAAAAATATTTATTTCCAAAACTTCAATAATTCATAATAAATAGCCCTTTTATCAGAAAATACAAATTTTATGTTCATTCCATAGGAAATTAAATTTTCTACAACTTTGTAAAAGAAAGTATTTCCAAATTCCAAACAGAAAATGCCCGAAATCCTCATACGGACGATTTTTAATACATTCGTTCTGACAAAATACTAATAAAATACATTAACATTAATTCCATCATTTATAACCACAATAAGTATATCCGTCATTTATATCCACATAAAATAAATATTTTCTTATCATATAAATCAATAATTAATTATTCATAAATAATATTACAGAATCACAATAATGACAACCGGGTCGTTCCCAAGAAAGAAGGGGCTTTCCGATAAGGATTTCTCCTTACTGGCGCACAATTAGGTGATCAAACTCCTTTCCTAAACAAAACTTCCTTATACATTGCAAATAATGCTATCTAACAATATTATTCAAATAATATGAATTATTGATCTGATAATGGACATACTTTGCAATGACAATTATTGAAACAACAATAATATAAAATATCAACGCAGCAATTATTGAATCAATAAAATAAAATATTTAACAGTAAATACTGTAACAATTATTGAGTAGTGCCTTCTTACGTAAGAATCAATAATTCAAAAATACTGCGGTAATACTGGTGTGCTATCTTTGTGCAACCACGCAGACATCAGATTTTAACCACTGGGTATTCCAACAAAGTGTTAATTCAGAATAACTATATGTTGTTATTTATAAAAACTCAATTTTGTCGTTATCTTCATCTGACCATTTTCCATTATAGGGCCCACAAATGGATGCGCCGTCATATGAATATTTCCCAACAACAAGAATATTCCATGACCAAACAAATATTCCCCAACAACAATGAATATTTTATAACCACTTGCGTATTTTGCAAAATTTGCACATTAAGCATTATATCAAATTAACACCTTATTATTCACAATAATAAATAGAGGAAATTCGATTTTATTCATTAAAAAGTTGGGGTCTTACAACCTCCCCTCCTTATGAAATTTCGTCCTCGAAATTGACGTACGTACCTGGTGTTTCGATAAGGTGAGGATACCTCGTTTTCATTTCTGATTCCAACTCCCAAGTCATTTCTTCAATAGCATGGTTCCTCCACAAAACCTTAACTTGTGGTATAACCTTGGTGCGTAGGACATGTTCTTTCCTATCCAAGATCTTAACAGGTACCTCCTTATACGTTAAATCTTCGGCTATCTCGTCTGGTTCTAACTCAATAATGTGGTTTGGGTCTTTCACATATTTATGAAGCATAGATATGTGAAAAACATTATGAACACGAGACATGCTTGGAGGTAATGCGAGTCTATAGGCCACATTTCCTATTCGGTCAAGAATCTCAAATGGACCAACAAATCGTGGATTGAGCTTTCCTCTCTTCCCAAATCTTGTAACTCCCTTCCATGGAGAAATACGTAACAATACATGATCCCCAATATTAAATGACACGTCTTTTCGATGAAGATCTGCATAACTTTTTTGTCGATCTTGTGCCATTTGTATACATTGTCGTATCGTTTGAATCTTTTCTATAGTTATGCGTGCCAATTCTGGTCCTAACAATGTTACTTCACCCACCTCATCCCAGCATACTGGAGAATGACATTTTCTTCCATACAACGCCTCGAATGGAGCCACACCTATACTTGCTTGATAACTGTTGTTGTATGAGAATTCCACCAATGGTAGGTACTTATCCCAATTCCCATAGAAGTCTAGGACACAAAGTCTTAATAGATCTTTAAGAGTTTGAATAATCCTCTCTGATTGCCCGTCCGTTTGAGGATGATATGCCAAACTGAATCGTAAATCTTGCCTATAGCTTTCTGCAAGCTAACCCAAAATCGTGAAGTGAATCTTGGGTCACGATCCGAAACTACGGATACTGGCATGCCATGAAATCTCACAATCTCATTCACATATATACGAGCAAGACATTCAAGGGAACAAGTCTCCCGTATAGGCAAGAAATGAGCAGACTTGGTTGATCTATCAATAATGACCCAAATCGCATCTATGCCTTGAGAAACCATAGGAAGACCCATAATGAAATCCATAGTAATGTGTTCCCACTTCCATTTTGGAATCTCAAGTGGTTGTAATGGACCCTTTGGCACTTGATGCTCTGCCTTTACACGTTGACAAGTTAAACACCTCGAGATAAACTTCGCGATCTCTCTCTTCATATTGTTCCACCAAAATGTATGTCGAAGATCATGATACATTTTGGTACTACCAGGATGGATTGCAAACGGTGTGTAGTGTGCCTCCATCATGATTCTATGCTTCAAGTCAGAATCGTTAGGAAGACAAAGTCTGGAGTTGACTCGAAGTATTCCTTCTTCATCGATTCTTACTTCTAGAATAACACATTCTTGCATTTTCTTCTTCATAAGCATCAGCTCCATGTCTGTAGCTTTAGCAGCTTTAACTTTATCGATTAAAGTCGGTTCTACGTTTACCTCTATCTCCATCCTTTGCAAGTCATACAAAATGGGCCTTTGTGTTAACAACATTGCACTCGTGGGTACCCGCATATGATCTTCTATTCAATGCGTCATCTACCACGTTTGCTTTTCCAGGATAATATTGGATGGTATTGTCGTAATCTTTTAACAACTCGAGCCAATGTCGTTGTGGCATGTTGAGTTCCTTTTGGGTGAAGAAATGTTTGAGGCTTTTATGATCTGTATAGATCTCCACTTTCTCCCCATACAGGTAGTGTCTCCAAATCATCAATGCAAAAATGACTGCTGCCAACTCCAGATCATGAGTAGGATCATATTCTTTGAATTGTCGCGAGGCATAGGCTTTGACTTTCCCATGTTGCATGAGAACACATCTTAGCCCTTTGTGTGACGCCCCCAAAATAGGTATACATCACCCATTCTGAGTTGTCAATACATGGTACAGAAATAACTACAACTTTATTATTACAACAAGAAATCTTGAGTTTGAATACAAATATTATCTTCTAGACAATATCTATACTCAAATAAATCCTCATCACATTTATTGATACATTATTTTACAAAATGGTGAGGACTACTAAACAACTCTCTCTAGAACCTTCATTCCATACCCCAGGCTCGCATTTCGCTATATTCTCGCCTCCCGAGAAGAAAAATGGAACAAAAAGGAAAAGGGTGAGCTCAACTAGCCCCAAAGAAAGAATATTATGACTAAGATAATATACAACAAATTATTGTTAGTCTTCAACAGGAAAAATCTAATAGAATACAATAGACAACAAGTTTTAAATCAATATTCGCAGTAGAAATAATAATTCATTAGAAGAGTTAAGTAGAGAATGCAAACTACTATCTTCTATGTATGAATTTAAAAGTTCATCGCTCATCTTTTATCCCTGTAACATCAATCAATATATATCCGAAACAAACATTCATCTTTGCACTACGTGCCAAAGATATTCATCGATTGGTCATGTTCATCTAAACACTGCTCATCTTTGCACTATGGGCCAAAGATATTCATCGAAATCATTCATCTTTGCACTACTGTGCCAAAGATATTCAATAATATCATCATTTAAGACCGAGGATGATGAAAAATATTTTTAAAGAACGAATCCATTGAAACAAAATGACAAGGATTAAGGATTAAGGATTCGTACTTTTGTTTTATCCATGTCCAAAAATACCTAAAAATAATCATAGTGGTGTAAAATTCAAGAATGATCAAAACATGGATACAATCGAGCTAGTATCCGAATAGATATTTTGAATAAAAGGAAAATTTTCATTTTTTGATGAATAAGGCAGTATTCGTGAATAATCTCAGATATCGTGAATAGTGCAGATACGTGAATAGTAAACCCGACACTAAAAGTTCCAAATTTGATTAAAAGTTCAGATCAATACTCAAAGATAATGATATTAGAATAAATAATATAATTAAAAATAATATCCCTTACCTCGAAAGATCAAGACTTCTAGTCAAAAACCTGGATATAAGCTATAACTTGAACTTGCACCGTATACCAATACTCAAAGTATACTCAAAATACTCACAAGAATACACTCGATAATATAGAGAGAGAAAACTTCAATTTCTGGTGTGATTTTCAATTCTAACCTAAGCACCCTATTTATAGGAAAATGCTTAGAACACCAAAATAGAAAATTTATTAAAATATTAAAATTAATATTACAATTCCTACACCCACTTCTAAGGATCTGAATTCAGCCACTTCTAACACATGTAAGACCCACAAAAATGACAAAAAATGTTTTTGTCATTTTAAATATTTTATACTTCCAAAAATTAATTATTTTGGAACTCCGAAACTTCAATAATTCATAATAAATAGCCCTTTTATCAGAAAATTAGAATCTCGCGAGTCTTTATAGGAAATTAAATTCTGTACAACTTTGCAGAAGAAAGTTTTTCCAAATTCCAAATAGAAATTGACCAAAATCCACAAACGGGCGATTTTACAGGCTATAATCAAATTTCAGTCAAGAAATGAGGTCCACCGACACATAAAACATGCTTTAAATATTTTTGGTAACAAAAATACTCCTCCTCCACATATACTCATATATCCCACATTCATTGTAAAAATATCACCATTATTATATTATTAAAAATATAATAATATATTTAAATGAATTGTTTTATCAGAAAAGATAAAATTTTAATTTTCAACAATTGTCACATTAAAAATTTTCTCCATATATATCCACATAAAATCAATATTTTCCTCATCATATAAATCAATAATTAATTATTCACGAATAATATTACGTAATCACAATCTCGACAACCAGGCAGCTCAGGAAAGAGGGGCTTTCCAATAAAAATTTCTCCTTCTTGGCGGCTATGCAATTAGGTGACCAAACCTCTCCTTAGATGTAACTTTCTAGACATTGCCAATAATGTTATCTAATAATATTATTCAGGATAATATGAATTATTGCTTCGATAATGAAAAATATTGTGTAATGACAATTATTGAAACAACAAAGAATATAAAATATCAACGCAAAGAATTATTAAATCAATAAAATAAAATCTTGAATAAGTAATTCTGTAATAATTATTATTGAGTAGTGTCTTCTTACGTAAGAATCAATAATTGGTGCAATACCGTGTGCTACTGTGTTTTAACCACCGAGTATTTTAACAGTATTAACGGTAACAACTACGCCGTTATTTTTAAACAACTTATTCTTGTCGTTTTCTTCCTCCAATCGCTTTCCGTTATGGGGCCCACACATCATCGCTACCGTCGTCACGAATATTCCCGACAAAGATTTAATATTCCACGATACACTGCTTAATATTCCCCAACAATAATGAATATTTTATAACCACTTGCTTATTTTGAAATATTTGCGTATTTTACCCATAACTATTCACATTAATCAAATCAACCCTTACTATTTCAAAATAATAAATAGAGAAAATTAAATTTCATTAATAATAAGTTGGGGTCTTACAACCTCCTCTCTCTTATGAAATTTCGTCCTCTAAAAATTGACGTGACGATACTGGTGTTTGAAAAGGTGAGGATACCTCGCTTTCATTTCCGTTTCCAATTCTCAGGTCATTTCCTCTATAGCATGATTCCTCCACAAAACTTTAACTTGTGGTATGACCTTTGCGCGTAGGACATGCTCCTTCCTATCCAAGATCTTGACAGGTACCTCCTCATACGTTAAGTCTTCAGCTATCTCGTTCGGTTCTAAATCTATAACGTGGTTCGGGTCTTTCACATATTTACGATGTACAGATATGTGAAACACATTATGAACACGAGACATACTTGAGGTAACGCGAGTGACATGAGGCTACATTTCCTACTCGGTCAAGAATTTGAAATGGACCAATAAATCGTGGATTGAGCTTTCCTCTCTTCCCAAACCTTGTAACTCCCTTCCATGGAGCAACTCGCAACAATACATGATCCCCTATACTAAATTCCACGTCCTTTCGAAGAAGATCCTCATAACTCTTTTGTCGATCTTGTGCCGTTTGTATACGTTGTCGAATCATTTGGATCTTTTCCGTAGTCATACGTACCAACTCGGGTCCCAATAATGTTGCTTCACCCACCTCGTCCCAACATACTGGAGAGCGACACTTTCGTCCTTATAATGCTTCAAATGGAGCCACACCTATACTTGCCTGATAACTGTTGTTGTAGGAGAATTCCACCAATGGTAAATACTTATCCCAACCGCCTTGAAGTCTAGGACACGAGTCTTAATAGATCTTCAAGAGTTTGAATAGTCCTCTCGATTGCCGTCTGGTTTGAGGATGGTATACGAATCGAATCAATCAGAATCCGTGCCCATAGCTTTTTGCAAGCTAACCCAAAATCTTGAAGTGAATCTTGGGTCACAATCCAAAACTATGGATCTTTGGTATGCCATGCAACCTCACAATCTCATTTACATATATACTAGCAAGACGTTCAAGGAATAAGTCTCCGTGTCGTTAAGAAATGAGCGAGACTTGGTTAATCTATCAACAATAACCCAAAATAGCATTAATGCCTTGAGAAACCGTAGGAAGACCCGTAACGAAATCTTTGGTAATGTGTTCCCACTTCCATTTCAGAATCTCAAGTGGTTGCAACGGACCCTTAGGTACTAGTTTCTCCGCCTTTACACGTTGACAAGTTAAACACATTGAGATAAACTTTGCAATCTCTCTCTTCATATTGTTCCACCAAAATGTATGTCGAAGATCACGATACATTTTGGTACTTCCAGGATGGATTGAAAATGGTGTATTGTGTGCCTCCATCATAATCTTGTACTTCAAATTAGAGTCGTTAGGGACACAAAGTCCAGAGTGGACTCAATTATTCCTTCTTCATCAATTTACTCGAATAGCACCTTCTTGTACTTTCTTCTTCATACGCATCGGCTCAAGATTGCGGTGGCTTGAGCAACCTTAACTTTTTCTATTAAAGTTGGCTCTGTCAGATACTTGACATCATCACACTCATTCTCGTGATATGATCTTCTACTCAACGCGTCACCTACCACGTTCGCTTTTCTAGGATGGTATTGAATAGTGTGGTCGTAATCTTTCAACAACTTAAGCCAACGTCGTTTCCGCATGTTGAGTTCCTTTTTGCGTGAAGAAATATTTGAGGCTTTTATGGTCCGAATATATCTCCACTTTCTCCCCATATAGATAGTGCCTCCGGATCTTTTTTAAGCGAAAACGATCGGGCCGCTAACTCTTGATCATGAGTAGGATAATTCCTCTCATACTCTTTAAGTTGTCATGAGGCATAGGCTATGACTTTCCCACGTTGCATGAGAACACATCCTAACCCTTTGCTCGAAGCATCGCTGTATATAACAAATCCATCCGAACCAGATGGTATTGTTAGAACAGGTGCCAAAATGAGTCTCCTCTTGAGCTCTTGGAAACTCTTCTCGCATTCCTCGTTCCATACAAATTTTATATCTTTTCGAGTCGGCTGAGTTAATGGAGTAGCGATTCGAGAAAATCCTTCCACAAATCTCCGATAATAACCAATTTAAGCCCGAAAAGTTGCAGACTTTGATCACCGACTTGATTGCTCCCAACTTTGTATTGCTTCAATCTTCGCCGGGTCCACGGATACTCCATGTTTCGACACCACGTGCCCAAGGAATGCTACTTCCTCAAGCCAGAACTCGCATTTCTTCAACTTGGCATAAAGCTTGTTTTCACGAAGCCTTTGGAGTACTAGCTTCAAATGGTGCTCATGATCTTCACGGCTTTTGGAATATATGAGGATGTCATCAATAAGAAGAACAACGAATTGATCCAAATATTCCTTGAATACGCGATTCATCATATCCATGAAAGTCGCAGGAGTATTAGTCAGTCCGAAAGACATGACTAAGAATTCATAAGCGTCGCATCGAGTTCAAGGCGGTCTTTGGAATATCCTCGGTTCTAATCTTTCACGATGATATCCGTAAGCGAAGATCGATTTTTGAAAAGAATTGTGCTCCTTGCAACTGGTCAAACAAGTCATCAATACGAGGAAGAGGATACCTATTCTTGATAGTGACATGGTTCAATTCCCGATAGTCAATACAAAGTTGCATACTCCCGTCTTTCTTCTTTACAAATAAAACAGGAGCACCCCAAGGAGATGTACTAGGACGAATGAAACCGATGTCCAACAACTCCTGTAGTTGGACCTTTAACTCCTGAAGTTCAATAGGAGCCATTCGATATGGGGTTTTAGAAATGGGCTTTGTACCAGGTTCAAGATCAATAAAGAATTCAACTTCACGTTCTGGGGGTAGACCGGGAAGTTCTTCAGGAAATACGTCAGGAAAGTCAATAACAACAGGAATATTATTCAAATTTGACGTGTCTTTATTCAAATCCATAACATGGGCTAAGAAAGCTTGACATCCGTTTTTCAATAAACGAATAGCTTTATGATTAGATATGACAGTGATTGATTTTAATGGTTTAATTGCTTGAATTCGAACAACAGGTTGGTTAGGAATATAAAAACTAACAACCTTATGAAAACAATCAATTTTGGCATGATGAGTAGTTAACCAATCAATCCCTAAAATCACATCAAAAGAAAGTATCTTTAAAGAGATAAGGTCAACAGGTAAGGTGATGGTGCCAACTTGAATCAAACAAGATTTATAAACAGTGGATGTGATGAAAGTTTCTCCTAACGGAGTTTCCATAGATAGGTCAAAGTCTAATTTTTTTGAGTCAAATTTAAACGTTGAGCACAAGTAGGAGAGATAAATGAATGGGTAGCACCGGTATCTAGTAAAGTATAAACTTCACAAGAATTTATGATTAGCTTACCCGTGATCACCTCGTTTGGGTTCTTCGCATTTTGACCGATCCACAACAAACGCTTCTTCTAGGGCCGATTGACTTTAACTTTTCTCGGGACAATCTTTTGAGTCACCGTCCCTCATTGAACTAGGTTTCGCTACTGACAATCCCGAAGCGATATGTCCTTCCTTTCCACAATTATAGCATACCTTGAACTGTTGTGGGTAGTTTGGACCGATATGTCCTCTTTTCCAAGATTTATAGCATACGACCGGTGGTCGCTCCTCCTGGAACGAGCTTTTCTTTGGTCTTCGCCATTTTCATATTGTCATTGTTGAATCTCCTCTTTTAAAATCTCCTCCCGATTCACTTCTTCTATTCTCATGGCCATGATTACCACCCGAGTGGTTACCATTTTTATCCGTCTTTTTTCTTTCTCCATTTGGTTATCGTTGTTTTGTTGATCGACATCTCCCAGTATGATGATCTCGGGTTGTGGTCTTTCGGTTGACCGTACTCGTTATCTCGCTCTAATAATTGGGCCACATTTACAACATCCGAATAGAGAGAAAATTTATGAGAAATGAGATATCGACGTATGCCGGGTTTCAAACCTCTAAGAAACATCGCGTCACACGTTCCTCATTCCACACCAAATGAGGTGCAAAACTCGATAACTCGCAAACTTTGCCTCGAATCGAGACACCGTCATGTTGTTTTGCTCTAATCGATGAACTCCACTTCCTTCATATGACGAACACTTTCGAGGAAAGTATTTGTCATTAAATAGTTTCTGAAATGTCTCCCAAGACATCTTTGAGTCTTATTTGGATGGGTACGCTTCAGAGACTCCACCCGATGAGTCTGCTAGCCACGAAACATAAAGGTGGCGAATGGAACCTTCGTTCCTCCGTGTATCCCAAGACATCGAATATCTTGGTAATTTGCTTGACCCATGTTTTTGCCATGATCGGATCGCTTTCCTTAAATTTCGTGGTCCCAACTCTTTGAACTGCTTGGTTGTGACAACCCGTGAATTGCTATCATTTCTTCGTATTTTGAACACGAGTCTCCTCGTCGATTTTTGCATGAGCGCAAAAAGCTTCTAAACATCCCCTCGTTCATCATACGCTTCAAGTGGTGTTGTTCACAGGAGGAACATTGCCGACTTATTATGACGTTCTCCTCGTTGGTGAGTACAAAGCGTCTCCACGGTCTCATTTACTCCATCGTTAATATTCTCAATCGACATTCTCAAATCACCGTCATAAAACAAGGGTTAATTAAGGAAATCAATATATCACATAATATCCCTATATATATCGACCAACTAACAAATAAGCTTAGGTAAGACACACTAGCGAAGGATTTACTCATCTCTCCCTCCTAGTTCTATTCCCGATCTCCGCCAGAGATCATATCCCTAAGCTACGATACCAATTGTGGCGCCCCAAAATAGGTATACATCACCCATTCTCGAGTTGTCAATACATGGTACAAAAATAACTACAACTCTATTATTACAACAAGAAACTGTGAGTTTGAATACAAATATTATCTTCTAGACAATATCTATACTCAAATAAATCCTCATCACATTTATTGATACATTATTTTACAAAAATGGTGAGGACTACTAAACAACTCTCTCTAGAACCTTCATTCCATACCCTGACTCGTACTCGCTATATTCTCACCTCCTGAGAAGAAAAATGGAACAAAAAGGAAAAAGGGTGAGCTCAACTATCCTAGTAAAGAATATTATGACTAAGATAATATACAACAAATTATCGTTAGTCTTCAACAGGGAAAAATCTAATAGAATACAATAGACAACAAATTTTAAATCAATATTATTGTGAAAATAATAATTCATTAGAAGAGTTAAGTAGAGAATGCAAACTACTATCTTCTATATATAAATTTAAAAGTTCATCGCTCATCTTTTATCCCCTGTAACATCAATAAATATATATCGGAATCAAATATTCATCTTTGCACCACTGAGCCAAAGATATTCATCGATTGGTCATGTTCATCTAAACACTGTTTCATCTTTGCACTACGTGCCAAAGATATTCATCGAAATCATTCATCTTTGCACTACACTGGCCAAAGATATTCAATAATATCATCATTTAAGACCGAGGATGATGAAAATATTTTTAAAGAACGAATCCGGTGAAACAAAATAACAAGGATTAAGGATTCGTACGTTTTGTTTTATCCATGTCCAAAAATACCTCAAAAATAATCATAGTGGTGTAAAATTCAAGAATGGTCAAAACATGGATACAATCGAGCTAATATCCGAATAGATATTTTTGAATGAAAAGGAAAATTTTCATTTTTCGATGAATAGTCCGTATTCGTGAATAATACTCAGTATATCGTGAATAGTCCAGTATACGTGAATAAGTAACCCCGACACTAAAAGTTCCAAATTTGATTAAAAAGTTCAGATCAATACTTCGGCATAATGATATTAGAATAAATAATATCATTAAAAAATAATATCCCTTACCTCGAAAGTTCAGTACTTCTAATTGAAACATCGGATATAGGCTATAACTTGAACTTGCACCGTATAACAATACTCAAAGTATACTCAAAATACTCACAAGAATACGCTCGATAATATAGAATGAGAAAACTTCAATTTCTGGTGTGATTTTCAATTCTAACCTAAGCACCCTATTTATAGGAAAATGCTTAGAACACCAAAGTAGAAAATTTATTAAAATATTAATATTAATATTACAATTCCTAAGCCCACTTCTAAGGATCTGAATTCAGCCACTTCTAACACATGTAAGACCCACAACAATGACAAAAAACGTTTTTGTCATTTTAAATATTTTATACTTCTAAAAATTAATTATTTTGGAACTCCAAAACTTCAATAATTCATAATAAATAGCCCTTTTATCAGAAAATTTGAATCTCGCAAGTTTTTATAGGAAATTAAATTCTCTACAACTTTGCAGAAGAAAGTTTTTCCAAATTGCAAACAGAAATTGACGAAATCTACAAACCAAGCGATTTTATAAATTTATAATCAAATTTCGATCAAGAAATGGGGTCACCAGACACATAAAACATGCTTTAAATATTTTTGGTAACAAAAATACTCGTCCTCCACATATACTCATATATCCCACATTCATTGTAAAAATATCACCATTATTATATTATTAAAAATATAATAATATATTTAAATGAATTATTTAACGAGAAAAAGATAAAATTTTAATTTTCAACAATTGTCACATTAAAAATTTTCTCCATCTATATCCACATAAAATCAATATTTTCCTCATCATATAAATCAATAATTAATTATTCACGAATAATATTACAAAATCACAATATCGTAACTAAGCAGGTTCCTAAAGAAAGAGGGGCTTTCAATAAGAATTTCTCCTCATCTTTGGCATGCAATTAGGTGACCAAACCTCTCCTTAGATGCAGAACTTTCTAGACATTGCCAATAATGTTATCTAATAATATTATTTAGATAATATGAATTATTGTTTCGATAATGAAAAAATACCGTAATGACAATTATTGAAACAACATCAATATAAAATATCAACGTAGCAATTATTAAATCAATAAAATAAAATCTTTGAGCAAGTAATTATCTGTAACAATTATTGAGTAGTGGCTTCTTATGTAAGAATCAATAATTGGTGCAATACTGCAGTGTCTTCTTGTGTTTTAACCATTTAGTATTTTAACGGTGATACTTGGTAGAATAACTACGCCGTTATTTTTAAACAACTTATTCTTGTCGTTTTTTTCCTCCAATCGCTTTCCGTTATGTGGCCCACACATGGTCGCTACTGGCGTCATCTGAATATTTCCGGCGATTTAATATTCCACGACCAAGCGAATATTCCCCAACAATAATGAATATTTTATAACCACTAGCTTATTTTGAAATATTTGCGTATTTTACCCATAACTATCCACATTAATCAAATCAACCCTTACTATTTCAAAATAATAAATAGAGAAAATTAAATTTCATTAATAATAAGTTGGGGTCTTACAACCTCCCCTCCTTATGAAATATCGTCCTCAAAATTGACGTACGTACCAGGTGCCGAAATGAGTCTCCTCTTGAGTTCTTTAAAACTCTTCTCATAATCCTCGCTCCAACCAAAGTTTGTATGTTTACGAGTCAGCTGAGTTAATGGAGTAGCGATTCTAGAAAATCCTTCCATAAATCTCCGATAATAACCAGCTAAGCCCAGAAAGCTACGTACTTCGGTCACCGACTTTGGTTGGTCCCAACTTTATATTGCTTCAATCTTCACCGGGTCGATAGATACTCCATGTTTTGACACCATATGCCCAAGGAATGCTACTTCCTTAAGCCAGAACTCGCATTTCTTCAGCTTGGCATATAGCTTGTTATCACGAAGCCTTTGCAGTACCAGCTTCAAATGGCGCTCATGATCTTCACGACTTTTGGAATAGATGAGGATGTCATCAATAAAGACAACAATGAACTGATCTAAATATTCTTTGAACACACGGTTCGTTATATCCATAAAAGCAGCAGGAGCATTAGTCAATCCAAAAGACATGACAAAGAATTCATAATACCCGTACCGAGTTCAGAAGGCATTCTTTGGAATAACCTCAACTTTAATCTTCAGCTGATGATATCCAGGATGAAGATCGATCTTTGAAAAGAATTGTGCTCCTTGCAACTGGTCGAACAGGTCGTCAATGTGAGGTAGCGGATACCTATTCTTGACGGTGACATGGTTCAACTCTCGGTAGTCAATACAAAGTCGCATACTCCCGTCTTTCTTCTTTACGAATAACACAGGAGCACCCCAAGGAGATGAACTAGGACGAATGAAACCGATATCCAACAACTCCTGTAGTTGGACCTTTAACTCCTGAAGTTCAATAGGAGCCATTTGATATGGGGTTTTAGAAATGGGCTTTGTACCAGGTTCAAGGTCAATAAAGAATTCAACTTCACGTTCTGGGGGTAGACCGGGAAGTTCTTCAGGAAATACGTCAGGAAATTCACTAACAATAGAAATATTATTCAATTCTGACGTGTTTTTGTTCAAGTCCGTGACATGGGCTAAGAAAGATTGACATCCGTTTTTCAATAAATGAATAGATTTATGGCTTGATATGACAATGATTGACTTTAGTGGTTTGGTTGTTTGAATTCGCATAACAGGTTGGTTAGGAATATGAAAACTAACAACCTTTTGAAAACAATCAATTTTGGCATGATGAATAGTTAACCAATCAATCCCTAAAATCACATCAAATGCAAGTATTTTCAATGAAATAAGATCGACAGGTAATGTGATGGTACCAACTTAGATCAAGCAAGATTTATAAATAGTAGATGCAATTAAGGTTTCTCCTAATGGAGTCTCAACAGATAAGTCAAAGTCTAATTTCTCCGGAGTCAAGTTCAAACGTTGAGCACAAGCAGGAGAGATAAAAGAATGGGTAGAACCGGTATCTAATAAGGTATAAACTTCGCAAGAGTTTATGATTAGATTACCCGTGATCACCTCGTTCGGGTTCCTCGCGTTTTGGGCAGTCAAGACAAACGCCCTTCCACGAACCACCGACTTTGACGTTTCCGGGACAGCCTTTAGAGTCACCATCCCCGTTGAACTTGGTTTCGCTACAAGACAATATCTAGCTATATGACCTTCCTTTCCACAGTTATAACACACCTTGGATTGTTGTGGATAGTTTGGGCTGATGTGTCCCTCTTTCCCGCATTTATAACAAATGACCGGTGCTCGTTCTCCTCCCCTAGAAACAGTGGATGTTGGTGCCAACGTCTTCACGTTATCATTGTTGTACCTTCTCTTCTTGAAATCTCCTCCCGACTCGCTTCTTCTACCATCATGGCCACGATTACCACCAGAGTGGTTACCATTTTTTCAGAATGTTTTCCTCCCAGCTGTTTGTCATTGTAATGACCCAAAAATTCATACAATTTAATTCTCAACTTGGGTCGTTAATAACACATCTACCTTCCGATTTTACATCATTATTCGATGTTAAACTTTATAAAATGAGGAATAATTTAAACTTTTATGTATTTTTACTTTAATTCCCAGAATCAAAACCTTTATCAACTACATCACTTTGAATCAATCTTATTTTATGATTCGCTTTATCACTGTTATTATATTAAATTTTACATTTTAATCTGATAACCTTTACACATCAGATAACTCTAACTCTAGCTTTACAACTCAATATAAAACTATACACCATAAAATATTTAATACATCTCATGAGTCTTAATAATGGTATTAAGAAATAACAACTTTAGCTAAAATATAAATCTTCGTTTATTATTTCTAATTCACTTCATTCAAGTAGCACATAGTGTCGTCTTCAATCCTTAACCTGCAAAAATGGTTATTTGCAAGGTTGAGCTCGACAGCCCATCAAAATCTAACAGTTTTCATGCATCGCATAGCACATAATAAAATGCTCAACATATATTTCATAAACATTGGACTAACATAACATACATGTTACAGTTCATATAACAAGTATAAAGATTGAGTTCCTTACTCAATCAGCATGCTTTACTCAATCAACGTAGTCATAAGTTGACTTTAACATTTCATACATTCAACATAAATATAACACATCATGTTATTTGCAATAAAGATTTAAAATAATCAAATTCACATAGCAAATAGGAACTGAAAGACTTTCCTGGTTCGTAGATTACCAATTACCGAAAAATAGCTTAAATGCTTTGCGTACATCCTACAACAGTTCAAAGGTTCATATTCACATGCATTAGTTACACATATAACGAAACCACAATGACTCTTAGTCTTAATCTTTTATAACTTGCGTCTCTTTAAAACTTAAAACATATCTTCAGGTGTTTACTCCTCTTCGTATGACTTATCATTACATAATCTCATTTTGTGTTTCTTTATACTTATTTCAAAACCGACACTTAACGTTCATTAAAGTCGTCATAGATTCCATTACCACATATTAGATGTATTACACTTGTTAACAACAACTAGGTTATATAACCTCCGCCTTATATCTCGTTACACTTCTCTTACAATTGACAATTAAGTCTTCTTCCGCGTATTTACGTCCTTTTAAACATATATTAGATTAACTAATCAAGTTATCATTCAAATCGTTCTTTCAACTTATATCCCTCTATAAATCAACATAAACCTTATCATTTACCTTTAACTTTTGAAAACATCACATTTGGTTTCATTACATAACTCACTCAAGTGACAACTAAAATCTCCATATTTTAATATTATATCATACTACAATCTATTATTATATCCCACATTATGTCTTAAACATCATTAACATGCTTGCTAAACTAGATTAAGTCCATTAGTCATGTCCTACAAATAGGCAAACTTTACTGTATCAGACCAGGGTATGGCGCAGTTGTGCCATACTTAAGTCTCTGGGACCGCAGTATTGCACTGTTTCTCGGCCTTAGTAACAAAGACAGATTCTTGTTGGTGCACAGATAGAACGTAAACACAAAGAATAATGTTGTTTCACTTTTAGCCCAACTAACACGAATTTCACCCACAAAACAGTTAAATTAATATATACAATTGATATAAAACTAACACAAACATGTTTCCTCACATATTCATCAACTTAGAACATTTAAACATCAATTTAAACTAATTTAATTCCTAAAAATTTCATGTTTTCATATAAAACTCCAATTTTGAACATCTTCAGAAAAATCATCACTGACATATCAATTTTTCACCGAATCACTTCGTTCAAACTACGTTATCTTCGTTTCTTAACATACTAACATAATCTAACATCAATTTTCAGATTCTCATACATATTAACCATGAAATGTTGTACTTTCTAAGCCATATTCTATAACATAAAAACTGTTATTTGAAATCTTTTACTACAACCCAATTCTCACGAATTTGATCATCAAATAGCTCTCACAAATGACGATTATCATATTATAACACATATATATATATATATATATATATATATATATATATATATATATATATATATATATCAACCCAACATGATTTAACCATTTATAGAGAATGGTCATTGAAACTCAAAACATCACATTAGAAATAAAATATACCTATAAAACCCTAGTTGTAGGCTAGCAACAGATGGTGACCCTCTCTCAAATCCACCATGATTCTTTCTTCTCAAAAATCTCTGTGTTTTTCTCTCTTCTCTCTCAACTCTACTCTTTAGCTTTAATGAAAATAAGACGCAAAAGAAACTGATATGGCTTAACTCTCCCACGTATTCATCCGTTAAAGAAAACAAAAGATGTCAATTGGAAGAAAAAAATACCAAAGGCCACAAGGCCTTGTTTTGCTAACCAAAAATTTCCCCAACTAGATTATTCTTATATTATTTATATTATATAGTTACTTTGTGTCATACTCTAGTTAATTAAATAACTTTAGCTTAACAACTTATAATAATAATAATAAAAACCTTATTATCATTATATTTATAATTAATAAATAATTATATATCTAATTTAATTAATAAATTAGAAACATCACTTTATTTAATTTATTTATGTTCTTAAATATTAGTCAATTGATTTAATTTAATTAAATCCTTCAAATAAAAATTATCATTACTCAATTTAATTTACATTAATCAATTTAGTTACTAAATTAATTCACCAACATTCATCAATTATTTATTTTTCTCAATAATTAAATTATTTAAAATAATTATTTAATTCAATAAATATTTAAAATAATTACCAAATTCATTTAATTTCTTTAATAGTTAACTTAACTATTAAACCTCACTTTCTCAATATATGAATATATATATCTCTTCTTTTAGATCACATATTTCAAAATATATAACACGTATATATACATACTCAAACTCAAAACATCTAATAATAAGAATTTTAATTATTAAATTCCTATTTTAATAACTTATAAAAATTCGGGTTGTCACATCCTTCCCTCCTTATGAGGATTCCGTCCTCGGAATCACCGAAACCCTACCTTAATAAGGTTTTCACAAAATCTCTTTCACAATTATCATTGAATAACTTCAACACGTTAACTTAGCCAAACGTTTTACATACAAATATACTTCATTCATTTCTTCAACAATTTTTAAGTTTTTATTACATAACATTCAATTAAACACAGTCATATATCAAATATTATATATTCTTTTACCCATTCATTTCCTTTTCTAAGGATCGTTATCATAAACACTCGGGATATTACATTCACTCTTTCTTCTAAGAATTTCGTCCTCGAAATTTTGACTTACTAATATTCATTCCTTCCATTTATCAAAATAGATTTTATGTTAATATCTATTTATTCATTAGGTTCTACAACCAAGTTCTTTCTCTAAAGATCTTTCTAAGATCATCACCTTCCTCACCTCTTCCTCTTCTAAGAGTTTCACATTTCTCTTCTTTCTGAAATTTCAATTATTTCTTGAAATTATTATGTTTTGCTTAATTTTCTCATCCTTTCCACTTTCACCTTTCAGAATAATAAGAATCTTCCACAATTACTCAATAATTGGGAAGCAAGATGAATAACATTAATTTAAAAGATTTCAAATCATGCTGAGGGGTCATAAGACCTTGAACTACGTTGTGACGCACCCAAATCCGGGTCTCCTTCAACCCAACATATGGTGCTCCACGGTGCTACAGTTCACACAATCATTCAATTGACATGCCTCAAAAGAACGAATATGTCTTATATATATATTCCAAAACAATACTACTATTCCCCAGGTTCTTTATAACTGTTACATTTGTTCATGTCATAATATCAAATATTATCATTACAAACCTATACTATTACATAGGTAATCTACACGTTCACTTTAGCCTTCTCTTTATCCTTGTAGAATCCTTTGGTCATATCGTCTAGGCTGCATTCATATGGTTCAAGCAAGAATGAGCATAACAAGCTCAGCAAGTATAACAATTTCATTTTAAAAGCATGCTTGAAACATAGGAATCGTATATCTTCAATAACTGGATGATAGTTATGAAGTACTATCAATAATTCAAAATAGCTTTCCTTTTTTTCTTCAAAACGTTTTTCAACAACAATATTCCAGGAATCATCAATTCTATTTCAAGACATGAACGTCTTATAGTTTCTTTGAAAAGGATAACCCGACACGAAGTCCGTAAGTCTAGCATAGCTTACGAGTACATCTAGGTGATCAGCCTATAGTACCCTATGTTGATCAACACTACATCCATTAAACGTGTGTACGTTTAAGTTTTGGCAACCTCGCGTGCCCATCGAATAATCGATGAAAAATACATTTGTTTATTCATAACCAAGCTTACCTTGAATCCGTACCAAATAATTGGCATAGGATATCAATTCTATATTGAAAGACTTATAAAGAAATTAGTCGATCTATCAAGATTAGTCTAGCCGAGTTAAAACTGGCTTCGACCCTTTCTTTGAAAGCATACATGCATCTCATAACGTGAATCATTTTGAAAACCTGGCTAACACGAAGGTTAGACAAGCGTTTAAGAAAAACTTGCCTTCAGCGTCTGCTACCGAATAATTACGTTTTCTTCGAGTCTTTACAATCTCTACAATACATAATCACATAATATACCACATTAGGTCATGAATGAACATACTTAGTTCCTAAATAATCTTACCATTCTTCTCAATCTAATCCCGTATTAGATTTGTTATTTATTGGTTCAGGCTTTCCGTCGTTCTTTTACATCATTCTTACTAACTTTGTTCTCTTATACTTAAGTGAAATTATTTCATTAATACAACTCGGTTTGAGTTAATTATCCTTTCTCACGGCTTACTAACGTTCGTACGTTATTAATCGAAACTCGATCGTCATTAGTGAAGTATTAACATTGAATATCATTTGCGTTCATCTTCAATTGACTTTCTTTTAACCCTAAGTGATCATACTTGGGGTTCAATTATGACTTGATAAAATTTAATTAAGTTCATTAGTTCGTTACTTAACAATTTCCCTTCATCTTCTACTTGTAAACATTTCTTTATTGTCTAGCTTTTAAGACCTGGTGTCTTTGTGCACGGTGATCCTTTGTTGTGTTGTGTCATCAGCTGCGACGCCCCATTAGGGCTTGGAGACTGGACTCGGCGATGTGGCGCGAGTCCCTTTATTAACTATCGTCTTTGCTGGTAGCGAGTTTGCGAGGTCTAAAGCTCACTTTGGTGGCATGGCCGGTCATTTAAGCTTGGAGTCGCGCCGCGGCGCGGACTCTGAGCCACAGATAGTTTTGACAGATTTTCAACTTTGCGAGATTCCCGGACTCGTAACTTCTTTGTTATAAGTCCGAATTAGCTCATTCAAGAGCCTACGGTTTACAAATTACGTACTCTATGCGTTCATGTAAGAATTTTATCTATTCGACTTCGTTTGCTAAAATTTCACCTATTAGTCCCTTTTTAACGAAAACGATAAACGTTCGTGAACGTTCAACGCTCGTTTCTTCGTTCTAAGTCAGAATCCAGCCATTTTCGAGTTCACAACTCTATAATGAAAAATACGACTTGTCTCCATTGAAAACCAATGTTTCCAAGCTCAATATCAAAATTCGACTTCCATTCCGAGAATTTCATGAATTCGACGATTGTCGTCTAATCGTGTGAATTCTGGCGAAACTTCGTTACTTGAGATTTGTAGAGCATTTCACTTGGGTTCAATCCATCATATTAATATCTTGACATTCATGCTTCATTAACTTATAAACATGATAAGTTATTACTATTTCATTGTGAATTTGTAACTTATGAAAATATAAACTACTTATATTTCCATTTCTCATAACTTATGACTTCTTTTCTCATGATTTCCTATGGCTTCAATCTTTTAACCACCATCCTTGCTTCTTATTATCATACCATCTTCTTAAGAAAACATATAAAAAGTTCATATAAGTTCCTTATGAATTCATAACTTATTCTTGGTTTGGATTTCTTATTCATTACGTATACGACTTATTAAGATTTAAGCCATTTGATTCATCATTTCTACCCCTTTTTAGCATGCTTGTTCTACCAATACCCCCTTCTCTATCAATGGAAGAGAGAAAGAAACATGGTTTAAGATCACTTACTTTTGAATAACACTTGGTAAATCTTTAATCTCCTTCTTGATTCTTGAACTTCAAAGATTAACTTGCTAGCTTATTCTCACTTACTCTCTCTAACCAATAAGCTATAAGTTATAGGTGGAAAGGCTAACAAAGAAAGTCTAACTTTATAAATGCTTATTCTCTCATCCAAATAACTTGTTTAGCTTGAGAGAAGTTGGATTAATTTTGAACAACCAACAAATGAATGCAAAGCTCTCTATTTATAGGCATCTCAAAGCGAAGGTAGATTAGTCATTAAATCCTCCACCTCCTTAATATTCATTACCTAGCCCTTAAGTAAACTTGGCTACCACAACACTTAGCCTCTAAGTTATCTTGATCCCCACTTAAAATACTTGGCCATTACAATATATATCCAATACTTGATCACCACATTTATTTAACCCTTAAGTATTCTTGCTAATCACATAACTTAGCCACTAAGTTACTTCCTCATCACTTTGAATCACCCATGGGTTACTCCATGGTTCTTACCCATTGGATATTTATTTTGGGGCTTAGCTTAATTAACTTACTTAATCATTGAGCTTGCACATTAAATTACCTTGGGCTTGTAATTAAACAAACATTGGGCTTACATTAATAAATTCAAATTTGACTTAACCATTCAATACTTGGGCTCACACAATACTTAACAAATCCTACCAATTCTACAAATTCAATACATTGAACTTAAAGCCTTATAACGTATAATCACGTATTCATCTCGTATTCCCCTCGTATATTTATTCAATATATACGATATACCATCATTCATACGTGCATCAGTATAATACCTCGTATCATACTCGTATTCTCTACCTCGTACAATACCTACGTATTATACAATCATCGCTTAATTCATTAATCGCATTACATTTCCTTCTCGTAAATCATTTTCCTTAAACGTTAGGTTTTAAGTCCACAGGTGAAATATTACGTTTTCCATAACTGAAATATTATTGGATATTCCATCTCACCTCGATATTTTATCTTTACGTATTTCTCGGAAGTTCAAAAATAATTTCCAAGCAGAAATGCGTGAATAGTGTTTTTCGAAAAATTTCTCGAAAAACTTTTATTTTCGTCTTGAAAATTCAAACACTTTAATTCTACCATGTAGCCAAAATCCTACGACATTCTGACATTTATAGGTCAGAGAACGACGTTCGATTAGCTTGCTCCATAAATAATCCATTAAATTCATTTAATAAAAATAAAAATTTAATTCTCAAAAATCTGATTTTCTCGGGGCGTTACACTCTTCCCTCCTTGTAAGGATTCTGTCCCCAGAATCTCGCTAATAATACCTACACCACACAGGATAATTTTTCCTTTATTTTAATCTCTAGTTCTCACAATGCTTCTTTGACATTGGGGTTCTTTTATTTCACCTTCATCGAAGGTATTATATTAATTCACATGACTTATCACTTTCTATCAATAATCTGAGTTGGAAGTTAAACACTTATTAACACATTACGCAATCTCTATATCATCTTAGTTTATTCTTTTAACTTATATTTATATGGAACTCAAATTCCTCCCTCAAAATAAGACTATACATAGTCTTCTACTATCCTGCATCATCTTCTTCATTCGCTTGCATCCCTCGTTACTTAGTTGTACTTACTTAACTCATTCCATTTTCATGGATTGAGTCTACGTTTTGAATAACAATTCTACCCTTCATTCTGTAATTTAACTTCTAACTCTGATCTTACCATTTCTATTATTAACTCATTCTGAGTCGTTAGCATCGATAGCTTTCCCTACCCTTCCTACTTAACGCGTCGGCTACAACGTTTACCTTCCCTGAATGATATAAGATATCACAGTCCTCTCTCTACCACATATTCAACTCTTCTGTGTGGAGATATATTTCAGACTCTTAGAGTACTTGTATATTTCACGCTTCTCTCCGTATAAATATTATCTTCATATTTTTAATTCAAAAACTACTGCTGCCAATTATAGATAATAAGTAGGATAGACCTCCGCATAACCCTTTAACTGGCGCGATGCATACACAATGACATTGCCATGCTATAAGAGCACGCAATCATAACATCTATGCAAACATCGAGATACACTACAAAACTTCCTCGTATCATCTGATAAAGATAATACAGGTGCCTTAATCAACCTTTCTTTTAAATCCTGTGACGCTAATGGTACCTTCAACCATAGCATCCCACAAGGGTAACTATCAAATTGGCTACCGACTTGATTGGCGCCCCTTACGAAAAAAACCTACTTCCGCACATTAGTCAACCTAAATGATATAACCAGAAACTTGTCATAACCATAACGAATTCTGAGCGTCATCTTAGGTACCTCCTCCTTCTTCCTTACTTCCAACCGACTATACCCCATACATACATCTATCTTTATAAAAATTCTTTGCCCCTCTCAACTGACCAAATAGATCATCGATCCTGGGCCATGGGTATTTATCCTTAACTGCTATCTTACTCCTATTACGATAGTCGACATGCAACCGTAACAACTCATCCTCTTCCTTAACACCAACCTAACTTGAGTCATGGTTCGACAATAATAATGTCGCGGTATTTTATTACCGTAAATTAGTACCTTAGATTTTCTGAGAAAACTAAAGGTTCACACTTTACTTATAACTATTTGTTATAGCTCTATGGTTAATCAACCCATTCATACCGAGAATTTCCTCAAATTCTCTCTACATGAACAGTACTTATCTACTGATACCTACTTACTTCTATTATCCATGAAATAATTTTCACGAATATAATTTAACGAAAGTTATTTCCTCCTTCTCTACCTTAATATTTTAAAGGTATTTATAATCCCTTCTAGACAGACTCCTAGATGAGTCTTTAGACCTGTCTTACACTCTTCGATCTTACGCTTAGGGTTCCCTTGTCCCACTCTAGTATTCCCGGAGTTAATTTTTTTTTTTTCATTTTGCCATACTACCGCTGGCATTCTCTGCCTTGATCCCTCCCTCTCTCTTGCTCTCATCTTTTCCCTCTTTGTGGTATTGAGTCTACAACTCACTATCACCTTATGCTATAATCACCTTCTCTAGAATCATCCCATAGGAAACACTCTAGATCACCAAAATCCCACTATAGAGCTAGGGTTTCAGGCCCTGCTCCAACCTACGAGCCTTCACCTCCTTCATGTCCACTTGATGTGAAACAAACCTTGCCCGTTCGTTAAATTTGGTCGCGTGCTGGGGAAATGTCACGTCCCCTTGCTTAAGTTCTAAGAACTCAGTGTCTATCCTCCCTCACATGTCTTATAGGGAAAATAATTGTCGAAGAAAACCTTCTTGAATTGTTCCCACGTTACTACCTCTGTTCCAGCCCCACCCTGGTGAGCCTCCCACCAAAAGTTGGCTTTACTCTTCCTTAAGTAAGTCACAAAAGAAAACTTCTGCGGCTCACCTACGTTTGTAATAACAAAACGCCTTCTCTATTACTTTTACCCATGTCTGGGACTCTATTAGGTCCGTCATTCCTTTGAACTTCGGCGGACCTACGCTTTTAAACTATTTATAGGTAATCGTTCTAGCTACCCTAGGTTCCGCAGGTATTCTACCCCCGGTTCAGTTAATGCATCCGTTAATAAATTAACGAACTCTTGAATAGGGTTTTGTTGACCCCATTAATTATCATTATGCGATTTCGCTTCCTGATTACATTATCTTTTCCTTAGCGGCATTTCCTGATTAAATAAATAAAATTTCATTATTATCTATTTACTTACTTCGTTATTAATCGCCACATACCAACTCGCACTAGAACAAATCATCTCAATGAAAACTTATTTATATTCATATGCTCTTTCATAGTTTGAAACTATTTACAACTTGTTCTCTATAGCCAAAAGCTATTACATTTTCTATCCCACAATTGAACTTCACAAAAGTTGGGATTTACAAAAAGACTACCCTTTAAAAGAGGGTTCTACGTCACTACACACATACTTAAAATCTTAGATTACTAATAATGCATAACAGCATCCTCGTGTTTCTCATTCGCAATCATTACTACAGTATCCCAACTAATTATATGACGGGTTTATCCTGACTTATTGGAATAACAAGCAACTTTCAGCTTGAAATCCTTATGAGCGCTCTCATTAATGTAAGACATTCGGGCTATCTTCCGATCCTTCTCCCCCAGCTCCCTACGAAGCTCGTCTACCTCTGCCTTAAAATCCCTAGCTGTATTTATCATGAGCACCTTCTCATCATACTCTGCCTCAAAATCTGCTTCTGACGACTCCTTCGCTACATAAAGAGCACTAATCTTGTCATTCTGTTTCTGCACAACTGCACTCAATTGCGTATTCCTGTCAAGCGCTGCCAGATACAATACTTCCATTGCATTTGGAGGCGATGACTCCAGTGTAGGTACCACCGTAGTAACTGATGTTACCTCTCTTTCTGCCTCCATCTCATTCATCATACTAAGGTATGACATTATATCAATCTCTCCCTCGGAGTAGTCTTCCTCGAAAAGTACTCTCCGCCTCTCAAACTCCTCTAGAATCACTATTGGTACCTCCACCACCTAAGATAGTAGGTACAGGCTACTTGGTTCACAAGCTCTTCGCTCACCGCGTGTATATCTTTATACATCAAGCTATCGATCGACATCCTACAATAACACATATGTTGATTAGTACATAACACAGAATCGTATACGCACAAATCACATTTAATTTATTTAGGGTTACTTTCCATCTTTTAAATCTTTTGATATTGGGTTTCCTCAATACCTTATTAACTCATTCAACTCAAGTAAAGCTCAAGTTTTTTTTTCTTCATTTGAACTTCTCTTCCTTAACGAGGTTATGAGCCTAAGTTTCTTCCCCCCCTTAAGTTTTATAACCTAATGCTTTGATACCAACCTGTGATGCCCCCAAATCCAGGTCTCTTTCAACCCGACATATGGTGCTCCACGGTGCTACAGTTCACACAATCATTCAATTGACATGCCTCAAAAGAACGAATATGTCTTATATATATTCCAAAATAATACTATTATTCCCCAGGTTCTTTATAATCGTTACATTTGTTTATGTTATAATATCAAATATTATCATTACAAAACTATACTATTACATAGGTAATCTACACGTTCACTTTAGCCTTCTCTTTGTCCTTGTAGAATCCTTTGGTCATATCGTCTAGGCTGCATTCATATGGTTCAAGCAAGAATGAGCATAACAAGCTCAGCAAGTATAACAATTTCATTTTAAAAGCATGCTTGAAACATAAGAATCGTATATCTTCAATAACTGGATGATAGTTACGAAGTACTATCAATAATTTCAAAATAGCTTTCCTTTTTTCCTTCAAAACATTTTTCAATAACAATATTCCATGAATCATCAATTCTAGTTCAAGACGTGAATGTCTCTTCCTTAACGAGGTTATGAGCCTAAGTATCTCCCCCCCCCCCCCCTTAAGTTTTATAACCTAATGCTTTGATACCAACCTGTGATGCCCCCAAATCCGGGTCTCTTTCAACCCGACATATGATGCTCCACGGTGCTACAGTTCACACAATCATTCAATTGACATGCCTCAAAAGAACGAATATGTCTTATATATATTCCAAAACAATACTATTATTCCGGTGTTCTTTATAAGAATTACATTTGTTCATGTCATAATATCAAATATTATCATTACAAACCTATACTATTACATAGGTAATCTACACGTTCACTTTAGCCTTCTCTTTATCCTTGTAGAATCCTTGATTTTATATCATTTAAATTTGCATTCATATGGTTCAAGCAAGAATGAGCATAACAAGCTCAGCAAGTATAACAATTTCATTTTAAAAGCATGCTTGAAACATAGGAATCGTATATCTTCAATAACTGGATGATAGTTACGAAGTACTATCAATAATTTCAAAATAGCTTTCCTTTTTTCCTTCAAAACATTTTTCAATAACAATATTCCATGAATCATCAATTCTAGTTCAAGACGTGAACGTCTTATAGTTTCTTTGAAAAGGACAACCCGGCACGAAGTCCGTAAGTCCGACATAGCTTACGAGTACATCTACGTGATCAGCCTATAGTACCCTATGTTGATCAACACTACATCCATTAAACGTGTGTACGTTTAAGTTTTGTCAACCTCGCGTGCCCATCGAATAATCGATGAAAAATACATTTGTTTATTCATAACCAAGCTTACCTTGAATCCGTACCAAATAATTGTTGTAGGATAGCGTTAACAATTCTATATGGAAAGACTTATAAAGAAATTAATCAATCTATCAAGATTAGTCTAGCCGAGTTAAAACTGGCTTCGACCCTTTCTTTGAAAGCATACATATATCTAATAATGTGAATCATTTTGAAAACCTGGCTAACACGAAGGTTAGACAAGCGTTTAAGAAAAACTTGCCTTCAGCGTCTGCTACCGAATATTTACCTTTTCTTTGAGTCTTTACAATCTCTACAATACATAATCACATACTATACCACATTAGGTCATGAATGAACATACTTAGTTCCTAAATAATCTTACCCTTCTTCTCATTCTAATCCCGTATTAGATTTGTTATTTATTGGTTCCGGCTTTCCGTCATTCTTTTACATCATTCTTACTAACTTCGTTCTCTTATACTTAAGTGAAATTATTTCATTAATACAACTCGGTTCGAGTTAATTATCCTTCCTCGCGGCTTACTAAGGTCCGTACGTTATTAATCGAAACTCGATCATCATTAGTGAAGTATTAACATTGAATATCATTTGCATTCATCTTCAATTGACTTTCTTTTAACCCTAAGTGATCATACTTGGGGGTAAATTATGACTTGATAATGTTTAATTAAGTTCATTAGTTCGTTACTCAATAATTTCCCTTCATCTTCTACTTGTAAACATTTCTTTATTGTCTAGCTTTTAAGACCTGGCTGCTGGTATATCGGTGATCCATTGTTATGCCTTGGCTGCGTCTCCCATCACTGACTTGGAGGCCGGACTCGTGTTTATGGCATGAGTCCCTTTGTTAACTATCGCGCTGCGATTCGAGTTTGTAGGGTCTAAAGCTCACTTTGGCGCTGGTCATTTAAGCTTAGAGTCGTCTTGTGGCATGGACTCGAGCCACGAGATAGTTTTTGATGATTTTCAACTTTGCGAGATTCCCGGACTCGTAACTTCTTTGTTATAAGTCCGAATTGGCTCATTCAAGAGCCTACAGTTCACAAATTACGTACTCTATGCGTTCATACAAGAATTTTATCTATTCGACTTTGTTTGCTAAAATTTCACCTATTAGTCCCTTTTTAACGAAAACGATAAACGTTCGTGAACGTTTAACGCTCGTTTCTTCGTTCTAAGTCGGAATCCGACCAATTTTCGAGTCCGCAACTCTATAATGACAAATACGACTTGTCTCCATTGAAAACCAATGTTTCCAAGCTTAATATCAAAATTTGACTTCCATTCCGAGAATTTCACGAATTCGATGATTGTCGTCTAATCGTGTGAATTCCGGCGAAACTTCGTTACTTGAGATTTGTAGACCATTTCACTTGGATTCAATCCATCATATTAATATCTTGACATTCATGCTTCATTAACTTATAAACATGATAAGTTATTACTAGTTCATTGTGAATTTGTAACTTATGAAAATATAAACTACTTATATTTCCATTTCTCATAACTTATGACTTTTTTTCTCATGATTTCCTATGCCTTCTATTTTTTAACCACCATCCTTGCTTCTTATTATCATACCATCTTCTTAAGAAAACATATAAAAAGTTTATATAAGTTCCTTATGAATTCATAATTTATTCTTGGTTTGGATTTCTTATTCATTACGTATACGGCTTATTAAGATTTAAGCCATTTGATTCATCATTTCAACCCCTTCTTAGCATGCTTGTTCTACCAATACCCCCTTCTCTATCAATGGAGAAGAGAAAGAAACATGGTTTAAGATCACTTACTTTTGATTAACACTTGGTAAATCTTTAATCTCCTTCTTGATTCTTGAACTTCAAAGATTAACTTGCTAGCTTATTCTCACTTACTCTCTCTAACCAATAAGCTATAAGTTATAGGTGGAAAGGCTAACAAAGAAAGGCTAACTTTATAAGTGCTTATTCTCTCAACCAAATAAGTTGTTTAGCTTGAGAGAAGTTGGATTAATTTTGAACAACCAACAAATGAATGCAAAGCTCTCTATTTATAGACATCTCAAAGTGAGGGTAGATTAGTCATTAAATCCTCCACCTCCTTACTATTCATTACCTAGCCCTTAAGTAAACTTGGCTACCACAACACTTAGCCTCTAAGTTATCTTGTTCCCCACTTAAAATACTTGGTCATTACAACATATATCCAATATTTGATCACCATATTTACTTAACCCTTAAGTATTCTTGCTAATCACATAACTTAGCCACTAAGTTACTTGCTCATCACTTTGAATCACCCATGGGTTGCTCCATGGTTCTTACCCATTGGATATTTACTTTGGGCCTTATCTTAATTAACTTATTTAATCATTGGGCTTGCACATTAAATTACCTTGGGCTAGTAATTAAACAAACATTGGGCTTACATTAATAAATTCACATTGGACTTAACCATTCAAAACTTGGGCTCACATAATGCTTAACAAATCCTACCAATTCTACAAATTCAATACATTGAGCTTAAAGCCTTATAACGTATAATCACGTATTCATCTCGTATTCCCTCGTATATTTATTCAATATATACGATATACCATCATTCATACGTACTCGTATAATACCTCGTATCATACTCGTATTCTCTACCTCGTACAATACCTACGTATTATACAATCATCGCTTAATTCATTAATCACATTAGATTTTCTTCTCGTAAATCATTTTCCTTAAACATTAGGTTTTAAGTCCATAGGCGAAATATTACGTTTTCCATAATTGAAATATTATTGGATATTCCATCTCACCTCGATATTCTATCGTTACATATTTCTCGGAAGTTCAAAAAAAATTCCCTAGCAAAAATGTGTGAATAGTGTTTTTCGAAAAATTTCTCGGAAAGCTTTTATTTTTGTCTTGAAAATTCAAACACTTTAATTCTACCATGTAGCCAAAATCCTACGCCATTCTGACACTTATAGGCCAGAGAACGACGTTCGATTAGCTTGCTCCATAAATAATCCATTAAATTCATTTAATAAAAATAAAAATTTAATTCTCAAAAATCCGATTTTCTGGGGGCGTTACATACGTCCCTAGGTTATCAAGTATCTCAAGTTAAACCTTTAACAGTCATAAGACTATACGGACCTTGATCTCTTCCCCAGGTTTAACAGTGCATCACCACTGTAAACCGTCATTAACAAAATGTTTAGCAATCACACAGACTGAAAACACTCTCTGCAAGTACTCTAGGTGATCAGCCTATTGTACCCCTACGTCGTGCACAACGTATTACATCTTAACTTTGTAACGACTATATGCATTACTTTTGGAACCATTGTCTCTGATAACATGTCCCCTTTTACAGGGTTGTTCACCTCAACTTTTCAACATCTAAATCCGCACCAAAACAATTTGGTTTGGCATAACTTTTCAATAAACACTTGAATTTCATGAACATCTTTAAATAATCGTCTAGCTGAATCAAATAGCAAAGTCTTCTACAACAATTCGAACATCAATCGAAATATACATACACACACACACACACACACACATATATATATATATATATATATATATATATTCTTATATCTTAAAGAAATCTCAAAAATTGTTTTATGACTTTATGATACCGCACTATATTTACAGTCTGTTTGAGGATTCCGTCATTTTCTAACTTTGTCATACTACATCATACCATAGTGGACTAACGATCCTTAGATCACATCCAACACTAAAAATTCTGCATTGATAACTCCATCATTTTTATCATCTTTGCACCAGGTTCCATGATGCTTAAAGATATAAAATACATTTTGATATTTTCAAATCATTTGCGTCTAGTCGAAACAATTAGCATAGACTATTCTTTAAACAGTTCAAAAAAATCTTTGAAAATTAGTTTTAGTGATATTATATCTCAACAGGTAATGATGTGTCAGTGTAACGAAATCCACACATACACATTTGTCACCATGCGTTGAGAGTAAAAATTCATTTTAAAAAGGCACATAGTGCGAATTTAGCTTGATGTCAAAAATTTTGAAGTCTAGCATAGCTAGGAGATTGGAATACATGTGCTTCCACCATCAACTCCACTTTCTATACTGATTCATTGCTTAATAGGTCTATCTATTCCTATCATCCTCAATACTCCATTCACAATTAATTATACCCCAGTTCATCAAACTTACCGCACATTGGAAGTTCAGGACTTGCTATAATAATATGAGTTTAAGAACTTATCCTAGTCAGACCATAGGCGTCCATTCGCTGAGAGGTTCAAAACATACCATATTATTGTGTGTCACGAACATACCATATGCATTAGTTTTAAGAACCGCGCCTAATCCTAATAATATCTGTCTAATCTTAATAGTTTCTAACTATCAAACATATATATGAGAAAAGAATCACCTTTTCACCACATATACATTGATAGCGCGACACCAACATTCCAATGATTATCAATATGATAAACTGAGTGCAAGCACATAACCCTCGCCCATACAAAGGTTTGTACAACTCAGCCATCACATGAGTCCTCAATTGAAATCTCACCTAACTCTATCTTACTCTTAACTTGCTCTTTGCTCGATACGAATTCCTCATATCACATCATCTATAACTCCTCGTGAGTTTACCTCGTACTATTTCAAAGTACATTATCTTCATAGCATCAAGCTATAATTATTCAAACATTACATACCATCTTTCTTTTATAACTTAAACAGACCACGTCGTGATCTTATTCTATAATCATCTCCCTTAAAATTCTTTTCTTAACTCGTGATCGTTTAGTTTTATGATCCCCTTTCTTTCTTTTCATTTATGACATTATTCGTTATCTTGGCTATTGAAGTTAGGCAACTCCCATTTCTTATCTTTATATCTCTTCAAGATTCTTCTCTGAATTTTCTTGTTTATATAACAATTCCTCCTTTAAGAATTTCTAACTTCATTTATATCGTTCAACATTTCACTCAAGTTCTACATTTTCATCATACGTATCCATTTCTATACTTGGTACACATCGAGTCTCTACCAGTTTCAATATGGTACGCTAAGTGGTTTTCCATAAATAACCAATAAATTAGGTTCCGAGTTACTAGTTCGTTTATACCTCCGCTCTATGAAGGAATCGATTAGCCCAGATACCATACATCAACTATTAAAGAGTACAATTGTACCATACTCAAATATAACTTTTTATTCTTATCTTTCTTTATCATTCTCTTCTTATAGAAATTGTCTATTTGTTATCACCTTACATTCTTATTATTGGAGTTGGGTAACCCCATAACTCTGCGAGATTCTTCTTTGAATCCTCTCACGTATGTTTCAATCACTTCTCTAAACGTTTCTTAAATTACTTCTTATTGTTCAAACTCTATCTGAGCTTATTCTTTCATTATCTTCACATTTCTTCTCTAAGGTTATAGCCTACGGTACTCTTACCTAAGGTTTATAACCTACAGCTTTGATACCAACTGTAACGACCCCAAAATTCATACAATTAAATTCTCAACTTTGGTCGTTAATAACACATCCACCTTCCGATTTTACACCATTATTCGATGTTAAACTTTATAAAATGCGAAATAATTTAAACTTTTGTGTCTTCTTACTTTAATTCCCTGAATCAAAACCTTTATCAACTACATGACTTTGAATCAATCTTATTTTATGATTCGCTTTATCACTGTTATCATATAAAATTTTACATTTCAATCTGATAACCTTTACACATCAGATAACTCTAACTTTAGCTTTACAACTCAATATAAAACTATACATCATAAAACATTTCATACATCTCACGAGTCTTAATCATGGTATTAAGAAATAACAACTTTAGCTAAAATATAAATCTTCGTATATTATTTCTGATTCACTTCATTCAAATAGCACATAGTGTCGTCTTCAATCCTTAACCTGCAAAAATAGTTATTTGCAAGGTTGAACTTGACAGCCCAGCAAAATCTAACAATTTTCATGCATCACGTAACACATAATAACATGCTCAACATATATCTCATAAACATTGGACTAAAATAACATACATGTTACAGTTCATATAACAAGTATAAAGATTGAGTTCCTTAGTCAATCAACATGCTTTACTCGATCAACGTAGTCATAAGTTGACTTTAACATTTCATACATTCAACATAAATATAACACATCATGTTATTTGCAATAAAGATTTAAAACAATCAAATTCACATAGCAAATAAGAACTGAAAGACTTGTCTGGTTCGTAGATTACCAATTACCGAAAAAATAGCTTAAATGCTTTGCGTACATCCTACAACAGTTCAAAGGTTCATATTCACATGCATTAGTTACACATATAACGAAACCACAATGACTTTTAGTCTTAATCTTTTATAACTTACGTCTTTTTGAAACATAAGACATATCTTCAGGTGTTTACTCCTCTTCGTATGACTCTTATCATTACATAATCTCATTTTGTGTTTCTTTATACTTCTTTCGAAACTAACACTTAACGTTCATTAAAGTCGTCATAGATTCCATTACCACATATTAGATGTATTACACTTGTTAACAACAACTAGGTTATATAACCTCTGCATCATATCTCGTTACACTTCTCTTATAATTGACAATTAAGTCTTCTTTCGCGTATTTACGTCCTGTTAAACATATATTAGATTAACTAATCAAGTTATCATTCAAATCGTTCTTTCAACTTATATCCCTCTATAAACCAACATAAACCTTATCATTTACCTTTAACTTTTGAAAACATCACATTTGGTTTCATTACATAACTCACTCAAATGATAACTAAAATCTCCATATTTTTATATTATATCATACTACAATCTGTTAT
Organism: Panax quinquefolius; assembly: GCA_020205615.1. Lineage (NCBI taxonomy): Eukaryota > Viridiplantae > Streptophyta > Magnoliopsida > Apiales > Araliaceae > Panax > Panax quinquefolius. Next base: position 72,958,920 of record CM035160.1, on the reverse strand, counting down.
TATAGCCCACATTATGTCTTAAACATCATTAACATGCTTGCCAAACTAGATTAAGTCCATTAGTCATGTCCTACAAATAGGCAGACTTTACTCTCTCGAGACACAGGTATGGGCGGCATGCCATACATAAGCTTGGGACCATAGCAAGTTCTTACCAAGCTTCGCCTCATAATAAAGATACTGTCATTGTCTTTGGTGCCTTATGAAACGTAAATGCAAAGAACAAAGGTGTTCCATTTTTAGACCAACTAACACGAATTTCACCAACAAAACAGTGAAATTAATATATACAATTGATATAAAACTAACACAAACATGTTTTCTCACATATTCATCAACTTAGAACATTTAAACATCAATTTAAACTAATTTATTTCCTTAAAATTTCATGTTTTCATATAAAACTCCATTTTGTGAACATCTTCAGAAAAATCATCACTAACATCTCAATTTTTCACCGAATCACTTCGTTCAAAAAACGTTATCTTCGTTTCTTAACATACTAACATAATCTAACATCAATTTTCAGATTCTCATACATATTAACCATGAAATTTTGTAAGCCATATTCTATAACATAAACACTGTTATTTCAAATCTCTTACTACAACCCAGTTCTCACGAATTTGATAATCAAATAGCCCTCACAAATGACGATTATCAGATTATAACACCATATATATATATATATATATATATATATATATATATATATATATATATATATATATATATCAACCCAACATGATTTAACCATTTACAGAGAATGGTCATGGAAACTCAAAATATCACATTAAAAGTGAAATATACATTTAAAACCCTAGTTGTAGGCTAGCAAGAGATGGTGACCCTCCCTCAAAACCACCATGATTCTTCATTCTCAAAAATCTCTTTGTTTTTCTCTCTTCTCTCTCAACTCTACTCTTTAGCTTTAGGAGAAAATAAGACGTAAAAGAAACTGATATGGCTTAACTCTCCCACGTATTCATCCGTTAAAGAAAACAAAAGACGTCAGTTGGAAAAAAAACAAACAAAGGCCACAAGGCCTTGTTTGGCTAACCAAAAATCCACCCAACTAAATTATTCTTATATTACTTATATTATATAGTTACTTTGTGTCACACGCTAGTTAATTAAATAACTTTAGCTTAACAACTTATAATAATAATAAAAACCTTATTATCATTATACTTATAATTAATAAATAATTATATATCTAATTTAATTAATAAATTAGAAACATCACTTTATTTAATTTATTTATTTTCTTAAATATTAGTCAATTGATTTAATTTAATTAAATCCTTCAAAAAAAATTATCATTACCCAATTTAATTTACACTAATCAATTTAGTTACTAAATTAATTCACCATTATTCATCAATTATTTATTTTTCTCAATAATTAAATTATTTAAAATATTTATTTAATTCAATAAATATTTAAAATAATTACCAAATTCATTTAATTTCTTTAATAGTTAACTTAACTATTAAACCTCATATATTATATATATATATATATATATATATATATATATATATATATATATATATCTTCACACCAGATCACATATTTCAAAATATATAGCACGTATATATACATACTCAAACTTAAAACATCTCATAATAAGAATTTTAATTATTAAATTCTATTTTAATAACTTATAAAAATCGGGTTGTCAAAGTCATTGCTTTCGATGATCACGACACCTGATATATGACCCTAGTTGTGGTCCATCGGTTGAACATATTCATTATCTCGCTCTAATAATTGAGTCATGTTTACAACATCTAAATATAAAGAAAATTTATGAGAGATAAGATATTGCGGAATCTAAGGTTTTAGACCTCTCAGAAACACTGACATCATTCGTTCCTCATTCTCTACCAAATGAAGTGCAAACCTAGATAACTCTGTGAACTTCGCCTCGTACTAGGACACTGTCATGTTGTTTTATTCTAGTCTAATAAACTCTACCTCCTTCATATGGCGAATACTTTCAAGAAAGTACATATCGTTAAACAGTTTCTGAAATGTTTCCCAAGACATGTTAAGTGCGGCAGGCTGGGTACGCTTCACAGATTCCCATCAGTAATGTAAGACCCCGAATTTTATGAAATAAAAGTGTTCAATTTTTTCTTATAATTACTATTCAGTAAATGATTAAATTGATAAAAGTTAAAGTTAAGGGTGATATATGAAATTTTTTTCAAAATACACAAGTAGTTGTAAAATATTAATTGTTGTCGGGGAATATTCGTTTGGTCGTATAATATTCTTTCTGTCGGGGAATATTCATACGACGGCGCAGCAATTTGTGGACCCCATAACAGAATAACTGTCAAATGAAGAAAACGACAAAATTAAGTTTTTATAAATAATGGCGTAATCGTTCACAATTAACATCTTTGTTAGAATACCGGTGGTTAAAATACGATGAATACGCGTGTTTGCACAAAGAGCACACGCACGGTTTTACGGTATTTTTGAATTATTGATCCTTACATAAGAAGGCACTACTCAATAATTGTTAAAGTAATTTCTTTGCTCAATATTTTATTTTATTGATTCAATAATTCTTTGCATTGATATTTTATATTATTGTTGTTTCAATAATTATCACGCACAATATTTCTCATTATCGGATCAATAATTCATATTATTTGAATAATATTATTAGATAACATTATTGGCAATGTCTTGAAGTTACATCAAGGAGAGGTTTGGTCACCTAATTGCTTGCGAGAAGGAGAAATTCTTATTGGAAAGCCCCTCTTTCTGAGGCAGTGCGGTTGTCATAATTGTGATTACGTAATATTATTTGTGAAGAATTAATTATTGATTTATATGATAAGGAAATATTTATTTGATGTGGATATAAATGATGGATTTATTTATGTGGTTATAAATGAAGGAATTAATGTTGAGGTATTTTATCAGTATTTTTGTCGGAATGAAGGTATTAAAAATTAAACCAGTGTTTTTAAAATATATTGCGTGACATATAATTTTTAATCCGACCGTTGGATCGTTGTAATTTTTAGATATGTTATACATATATAAGTTGAGTATATGTCCACAAATTTTGAACCGTTAAAAATGAACGTATGATTTGTTATGAATTTTAAGAGGTGAATGGTTCAGAAATTGTTGAAGTATCCGAATTTAGCATTTTGGTGGAAAATTCTAGAATTGAGTGGGCCCCACTTGTGGTTAGTGAAGAAATATGCTGAATTTTATTTCAAATGTGGTGGGTAGGAATAGTAGCAGGTAAAGCCATCAGGTTGCAAGTCAAGTCTGCTAAAATTTTCCTATAAATAGAGGGCTAAGTTAGAATTGAAAATCACACCAGAAACAAGTTTTCTTTCTCTCTATATTATCAAGCATATTTTTGAGAGTATTTAGATACTTTGAGAGTTGCTATTTAGTAGAAGTTTCCTTCGGTTTTTCATCCGATATTCGAATGAAATCTTTGCTCTTTTGAGGTAAGGGATTTTAAGGGTTATTATGTTTTTCAGTTCGTACTTCTTCTGACCTTCAGAAAATTATGGAAAAATTTTAAATGATATGTTGATGAGTTTTATTGATTGTGTCCAAAAATGGTGATTTTTGGATGTATAGATTAAGAGTTATGAATTTTATGAGAAAAGACTATTTTAAAATTAACCGCTTATAACTCCTTATGGTTAAGTCCAAAATTGATGAATTTTTTATTGGGAGTACATCTATATAATATCAGTGTACTCTGTGAATTTCAGAATTTTTGGATAAAAGTACAATTTATGATAAATGTCTAAATATTCGGCGGTTTTGACCATATGAAAAATAGTAAATGAATTTTAAAAATTCTAAGAAAAATATATGTTCAATACGGGCCTATATTCTGCTAAATCCCAGAAAAAAAATATTTTTGGAACTGATTTGGTATTTTTCATGAAAATGGACTAGTTATGAATAAATGAGTTAAATATGTTATGTGAAGGAAGAAAATTGGAAAATATGATTTTATGGCTTGAGAATCATATATGTGGTATATGCATATTTTTTATAAGGTTTTGGTTATTGGTGATGAAATCTTATAAGTTTGGCATTTTATGATGATTAAATGCATTATTTAGTAAAGTGTAAACAATTAAAATAAATTGTTTATAAGTTTAAGAAATTTTATTCTTTCAATATCATTATACCGAAATATTGGTATGGATTTTATTGTGGAATTTCTACCTTTTTGTGTCAGGGTTACTATTCACGAGTTACTATTTACGAGTTACTATTCGCGAGTTACTATTCACGGGTACAATTCACTACAAAATTGGTTTCTTTTTCTAACCAAATTATAGTTGATTTATGAATATTACTCTGGAGATTAAAACTATATATTGATTATATTATTTTATTATCATATATATATATTTTATAACCACGATGTTGAAATTCTCTTTCACTTTGAAGTGTAAAGATGAGTAGATTATTGGTATGATCATACTAGGGTTCTCTTTGGCGATAGTGAAAAGTTGAATTGTGATTTGGTATGATCATGACCATTGAATTTATAATTGAATATCTTTAGCTTACGTGCAAAGGTGAATTGATCAACATGGTTATAATTATTGTTTATATAAATTCGAAATGATTATATATTTCTTTGAGATATTAATATATTCTACTGTAATGCAAATATGAGCTGTTGATGAATATATTTGGCTTGTAGTGCAAATATGAAGCTGTTGAGGAATATCTTTGGCTGTAGGTGCAAAGATGAATTGTTGATGAATATCTTTGGCCGAAGAGAGCAAAGATGAACTGTTAATGAATATCTTTGGCCCGAGTGCAAAGATGACACATTATTGAATATCTTTGGCCAATTAGTGCGAAGATGAACTATGGATGAATATCTTTGCCGCCGTAGTGCAAAGATGAATTTATTAGTATGATTATGAACATGAGCTGTGATTTGGTATAACCATGATCTTTGATGATTGGGTAAAGACATGTGATGAAAATTATATTAAATCTTGGGGTGCGAAGAGAATTTAGAATCACAATTATGATTATGAGACATTTATATAATTGTGGAAAGGCTGTTGATTGATGTTACTGAGGATAAAACATTGTTGGCGGACTTTTAACATGGAGAAGATAATAGATCATATTGTCTATTTGACTCTTCTAATGGATTGCTCGTTCCGCTGCAACTATGGTTGAAATTTTTATCATCTACCATATGTTCTAAATCTCTGATTTGTTATTGATGAAGGCTATTGATAATTTAATTATCTTTAGTCATGATATTCTTTATTGAGCTAGTTGTGCTCACCCTTTTGCTTCACAATTCCTTTCAGGTAATAAAAGTGTAGATGGGTTGAGCGCGGGTAACAAGGGAATAGAACGACGGTCTCTAGCTGTGGAGTTCTCTCTAAACAGTATAGACAAGTGTGTTGTATACAGCATTTAGTAGTTATATTTGGTGAATCATATAGGGATAGGCGAACCCAATGTTGGAAGGGTGTTTTGCCACTATTATACAAGATATCTAATGACATACAACCTCGTGTCATCATAAGACAGGGTTGTGCTCATCCACTTGCTTAGTATATTTACGAGCACTACCTATATAATCTTGGTGTTTGTTTGAAGTATAATTCTCAATTTGAGACAGTGGAGATAATGATAAGTAAAGAGAAGACTCACCATTGGGAAGAATATGATAGTAATCTTCTCATTTTTCTTTGGGGTCTATTGGGTCAACCAAGGATAATTCTATGGCCATATGATATCTATCATAACCTAGAAGCATAGCCTCCCATGTACGAAGGTTTCCTTGACCACTTCCCAAAGATTCTAATTTCTAAAACAGTTTTTGACTATACATTTATGTAAGGTGTCATTGTGACGTGCTATCCAAGGTTGGGATGAGAGTCACAGTTGGTATATATATTAGTATCCAAACTCACAGTATATGTGTTGTTGTATTTTGCACGATAATTATTGTAATAAAGTTGTAGTTGTTTTCTGTACCATGTATTTGGCGACTCAGAATGGGTTGGATGGAATGGACCTATTTTGGGGTTGTCACAAGTAATCTGCCTCACCGCGGAACATAAAGGTGGCGAATGGAACATTCTATTCTTCCGTGCATCCCAAGACATCCAATATTTTGGTAATTTGTTTAACCCATGTCTCTGCCTTGATCGGATCCGGCTTTCCCGTAAATTCTGGTGGTCCCAACTGTTTGAACTGCTTGGCTGTGACAAGCCGCGCATTGCTATCATTTCCACCCGTATTTTGTATATCTGAGTCTCTAAATTCGATTTTGCATGAACTGCAAAAAGCTTCTAAACATCCCATCATTCATCATTTGTTCGACAGTGTTGTTTACAGGAGGAATATTTCCTTCCTGTTGCACGTTCCCCTAGGTGGTGATTAAAGGTGTCTCCACGATCTCATTCACTCTATTGTTAATATTTCCAGCTGCCATTCTCAAATACTGCCACAAAACAAGGGTTAATTAACAAATTAACATATCACATATTAACCATATGCTCCGACTGACCAACGAAATAAGCTTAGGTATGACACACTAGCGAAGGATTACTCGTCTCTCCCTTCCTAGTTCTATTCCCCGATCTCCGCCAGAGACCATATTCCTAAGCTCTGATACCAACTGTGACACCCCCAAAATAGTTATACATCACCCATTCTGAGTCGTCAAATACATGGTATAGAAACAAATATAACTTCAGTAATACAATTGTCGTGCAAAATACGACAACACATATACTGTGAGTTTGAATACAAATATTGTCTAATAGACAGTATACAAACTCATAAGTAGTCCTCATTATAATTATTGATACACTATTTTACAAAATAGCGAGGACTACTAAAACAACTATCTTGAACCATCACTCCATACCCCGGCTAGTTCCTGCTATGTTCTCACCTCCTTAGAAGAAAAATGGAACAATAAGGAAAAGGGTGAGCTCAACTAGCCCAGTAAAGAATATTATGACTAAGATAATATATAACAAATTATCATTAGTCTTTAACATGAAAAAATCTGATAGATTATAATAGACAACAAGTTTTAGATCAACAACTCTAGCGGAAACAACAATCCATTAGAAGAGACAAGTAGAGAATAAATTCTACTATCTTCTAAGATTTAAAAGTCCATCATCAATATTTTATCCCTATAACATCAATCAATATACATCTTGAATCAAATATTCATCTTTGCACTACAGGCCAAAGATATTCAGTAAAATCATCATTTAGGACTGAGGATGATGAAAAATATCTTAAATAAAACGAATCTAGTGAGATAAAAGAAAAAATATTAGGGATTCGTATTACAGTTTATCCAAGTTCCATAATAAACAATTTTAAAGCAGAATTCAAAAATAAAGATCAAAACATGGATACAATCAAAGATAGTAACCATAATAGACAACTCGGACAAAGAAAGAAAAAATTTATTTTTCTGTGAATAGTGTCGTATACGTGAATAGTAACCCCGATGTGAAAAAGGTAGACATTTTACAATAAAATTCATACCAATATTTCGGTACAATGATATTGAAATAATAACATCATTATGAAGAAAATAACATCTCTTACCTCAAAAGAACAGTACTTCCTGCTAAAATATCAAGTATAAAGCTGAAGGAAACTTGCACTGAATAACAACTCACAAAGTATCTAAATAATCACAAAATATGCTCGATAATATAGAGAGAGAGAAAACAAAACTTGTTTCTGGTGTGATTTTCAATTCTAACTAAGCACCCTATTTATAGGAAAATGCTTAGAACGCCATAGCAGACAAACCTGCTACCTGATGGTTTTACCTGCTACTATTCAAGCCCACCACTTTTGAAAATAAATTTCCGCACATTTCATTTCTCACCAACCAAAAGTGGGGCCCACCATATTTTTAATAAAATCATTTATTTCGAAAACTTTAATAATTCATAATAAATAGCCCTTTTATCAGAAAAATACGAATTTTATGTCCATTCCATAGGAAATTAAATTCTCTACAACTTTGTAGAAGAAAGTTTTTCCAACTTCAAATGAGAAAATGCAAAGAAATCCACATACTGACGATTTTTAATACCTTCGTTCAGAATAAAATATCGATAAAATACATCAACATTAATTCCATCATTTATAACCACAATAAAATATATCCATCATTTATATCCACAAAAATAAATATTTTTTTATCATATAAATCAATAATTAATTATTCACAAATAATATTCTGGAATCACAATAATGAAATCAAAGTCGCGTTCTAGGAAAGAGGGACTTTCAGATAAGGATTTCTCCTTACTGGCGCGCAATTAGGTGACCAAACCCCTTTCCTAGACAAAATTTCCTTAGACATTGCCAATAATGCTATCTAACAATATTATTCAAATAATATGAATTATTGATCTGATAATGGAGATACTGTGCAATGATAATTATTGAAACAACAATAATATAAAATATCAACGCAGCAATTATTGAATCAATAAAATAAAATATTGAATAGTAAATACTGTAACAATTATTGAGTAGTGCCTTCTTACGTAAGAATCAATAATTCAAAAATATTGTGCAATCGCAGGTATTCTTTTTGTGCAACCACGCCAGACATCGTATTTTAATCACGGGGTATTCCAACAGTTTTAACGGTAACAACTACGTCGTTATTTATTAAAACTCAATTTTGTCGTTATCTTCATCCGACCGTTTTCTGTTATGGGACCCACAAATGGCTGCGCCGTGGTACGAATATTCACTGACAGCAAAAATTTCCACGACCAAATGAATATTCCCCGAAAATAATAAATATTTTATAACCACTTGCTTATTTTGCAAAATTTGCACATTTCACCCATAACCAAAGCATTATATCCAATTAACACCTTATTATTCACAATAATAAATAGAGGAAATTCTATTTTATTTATTAAAAAGTTGGGGTCTTACACTTACAGTAAAATTTGATGTGCTCATGGAACGTGTAGATAAGGGACAAGAAGATGCTACTAAGAATTTTGAAGACCCCATTCCAAATCTTAATCTTCTGAGACTACAGCAGCATGACCCTAATCCACGAGTTAATGTTCCAGATCCTAGGATGAATGTAGTGGATAGAGGAGTAAAATTAGATGTTGGAGATTGCAATGGCGATAATTGTCCCGAAGCATTCTTTAATTGGATTCATAGTTTGGAGAACTTCTTTCATTGGTATGAGTTATACGATGAGATTAAACTCTTCTTTGTCGAAGCGAATGAAAGGAACAACTCAGATTTGGTGGGATCAACATTAGCAAAATTTGTATACAACTGCGAGAAGATGGGAAGATATGAAAGTTGCATTGACACGACGTTTTGTACCTTTAGATTATAAGCAGCGAGCATATTTGCAGTTAACTGAGTTGATACAAAGAAGTAAATAAGTGTCCGAGTATACTTCAATGTTATACAGTTTGGTTGCATGATCTGAATTTTCTTGGGTTGAAGAAGTTTTAATTTCCATGTACTATCAAAGATTGAATCTAGAGATTAGAGGTTGTGTAGCTACATGTAAACTCTTGCTTTTGGATGATGTTCAAGTTGCCACCCAAATAGAGGATAATTTGAAAAGGAATTCTGTTAGGCCTCTAATACATGTCCAAACTCGGAGAGAGCGTACGTTTACAGAGCCTATTTTAAATAGGATAATGAAAAGATCGTTAACAGGCCCTTCAGCTACTAGCAGGCCTAATCGTACCCCAGGTTCTTCTGATGTTAACAACCACCATACATCTAGATGCTATAATTGTCGTGGTTTTGGTCATATGTCTTTTGAGTGTCCTTCCCCAAAGATGAATGTTGCCTCTTCTCCTTCTACTTTATCGGTGTTAAATCTTTGTGCTTACAAACTCACAATGTTATTCAATATCCTCATTCAGATGTAAAAATTTGTATCAATATTGTGTTAATGTTTGATAATTCTAAATTCTATCAAAGTAAATACATAACAACATTTGATGATAATAATATAATATTATTGATATAAGATTTAATTACATAGTTTGTTTGTTCGTATTACAAAAGTCATTATGACTACAACAAAATAACAAGCAATTATATAAAACATGTAAACTAGTCTACGCATTTCTTCTTTCTCTTCTTCTTAGAGCCAAAGCTCTCGGGTCTATCCACTTTAGCTGCAAATGGGGATTTATTTGGAAGAGTGAACAAAGTTGCTCAACAAGTTTAAACACATAGCATATAAGTGAACTCACACCGATATAAAATTTTAAAGCTTTATAGCTCAATAAAAGATATAACAATTGTTTTAACATAGTAAAGCTGAGTGGTAATTAAACCAAGAACTATTCGTTCATCTTTCGACTTGGAACTATACTATTGATATTTATAGGGGATCAACCTAACGACATCCTATGTTATGCATAACATACAACACACCGATGATTCAATGACAGTGTTTAAATCGGTTACCCGACACATCATATTTTCTCAATGTTCTAAAAGGCGGGAGGCAGGCAGCCTAGGGGGCTTAGACAAGATTTTTTACTTTAAGTCAATTTTAATATTTTATTTTACATTTATCCAAACAAAATAATAATATAAAGCAAAACAATCTATAATAAAAATAATAAATGTGACGCCCCCAAAATTAGGTATACGTCACCCATCTTGGGTCGCCACTTACATGGTACATAAATTCAAATACAACTTACTAATATAACTGTCGTGTACAATACGACATAAACTGTGAGTTTGAATACAAATATTGTCTACTAGATATTATACAAACTCAAAAGGAGTCCTCATTACAACTATTATTACACTATTTCACAGAATAGTGAGGACTACTAATGCTATCATCTAGACCATTACTCCGTTCCCCGACTCGTCCCAGCTATGTTCTCATTTCCTGAAAAGAAAAGTGAAAGAAAGGGTGAGCTCAACTAGCCCAGTAAGAAATATTATGACTAAGATAATGCAGAATAAATTATCATTAGCCTTCAACAGTGTTAAACTGATAAAATACAATAGACAACCAGTTTAACTGCAGCATAATATGTAATCCATTAAAAGAGTCAAGTAGAAAATAAAGTCTACTATCTTTTAGGTTTTAAAAGGTTTTCATAAATTTTTATCATTAAGACTCAGTTTAAAGAATAAACCATAATATCTAATCATCCCTATACCACGGTCAAGGATTTTCATCAAATTATCAATGGTTATGACTATACCGAATCACCCCTGGTCATAATCATACCAAAACTATCCATCACTGCATTACAGGCCACTGAGGACTTTTATCACATCATTTATAACAAGCCATGATTATACCGAATGATCCCTGGTCATAATCATACTAAGTTCATCTATGCACGTAAGCCAAAGATAACATAATATATCATGAGGATGATGACAATGACATAATAATTCAATAAAACAAGTTCAAGAATTATTTTATCTAGGAATTAATAACGTCCAAATTGTCAACAAGATATTGTTTTGTAGAGTAAAATTCAAGAATGATCAGAAGAATATTTCCATGAAAAGATCTTTGGATGAAATGCAAATATCAAGGATATTCTACTAATTTCATGGAGTATAGAAGTCAAAGTTTTAACCATTTGGGTATAATAAGAATGGAATAACAAAAGAAATCACCATGCATGCGGTACTTGCCAGCATAGGCAGGTTATTCAATGAGAATAATAATAACGGAACCGGTCGGTGAAATTCACACCGATAGGATGTTCAACAGAATAATAAAGATGGAACCAGATCCGGTGTAAAACACACGAGATAGGATATTCCAGCAGAATGATAAAGAGGCGGAACCGGTCCGGTGTAAAAACACATGAGCAGGATGTTCCAATGAGAATAATAAAGGCGGAACCGGTCGAGGTGTAAAACACATAGACAAGATGTTCCAAGAATAATAGAAGAATGTCACCAAGTATAGGGTAAACCACGTATACAGGTTATTCCAACAGAATAATAAGCAATGGAATAACAGCAGTTCTCTTCATGAATAAGAAAGAATAACACCCCTTACGGGTACAACAAATAATATTCCCTACCTTAGAAGAGCTGAATATTGGCAAGGTGAAGTAGCATAATACTTTTCTTCTTTCTCTCTATAGTTTCTCTCTCTAGAGTTTCAGTGAATTCGTGAAAAATAATGAAGCACTAGGCCTCTATTTATAGAAGATTTCTAGCTTAGCACCTGCCATGTGAAAAGGCAAGTGGCTTGATGGTGGTGATGTGAAAAGAAAAGTGGTTTTGGCTTTGTAATGTGAAGCGACAAGTGGTTCGGCCTTTGGTAAAGGTAATTACTATTGACGAAGGTAATTACTATTCACAAAGGTAATTACTACTATTGAAGGTAATTACTATTGACGAAGATAATTACTATTCACAAAGGTAATTAATTACTATTGTGAAGGTAATTACTATTGACGAAGAGACTCTTAGATGATGACATATGGGCCCCCATAAAATAATCAAACTTACCACAAATGTCTCATAATGAGACTCTTTATATACATCAAGGATTGAATAAATATTACCACAAATCATTTTATTTTTAATCAACACATATTTAATCTTTCAACAATTATTAATCATTTATAACTTGTCGTCTCAATTATTGATTTAATACTATAACATATTATACGAGATGATCTTGTGACAATAATTGAATCAATAATATAAGAGATATGATGCGGCAATTCTTGTAGCAATAATTGAGCATAGGTGAGTGACTTCTCACGTAAGCATCAATAATCAATATCGTGTGCTACTTATACAACTATGCGTATTCATTTTGTACTTTTACTCTAGGGTAGTTCAACAATTTTAACGGTAACACCCTCTGCCGTTATTTTTATAGAAAGATAATTTTGTCGTTTTTTCTAACTACGACAATACTTCCGTTAATGGGGTCCACTAATGATTGAGTAGTCGTCATGCGAATATTCCCCGATAAAAGAATATTCCCCGACCAAACGAATATTTTATAACAACTTGCATACTTTGCAAAATTTATAAATACTACCCACAACTATAATATTATCTTAAATTCACACCATAATATTTAAAAAAATTATTTTGACAAAATTTAAATCTTTATTGATAAAATTTGGGGTCTCACAATCTCCCTCCTTATGGAATTTAGCCCTCGAAATTAGGGTGCGATACTGGTATGATAAAGAGGTGAGGATACCTTGAATACCTTTATCGTTAAAAATATTAAATTCATCTTCGCAATCCACCAAAGATATTCATTAACAATTCATCTTCGCACTTTACAGGCCAAAGATATATAAGCGTAAAACCAATAATATCGAGACTTCGACAATAGTATCACAACCACGAAGTATCCGTATGCTTCTTGGCCAAGGATATTCGTGTTTTCAAAATAATCCACAGTCATAATCATACCAAGTCTATCAATGCACTACTACTAAAGATGACTTTTACCACATCCATGAATTAATATTTCATTCACGAGACTCATTTCAATAATTAATCCACGAAGATCGAATCATCCTTGCACTATGTGCCAAGGATATTCTTTAATATCACGACCACAAATTATCCCATGCACCACGTGCCAAAGATAATCGTGTATTCATTAGTATCACGACCACAATTATCCATACACTTCGTGCAAAGATAATCGTGTATTCATTAGTATCACGACCACAAATTATCCATGCACTACTACCAAAGATAATCGTGTATTCATTAGTATCACGACCACAAATTATCCATGCACACTACTAAAGATAATCGTGTTTTCAATTACGGTTATGATTATACCAAACAATCCTCGGTCATAATCATACCAAGTCCATCTACACTACTGAGTGCCATGAGATGACTTTCAACATAATATAAACATGAGGATGATGATATAAAGAATCAATCAAATGAGATAAAGGATAAATATTAAACATTTATAATATAATTTATCCAGGATTCAAGAATATCCCCATGTTATCAATCACTTAATAATCTTATAATCTAATATCATTAACATTATAACAATATTTTAATCACTTCTTAAATTTATAAACAATTTATCTCAATTGTTTACGCTTTACCATATAATGCATTTAATCATTCAAAATGCCATACTCATAAAATATCATCACCAATTATCAAATCCCTCAAAAATATGCATATATACTCTATATAGGATTCTCTAGCCATAAAATCCTATTTTCAACTTTGTTACTTCACATAACATATTTAACTCATATGTTAGTAACTAAACTATTTTCATGAAAATACCAAATCAGTCCCAAAAATATTTCTTTTCTGGGATTTAGCATAATATAGTCCCATAATGAAAAATATATTTTTCGGAATTTTAAAATTCATTTCTTTGTTTTTCAAAAATCAATTTCTAATTAATTCCTTAAGAAATTAGCTACCTCAAGTTTAACTCCAAAAATTCCCAAATCTTGACAGGACCTTACCCATGTTAACATGAGCTTCCAGTTTAAATTTCATGGTCATCGGAGTTATAGAACTCCGGTTATAGCATTTTTCGTCAGAAAAACCAAAATATTGAAATAGTCATAACTTGCTCATTTTAAGTCAGAATGAGCTCATTTTTGGACAGGAGGTACTTTATACCATATACCTTCATGTCCAAAAAGGCCAGAATTTTTCTCATAATTTAAATGGCTGAAAAAGCCCCTCTAAAATCATGGCAGCAGCTTTTTCAGTTTTTTTTTGCAGCTTTGCCCTCCTTTGCTAAAATCACTCCACACAAAAATCTACAACACCTTTTCCAGTAATTCCACTTGGATTAGTTAGGTAACTCATAGATCTAACTCTAGGACTTGACCACACTCAAAAATTCAAAATATAATAGGAGATATGGTCAATTGAATTTCATGTTACGTTTTCACCAAAATCTGATTTTCAACTCTTTGTGATTTCTAAGAAACTTTCATGTTTTCACATACCAACCAACATAACTCATCATAAAACTTACTAATACTTCATATACCCATGATTTTCATCAGTTCTATACTTTTATTATGACTTTCATCATAATCCACGTAAGCAGATCCTTTTAGTTGAAGAAATATTTGAGGTTTAAGAAATGGGTTTTTGTCTTTGGGGTCAATACAAAATTCGATTTCACGCTCTAAGTAGGCTAAGAAGTCTTCAAGAATACGCCAGGAAATTTATTAATAATAGAAATATCATTCAAAACTGTGACTCTCATCCAAGACTTGAATAGTACGTCACATTAATACCAACTGTGACTTTATCCCTTAACTTTGGATAGCACCTCACAATGATACCTATCAACTTGCCATCTTGATCCGGCGTCGCTTTATAGAAAGTGCGGCGGTGCATTCCACACAAGGAAGTCAACAACGAAAGGATCGGGGATCTTTACTTATGGCTTGATATAACATTGATTAACTTTAGGGTTTGGTTACTTTGAATTTGTATAACAGGTTGGTTAGGAATATGAAAGCTAACAACCTTACAAAAAGAATAATGAGTAGTTAATCAATCATTTTCAAAAATTACCTCAAAGGCAAGTATTTTCAAAGATATAAGATCGTGAAAGTGTTTATTTGAAACAACAAGATTAATAAACAGTGGAGGTAATGAAGGTTTCTCCCAACGAAGTTTCTGTTAGGTTTGTAATATTCATAACGCAATCAAATTGCATAAAAAGTGCGGAAGCGTGTAAAATCAGAGTTTAAAAAATTTACAAACCATATACCCGGATCATCCTTTATGCACAATTATTAATTAAACGAAAAGATAAAGAATAAATCATACCCTTGAAGATCGAGCTTCCTCAGGTACAAGTTCACCTCCAAATCCTTTCGCGTTCAATCTTGAATTCACCGGGTTTGGTTCCTTCCTTTGATCAACGTTAGCCACCCAAATGTTTGGCCTCTAGAGGTGATCCACCAAGGAAGAAGAAAATTCAAGAAGAAGGGTGGTTGGCTAAACCCTAGTTTTCTATCTCTATAGAAAAGGTGTACTCCCAACAACTTGGAATTATTACGTATGTTGAAAAATCAACAACCCATCAAACACCCATAATAAGACTCCTCTTATTTATAGATGTGGGCAACCCTCCTTAACAATTAAGAAATTGGGTTTATTTAATTAATTAAATTCTTTTAATTAATTAAACTCCCTAATCTTATTAGGGATAATTAATTAAACTCTTTTAATTAATTTAACCTCCTAATCTTATTAGGAATAAATGAGAGTACTTACATTAAATTAATTCCTAAACTCTTTTAGAAATTAAAATAATAATAATTGTAATAATATTAATAAGACTCCTCTTATTAATTTATATTTAATATTTCTAAAATATTAAATAATAAATATTAAGCTATTTAATTTATTCTATCACCATAGATTAAATTAAATATACATAACTATATTATTACGATTATGCCATTAACTTCTTAAATAATTATTCTTCCTTTTTATGGTGTGACCCTTTAGGTTCTCCATATTAAACCGGTTGTGAATAAATCAATTAGAACAATTCTAATCTTATTTAAATAAATAAATTAAACAATTAATTTATTTAAATAAATAATATTTATTCTACAATAGGGATAAGCCTCCCTAGCGATCAACGACTTTCCGGATAATATAGATTTCAACATTAATCATTAAAGAACCTTTGAGTAAATAGTTATGTACAATTCAATCCTTCCACCATACAATGTCCCAATTAAATATAAGACATGGAATTTTCACAAGTCTTATTTTATTTAATTATATGTATTTCGATCCTTAAATGCTGACAACTCAAATAATGCAAATTAGAAACTCCTTTCTAATTTCATTACCGCCGCCAAGGACTCTTTGGGTTGTCATTTATCGAATCACATAGGACATTTCTCTTCTTTTATTAGAAGTGGTAGATTCTTTATTGATCATACATTATCTCCATATACAACTTATTATACCCAAGCATACCCTTTGATATACCCTAAGGGTCTTAATGAATAAGTCAAAGTATAACTCATCATACACAAGATACTATGATGATCTCAAGTCCAAGGATTACTTGTACTACTATCACTCTGAGAATTCCTATTGATGAGCAAATAAAACTCCATTAGGTATTCCTTAGCGAGCCACGTTCGAGTGAACTTATTCTCTAATAAGCACCTACATACTTGCTTTAGTGTCTCCACACAAATGATCGTGAGATCAATCATCCTCATCCGATGAGCAAGAACAACGTATGTACCAATCTATCCGGATTCACTAATCCCCAATTTAGTAATCCAACGATTGGGAACTATTTTAGTTTTAAGCTTTCTAAGAATTTAGATCTTATTAGAATGATCATCATCATTATTCTAAAAGCATTGCTTAAAACTATGGGTTTATCACATATTATAAAACAAAGATCATGTAGATAATTAAAAGCCTTTAATAAATTAATACTTTTTATTAATAAATGAATAAGATTGTTACAAAGTATATGCTTTATCATCAAACATGATTGGCTTGTGTGCATATTACTTTCAATCTCCCACTTGCACTAAAGCCAATCGTCATGGTAACTCATACTCTTCTTCTCTAAGTGGCGATTATCCTGTTTGTTGGATAAGCTTTAGTTAATGGATATGTAATGTTGTTCATGAGAGTCCACTATCTCTATAGTGATTTCCCATCTTCAATGATTCTAATAATCAAATGAAAGTGCCACAACACATGTTTAGATCCAAGATGAGACTTAGGAACTATTCCTAGTTACGTAATGAACTTTTAATCCAAACAATCAACTTGTAGCTTCATTTATAGCTATATACTTTGTCTTTATCACTAAACCAAAGAACTCTTTCTTTGTTTGGAACCTTTCAATTCACTACACCCTTTGTTCAAGGTAACCTTTTACCTTAAAGTGGACTTTCTTCGTCAAATCTTGGTGCATGCGAAAAACTTGAGTCCATTAAGCCCTCTAGTTTTAATTTAGACCCACCATAAATATGATCACATCCTTAGTGCCGGTTAAGCACTTTAAGATGTTTTTCACTGACTCACAGTGAACTTCTCTAGAATATGACTGATCAACATCAGGTCTCGTATATTTCATTGCATACATGATAGTCACTCATGCGACCTCTCTTCTTTGGAGTCTATGGGGACTATTAAGAGAGATACACTCCATAGCTCATCAACATGAGACAACTCTTGGAGTTTGCCATGCTAAACGACTTTAGCATCAAATGAATATCGTTCTTTGGGTTAAGTTGAGCATCCTTTTAAATCTATCTATATAGATTTATATCCCCAATTTAGATACTCTTCCAAAATCATTCATGGAGGAATGTTTAGACAACTTTATCTTTTCTTGATTGTAGCATTGGTATGTCATTCCTTATCTCGTAGTATATCAACATATAATATTAGGAATGTCACGGCGCTCCCCATTGTCCCTTTTGTACACACTAGAACTCTTACCTCATCGTATGTAACTCGGATCATCATCTTCTATGACGTCGTACCTCATTATCATCATCTATGATGAATCCATACCTCCCGGTGTATCTCTTGGTACTATTCGATTTACGATTGATTTTATGGGCCAATACAATAGGTCTATCTACGAGTTCCTCTTATTTGACTTATAGTGTTTTGTGGTTCTTAAACTTTTCAAGATCTATTATCCTCCCACTAGCCCCTTAAATGATAAACGCCTTTATCTTAGAAGGCAGCGTGTTTCGTAACAAACACCTTTTGCTTAGTAGAATTATAGAACATATACCCTAAACTTACATTAGGATGTCCCACAAATCGACACTTGTCAAATCTTGTCCCAAGCTTATCCTTTTGAAACCTTTTCACATAAGTTGGAACCCCTTATCTTAACATACTTAAGATTAGGAATCTTCCCCATCCCATAACTTTTTTATGGAGTCTTGGGGGTAGGATTTTGAGGTTACCATTTTCGTAGATATGTCGACCATTTCTAGGACATTATCCCAGAAGGATACTGGAATGTCGGTAAAATCATTATGGACCGTACAATGTCCAACAAGGTATGATTTTTCCTTTCAGATACATCAATTAATTATTATGTATCAAGAGGCGTCTATTATGAGAAAACCATTTGAGATGATCTAGAAACTTATTGCACAAGTATTCCTTCCTTGATCCGATCAAAGAATCCTAATACTTTGCCAATTTGTTTCACTTTTGAATTCTTTGAACCTTTCAAATAATTCACACTTGTATTTCAGCAAATACACACATTCAACTCTTTGAATGATCATCTCCTTTTCTTATACTAGTTTGTTCGATTTGCAAAATATATTTTTCACGTAAGTCAAGTATACAAAATCCATTAAGTAATCTTTCCGTTCTATACGAAACATTATTATTATAAATAGAATAACAATTGTTCTTAATTATAATACCAAAGATTTTATTGTCCAACAATAAAATGGAAATAATGTTTTCAACAAGTACTGGAATACAATAACAACTTATTGACTTAATAGATTTGCCCGTAGGGAGTGCTAAACTATAAGTTTCTATAGCTAATGCAGCAACCTTTGCTTCATTTTCCACATATAGGATTACTTATCTTTGTTTAACTTTCTACTACGCTGGGTCCTTCATAAATCTATATTTATGATAACCAAAATCGGTATCCAATACCCAAGTAGAACCTTGACTTAAAGAAAAATTTATTTTAAATCTTGAACAAAATTGTATTTGTAATCGAAACTTCATTAAGCTTCTTTGGTTAGCCTCTGCAAGATACTTCTCGCAGTTTCTTTCCAGTGTCCAGGCTTATAGCAGTGGAAGCAAACTCATTTGCTATCCGTATCAGTTTTGTTCTTATTATCTTTTGTTTATGCCTTTCTATTTACCTTATTTGAATCGTTCTTCCTTTCAGAAGATCCTTTGGCCCCTACCAGTAAGACTTGATCTTTCTTGGTTGGAAAGTGACTCTCAACATTTTTCAACATGTTAAGCTAATCAGCGAAGCTGATATCTAGCTTGTTCATATAAAAAAGTTCACAACAATTGTGAAAGGAGTCCGGGAGTGAGTGCAAGATCAAATCTTGGCACAACTCTCCATCCATGACAAAACCAGTTGCTCTAATTGATCAATCAAATTGATCATGTTTAGAACATTTGTCTGTACTATAGTGCCATTGGTCATTCTAGATCGGAAGAGCTCCTTAGATATCGATATCTATATGTCCTACTTTTCTCACCATCAACTACTTGATGTGCGGGAATATAGTAAGAGCATCCATAGTTTCATCGACGTATTTGAAGCTCGTTACTCATGGATGCGAGCATGATGCATTGAGCTAATTGTGCATCATCTTGCCACTTTCTAAAAGTAGCAATCTCTTCCTCGGAGGCATTATGCGCAACCATTGCGAGGATAGGCGATTAAGGACATAAGATAGCTTTTCACCATGAGAACTTTTCTCAATTTCCTTAACCAATCCGTTTAATTGATTCCGATTAACTTAGCATCTAATATATGCTTCTGTGATGATAGTAATTTAGACATTGTAAAAATTACGTAAATGAATTTGTAATTAACAACATTTTAACATACATTCTTTTATTAATTACCAAAATAAATTAGGTCTTGTTTTAAATTGGTATCTCCCACTATTTTCTTCAAACTATATTACCCTCACTTATATAGTTGGCTAAGAAAATCTAATTAAAGATTTGCTAGTGAGAATAAGGATCCCATTTCAAATGTATATAGCCTTGTGGTGACACAACAAACTATTTATAAATAAATAGGTAGACAACTTTTGTCAATTACATCAACTATGCAACTCCTTGTATTTTGCCTCTTAGATTATTTTGATCAAGTGGTGGCACATCCGAATCAAAATTATCCAAGTTAAGTCCGACCTAGCACTCCATATATTCAAAAGAGAAAAATATCATCCTTGTGGTGACACAATAAAACAATATTGTTCAATTTTCTTTATAAGCATCAAATGTGATAATTAACATCTTAAATACTTAATACTTGCCTTGTGGTGACACAACAAACTCATATTAAATATTTAATACTCTATTAATTTTATCATGCTAGAAGGCTGACGTTCGATATTCCAAATATCTTTGAACGCTTAGGACTTAATATAAAAATTGAGGGATTTATTATTAAATTGTCTCATCTTGTTTAGCTGCATGTATGCACATATATATATAAAATACGCAATATATTCATGAACATACGAAGCATGTTTGCATAATATATAATATATATAGAATAAGCATGCACATATAGAATACTATATTCTACCCGGATTGATTATGGACTTTTATTCTAGTTTGGTTCACTAGAGCCACCAAGTGAACCAAAAGGTCAAACCCTAGGGTGCAAGAAATAATATTTAAATATAACTATTACATTTAAACCCGGGCTCCATCACAAGCGGGTCTTTAAGCTCCTTACTCCTTTTGCTCTCTAATTTTTCAAAATTAATTCTAAATATTCCTATTACAAAACTATTTTAAAATAAATAGAAACCTTGATCGTGATCGAGGGAAGTACATAGGAGAGAGATAGAATTTACATTAAAAAAAATAGAGAAGACAATCTGTGAGACCCCATTTAATAAAACCCATACATTCATGCATCCAACTAAAATAAAATCCAATCACATCGGTGATAGTCCATAATCAATCCCATTTATTATCATACACATCACCATATGCATCAATAAATAACATTCATCTCATGAATAATAAACATTTAATATATATATTGATATCATTTAATGGGCAAATTTAGTTAGTATAAAATCTATTTTTGAATCAAAATAAACTCCTTTATTTTAATCCAAATTTAAATCAAAATAAAATTATTTTATTTTAATTTATCCAATTTTGAATAAAATAAACTATTTTATTTTAATCAAAATTTTAATCAAAATAAACTCCTTTATTTTAATTAATTATGGAATCCAATTCCATAATAAAAAAAAAATTTATTAAAGGAAACACGGATATTCTTTCCTATTCACAAATAAACTCCTTTATTTTGAATAATATGAAATCTTATTTCATATTTAAATAAACTCTTTATTTAAGGAAATTAGGATTCTCTTTCCTATTCACAAATAAACTCTTTTATTTTGAATAATATGAAATCTATTTCATATCTAAATAAACTCCTTTATTTAAGGAAAGATGGAATACAATTTCAACTCTAATTAGTTATCATGGAATCCAATTCCAACTCTAATTAGTTAGCATGAAATTCTAATTTTAAAATTAAAATAAACCCTTTTTATTTTAAGATTAAAATAAACCTTTTATTTTAAAATTAAAATAAACTTTTATTTTAAGATTAAAATAATATATATATATATATATATAATATTCAATTTTAAAATTAAAATAAACTCTTTTTATTTTAATATTAAAATAAAACTTTTTATTTTAAAATTAAAATAAACATTCAATTTTAATTATAAAATAATTAAGAATAATATATATATATAGTATATATATATATATATAACTATATATATATATATAATATAATAGCAGGTTTTGGTTTTCTTGATTTGCGTGCAATTATGGCCACTTAATTTCTCGTTATTTAATTTGCCTCTTAATGATTCAAGCATCAAGCATGTGCACGGAATTCATGAGTTATCTATATATATATATATATATATATATATATATATATATAATAATATATATATATATATATATATATATATATATATATATATATATATATTATAAAAGGTAAATTTATAATATAAATAATAACAACCTTTTAACTTGATTTCGCGTTAAGATCGCTTTTTTTTTTTTTTTTATACAATAAAATTATGCCCAATTAAATTATTCTAAACACATATCAATATAATATCAAATTAAAACAATTAATAATTCGCATAAAGGTTTGGCTCGATGCCCTTTGTTAGGTTTGTAATATTCATAACGCAATCAAATTGCATAAAAAGTGCTAAGCGTGTAAAATCGAGTTTAAAAATTTACAAACCATATACCCGGATCATCCTTTATGCACAATTATTAATTAAACGAAAAGATAAAGAATAAATCATACCCTTGAAGATCGAGCTTCCTCGTGTACAAGTTCACCTCCAAATCCTTTCGCGTTCAATCTTGAATTCACGGGTTTGGTTCCTTCCTTCGATCAACGTTAGCCACCCAAATGTTTGGCCTCAGAGGTGATCCACCAAGGAAGAAGAAAATTCAAGAAGAAGGGTGGTTGGGTTAAACCCTAGTTTTCTATCTCTATGTAAAAGGTGTACTCCCAACAACTTGGAATTATTACGTATGTTGAAAAATCAACAACCCATCAAACACCCATAATAAGACTCCTCTTATTTATAGATGTAGGCAACCCTCCTTAACAATTAAGAAATTGGGTTTATTTAATTAATTAAATTCTTTTAATTAATTAAACTCCCTAATCTTATTAGGGATAATTAATTAAACTCTTTTAATTAATTTAACCTCCTAATCTTATTAGGAATAAATGAGAGTACTTACATTAAATTAATTCCTAAACTCTTTTAGAAATTAAAATAATAATAATTGTAATAATATTAATAAGACTCCTCTTATTAATTTATATTTAATATTTCTAAAATATTAAATAATAAATATTAAGCTATTTAATTTATTCTATCACCATAGATTAAATTAAATATACATAACATATTATTACGATTATGCCATTAACTTCTTAAATAATTATTCTTCCTTTTATGGTGTGACCCTTTAGGTTCTCCATATTAAACCCTAGGTTGTGAATAAATCAATTAGAACAATTCTAATCTTATTTAAATAAATAAATTAAACAATTAATTTATTTAAATAAATAATATTTATTCTACAATAGGGATAAGCCTCCCCCTAGCGATCAACGACTTTCCGGATAATATAGATTTCAACATTAATCATTAAAGAACCTTTGAGTAAATAGTTCTGCAGACAATTCAATTCTTCCACCATACAATGTCCCAATTAAATATAAGACATGGAATTTCTTGTCAAGTCTTATTTTATTTAATTATATGTATTTCGATCCTTAAATGCACAACTCAAATAATGCAAATTAGAAACTCCTTTCTAATTTCATTACGCCTTAAGCCAAGGACTCTTTGGGTTGTCATTTATCGAATCACATAGGACATTTCTCTTCTTTTATTAGAAGTGGTAGATTCTTTATTGATCATACATTATCTCCATGTACAACTTATTATACCCAAGCATACCCTTTGATATACCCTAAGGGTCTTAAGGAATAAGTCAAAGTATAACTCATCATACACAAGATACTATGATGATCTCAAGTCCAAGGATTACTTGTACTACTATCACTACAGAATTCCTATTGATGAATAAATAAAACTCCATTAGGTATTCCTTAGCGAGCCATGCGTTCGGTGAACTTATTCTCTAATAAGCACCTACATACTTGCTTTAGTGTCTCCACACAAATGATCATGAGATCAATCATCCTCATCCGATGAGCAAGTTAACGTATGTACCAATCTATCCGGATTCACTAATCCCCAATTTAGTAATCCAACGATTGGGAACTATTTTAGTTTTAAGCTTTCTAAGAATTTAGATCTCATTAGAATGATCATCATCATTATTCTAAAAGCATTGCTTAAAACTATGGGTTTATCACATATTATAAAACAAAGATCATGTAGATAATTAAAAGCCTTTAATAAATTAATACTTTTTATTAATAAATGAATAAGATTGTTACAAAGTATATGCTTTATCATCAAACATGATTGGCTTGTGTGCATATTACTTTCGGTTCAATAGATAAATCAAAGTCTAATTTTTCCTGAGTCAAATTTAAACATTGAACACAACTAGGTAGAATAAAAGAGTGGGTAGATCTTGTATTGAATAAAGTATAGACTTCGTAATAATTTATAATTAATTTACCCGTAATAACTTCGTTCGGGTTTTCTCACAAAAACGCTCTCGCTTAAATTACCGAAGTTTGACTTTACTATAGGGTACATTCCACCCTTAAGTGCTTCTTCACATTCTCGATCCATGATTTGAATCATTATTCTCGATCCATATCGAATTCGGGTTGACCGCTATGCATGTGGTAATTCGAATTCGATGTTGGTTCTCTCAATTGTTGTCCAAAAAGCAAAGTCCATTTCATCTATTTTGGCTTTATTGGATCGGACGCCTTTTTTCTACACTATCAACGCGTTGTGCAACTTTTTTACCCATGCATCGCCTATTCTCCTTCGTTCGGTTGTTTCTTCTTTCAATTTGATCTTTGATTTTTAAATTCTCGATTCCAACTTTAATATCTTACACCCCGCCAAAGCGTGATTTTGTTCGAGCATCACATATCGGGTAACCCAATTTTGAATTGTTGTATCCCTTTGTTCCACCGTTTGCCGTTCTTCAACTTTGTTCTTCTAGCTCACGAACACGATTTTGTAATTCTAAGTTTTGATCATAAACTTCTTCTAACCAATTCTCCTCAGTTCCTCTTCTTTCCTCACTCTCAACCGCTACCCTCGCAACTAGCTCTAAAAGTGCAACAATTAGTTCTTCATTCACTACGTGGATATCTCTAATTTGTTCCTCGTAAATCGACCTTTCGCATTAACTCGATTAGTTATTGAAGGTGTCACAACGGTCACATTCACTCCATTGTGAATATTTTCATTTTGCCATTTCCAAACACCGCCACAACACAAGGGTTAATTAATATATCAAATATTATCCCTATACTCGACCCGACCAATTAAATAACAAATAAACTCGGGTAGATCATACTAGCGAAGGAATTTCCGCCTCTCTCCTCCTAGTTCTTATCTCGCATCTTAGCCAGGATCATATCCTAAGCTCGATACCAACCGTGACGCCCTAAAATTAGGTATACGTCACCCATCTTGGGTCGCCACTTACATGGTACATAAATTCAAATACAACTTACTAATATAGCGTGCCGTGTACAATACGACATAAAGCGTGAGTTTGAATACAAATATTGTCTACTAGATATTATACAAACTCAAAAGGAGTCCTCATTACAACTATTATTACACTATTTCACGGAATAGTGAGGACTACTAATGCTATCATCTAGACCATTACTGCGTTCCCGACTCGTCCCACTATGTTCTCATTTCACAAGAGAACGGTAAGGAAAAAGGGTGAGCTCAACTAGCCCAAGAAGAAATATTATGACTAAGATAATGCGAATAAATTATCATTAGCCTTCAACAAATGTTAAAGCGATAAAATACAAAAGACAACCCGGTTTAAGCGCAAATTGAATATGTAATCCATTAAAAGAGTCAAGTAGAAAATAAAGTCTACTATCTTTTAGGTTTTAAAAGGTTTTCATAAATTTTTATCATTAAGACTCAGTTTAAAGAATAAACCACAATATCTAATCATCCCTATACCACGGTCAAGGATTTTCATCAAATTATCAATGGTCATGACTATCTTAGAATCACCCACGGTCATAATCATACCAAAACTATCCATCGCATTGTGCCACCGAGGACTTTTATCACATCATTTATAACAAGCCATGATTATACCTTAGAATGATCCCTCGGTCATAATCATACTAAGTTCATCTATGCACGTAAGCCAAAGATAACATAATATATCATGAGGATGATGACAATGACATAATAATTCAATAAAACAAGTTCAAGAATTATTTTATCTAGGAATTAATAACGCCCAAATTTTCAACAAGATCTTGTTTTGTAGAGTAAAATTCAAGAATGATCGAAGAATATTTCCATGAAAAAGATCTTTGGATGAAACGCAAATATCAAGGATATTCTACTAATTTCATGGAGTATAGAAGTCAAAGTTTTAACCAATTGGGTATAATAAAGAATGGAATAACAAAAGAAATCACCATGCATGCGATTCAGATAGACAAAGTTATTCCAGCCCAGAATAATAATAACGGAACCGGTCGGGTGAAATTCACAACCGATAGGATGTTCCAACGAAGAATAATAAAGATGGAACCGGATCCGGTGTAAAAAACACATGATAGGATATTCAATGAGAATGATAAAGAGCGGAACCAAGTCGGTGTAAAACACATGCATGGATGTTCCAGAATAATAATAAAAGCGGAACTAGGTGGGTGTAAAACACATGTGATGTGATGTTCCAATGTAATAATAATAAAGCGGAACCGACCAGTGGGTAAAAAACATGCAGCAGGATGTTCAGCGAGAATAATACAAGAATGTCACCAAGTATAGGGTAAACAACGTATCAAAGTTATTCCAATGCAGAATAATAAGCAATGGAATAACAACAGTTCTCTTCATGAATAAGAAAGAATAACACCCTTACTGCACAACAAATAATATTCCCTACCTTAGAAGAAGAACCGAATATTGGCAAGGTGAAGTAGCGAGAATACTTTTCTTCTTTCTCTCTATAGTTTCTCTTTCTAGAGTTTGATTGAATTCGTGAAAAATAATGAAGCACTAGGCCTCTATTTATAGAAGATTTCTAGCTTAAGCACTTTGCGCCATGTGAAAAGGCAAGTGGCTTGACGGTGGTGATGTGAAAAGAAAAGTGGTTCGACGCTTTGTAATGTGAAACGACAAGTGGTTCGGACTTTGTAATGTGAAACGACAAGTGGTTCGACGCTTTGGTAAAGGTAATTACTATCGACGAAGGTAATTACTATTCACAAAGGTAATTATTATTATCGACGAAGGTAGTTACTTATTGGCGAAGATAATTACTATTCACAAAGGTAATTACTATTGACGAAGGTAATTACTATTGACGAAGAGACTCTTAGATGATGACATATGGGCCCCCCCATAAAATAATCAAACTTACCACAAATGTCTCATAATAGACTCTTTATATACATCAAGGATTGAATAAATATTACCACAAATCATTTTATTTTTAATCAACACATATTTAATCTTTCAACAATTATTAATCATTTATAACTTGTCATCTCAATTATTGATTTAATACTATAACATATTATACATATGATCATCGTGACAATAATTGAATCAATAATATAAGAGATATGATGCAAGAATTATCGAGCAATAATTGAGCATAATTTGAGTGACTTCTCACGTAAGCATCAATAATCAATATCGTGTGCTACTATACTGACACTGCAGTACATTTGTACTTTTTTTACTAGGGTAGTTCAATAGTTTTAACGGTAACACCTCTGTAGTTATTTTTATAGAAAGATAATTTTGTCGTTTTCTAACTACGACAATACTTTCGTACGAATATTCCCCGACAAAAAGAATATTTCCCGACCAAACGAATATTTTATAACAACTTGCATACTTTGCAAAATTTATAAATACTACCCACAACTATAATATTATCTTAAATTCACACCATAATATTAAAAAAATTATTTCGACAAAATTTAAATCTTTATTGATAAAATCTGGGGTCTCACAATAAAGGCATTTGTTTAAAGTTCAGACACATCCATATTTTCGATGTCAAAGTTCAAACACAAACATACAATTATTCAAAGTTCAAACATATCTTTAACGTATTAGTTTTATTCATAAACAAGATTGCTAATGAATAATAAAATTTAAAATTTCAAGAATTCAATTCATTATTAAAACTTAAGAAACTAAACATAAACTTAAGAATTGTATTGAATTAAACTAAATATTAAAAATGTATCATCATTTATATAATTTGAAGTTGGTACAAGTTCAAAAAATTACAACTAATAAAATTATCCATTTTAACTTGATCTTGTTCACTTCGTGTTGTGATTTGATATTCTATCACTTGCAGTATGAATATGGTAAATCATTATAAAAATAAATATATCAAGAGCCAAAGCTCTCGGGTCTATCCTAGTCTACGCATTTCTTCTTTCTCTTCTTCTTAGAGCCAAAGTTCTCGGGTCTATCCTCTTTAGCTGCAAATGGGGATTTATTTGCAAGAGTGAGCAAAGTTGCTCAACAAGTTTAGACACATAGCATATAAGTGAACTCACACTGCTGGGAAATTTAAAAGCTTTATAACTCAATAAAAGATATAACAATTGTTTTAACATAGTAAAACTTATTGGTAATTAAACCAAGAACCGTTCGTCCGTCTTTCGACTTAGAACTATATCGTGGATATCTATAGGGGATCAACGACATCCTATGTTATGCATAACATACAACACACTGACGATTCAATGACAGTGTTTTAATCGGTTACCCGACACATCATATTATCTCCAATGAATAAGGTTTGTTCATTTCAATTTACTTCTTTATTATGCAGAGATCGCCCCAATACAATTTGGTTTGATTAAAAGCTCAAATAAAGAACAAGTTCAATATTTCATGAAATAGATATAAAACTGCTTTTACAGTACCTTTTAGCCATTACAAATGGAATGTCTTACAATTTGGAGTTAAAATGGACCTTCTGAATTTCAGCATATTATGAATGACATTTTTAATCCTTTTACTAAATTTATTATTTGTTATATTGATTATTGATGACGTCCTTATCTTTTCATCTTCAATTGACCAGCATATTAAACATTTGAATATTTTCAAAAATGTTATTATAAATAATGGTTTAGTAGTCTCATCCCCTAAAATAAAACTTTTTCAAACAACAATAAGATTTCTTGGACATAATATTTCTAATTGAACTATTATTTCAATTAATAGATGTATTGAATTTTCATCTAAATTTTTGGATGAAATTAAAGAGACAACCAAATTACAAAGATTTTTAGGTAGTCTTAATTATATATATTAGGGACTATTATAAGAAACTTTCACAAGATGATTCTATTTTGTATACCAGACTTCAAAAGAATCCAATGCCTTGGACACAAGAGCATACTCATGTTGTTCTTAAAATAAAAGAAAAAAATTAAATAGTTACCTTGTTTATCTCTACCTATTTCTGATTGGAAAAAATTATTCAAACTGATGCCTCCAATAAAGGATATGGTGGGATTCTTAAATAGTTTAATCCTAAAAGTAAAAAGGAAGAACTTCTCATATTTACTTCAGGAGTTTGGAAGGGTCCAGTTTTAAATTACCCTACTATAAAACAGGAATGTTTATAGAATATTTACAAGGTGAAGGAATACTGATAATAAAAGACATAGGTGAAGGAATCATTATAATCCCAATAATTATATTTTGTTTCTGTATTACGAGTTTCAAGAGTTCTGGTAGTATGGGGATGGATACCCCAATGAGCAATATGCATAATACTCCGCATGGTTGTTTTACTGTAAGAAATAGGACTGGCAGTTTTAGGTGGATCATGAAGCGTATGATTAATGTCCATAGATGTTTCCATTATGATTTGTCCATAGATATAATGGTATTGGTCTAAATGAGTGGATATTATTGATATAAAATTCGGTTACATGGTTTGTTTGTTCGTATTACAAAAGTCATTATGACTACAACAAAATGACAAGCAATTATATAAAACATGTAAACTAGTCTACACATTTCTTCTTTCTCTTCTTCTTAGAGCCAAAGCTCTCGAGTCTATCCTCTTTAGCTGCAAATGGGGATTTATTTGCAAGAGTGAGCAAAGTTGCTCAACAAGTTTAGACACATAGCATATAAGTGAACTCACACTGATAGGAAATTTAAAAGCTTTATAACTCAATAAAAGATATAACAATTGTTTTAACATAGTAAAACTGAGTAGTAATTAAACCAAGAACTGTTCGTTCGTCTTTCGAGTTAGAACTATATCGTGGATGTCTATAGGGGATCAACCTAACGACATCCTATGTTATGCATAACATACAACAAACTGACAATTCAATGATAGTGTTTAAATCGTTTGTCCAACACATCATATTTTCTCCAATGAACAAGGTTTGTTCATCTCAATTTACTTCTTTATTATGCAGAGATCGCCCCCAAAACAATTTGGTTTGATCAAAAGCTCAAATAAAGAACAAAGTTCAATATTTCACGAATAAACGTTCATTTCTCAAGTTATGCCGAAACAAATAGCAATAATTTTCATATCAAAGATTTATAACATGTTGCACAAAGTGAATAAATCAAGTATAAAGAAAGTAGATATCAACTTAGGATAGAAGACTTGTCTCGATGCGTATTAGTTAAACAATAAACTTAACTTGTTTCGTAAATCCTACACAATTTTATGTGTATACTCGGATTAGTTTAACGTCTAATTACACTTTATAAGTCTTATATATGTATGGTATGACTATTTTCATAGGTTGAATAAGCCTTAAAATTCTATAACAAGAATTCTTAGGCCTAAATCCCGAATAGTGGCAAATTATTTGACAGCCAGACCCAACAGCACTAAAACAGCCATAACTCTTTCATAACAAACATTTTTAGGTGATTCTTGAGTCCATTCTAATCAGAATTTCCACCTTTTAAACTTTCGTTTAGGTGAGAAAATCAGATTCCAACCGCAAGGGGTAGGAAAATGGCTAACAAAGTCGGTATGACAACTTGGTTCATAATTTCTAGTTTTATCCAAGTGAAACATGATGCCAAAAGCATTGCAAAGCTAATACATCATGTTTTACCAATCTATAACATATAATAGCAAAATCATAAACCTACTTATGCACAAATACATGATTTTACCCGAGAATATTTGAAATAATTTGAACATGGTAACAACTAGTGTTTTTGATCTTTTCTACTCTATACTTATTTTGAGTTGAGCATGACAACAACTAAGGATTATCATACATCTACTCTAAACATAAATTGAATTGAGCATGGTAACTACTATAATTATACAATTATGCATATTTCTAGTACAAACATGAATCGAAATTAAGCATAATAACAACTAGGATTTTACCTTTTGGAGTGCAAGCTTCGACAACAATTGTGAAAGGCTTCAATACTCAAGTATAAGACTATTCTCACAATAACTATAATCTCTTTGATGCTCTAAATTACTTGGTGAAATGGTAAGGACTTAATGAAGGGGGAGACTTGTATTTATAGACTAGGTAAGGTTAGTGCATAATAGTCTTTTAGGCCACAAAATATCTAACAATCAAGTAACAAACTTATCTTCCTCAACCATATGACCAACCATTTTGGGCTTCTTTTACAACATCTCTCCTATGATTGGTTGATTTAAGTCCACATGGATTGGTTGATTAAGATCATTGACTTTGATTGGTTAATCACATTTCACATGGATTGGTTTACTAATTAGTTAGTGTAACTTGTTAAACGTTTCCTAGTTTAGTTACTTCAACTAGTCTAGTTAGTTTGTAACTAAGTTGACTGTATTTGTTGACTTTCACTTATTCATACCGTATAATTTTCATATTATTCTCGTTTACTCATATAATATTTCGTATTATACTCGTATTAATGATTAGTGACTTCGTATCTAGGTTTTAACCCTTAGGTTTACCTCTTTAATCAATTCTAGGTTTTAACAAGTGTTAAAGTTGGATACTTGAACCAAAACACAAAATCAAACACATAAGAAATCACATAATACAATTTTGAAACATAATTCAATCTTTATTATTCATATAAAGTTGAATTACAAGATTCTTAGAAGTTCGGAGCATTACATAATCAGTTTTTACAACCCGTTTCCTTCTCATTGTTAGCAGTGTTCTAAAAATCATCGCCTAGGTCCGTCTAGGCCCCGCATAGGTGCCGCCTAGGCGCTAGGCCCCCTTGGCACCCCGTCTATGCTTTAGGCCCCCCGGCGCCTCACTGATCAGGCCCAAGGTGGTAAAAATTCCCTCCAGAAAATTAAGTGGGGCCTAGGTAAGCTAATTGGAGTCTAGAGGGAGAGGTTTTTTTTTTTTTTTAATAAATACTCAAACCAAATCTTAATATATTTTTTTTTAATGATTTACCATATTCATATATAATGCATATTGTAGCATATCAAATCACAACAAGAAGTGACCAATATCAAGTCAAAATGGATAATTTTATTATAGTTGTAGTTTTTTGAACTTGTACCAACTTCAATTATATAAATAATGATACATTTGTAATATTTTGTTTAATTAAATATAATTCTTAAATTTATATTTAATTTGTTAAGTTTTAATATTGAATTGAATTCTTGAATTTTAAATTTTATTATTTAATAGCAATCTTGTTTATGAATAAAACTAATACGTTAAAGATATGTTTGAACTTTTAAAAATTGCATGTTTGCGTTTGAACTTTGACATTGGCAATATGGCTACGCTTTAGCCCCCAGTAGCCGCCCATCTCCGCTTCTCTCGCCTTTTAGATCATTGATTGTTAGCATCTCTCCCAGCAAACTCAACACTGGACATTGCCGCATGTATTATATCAGTCCTTGAACATGTAATATAAACTTTTTGAACATGCTTAGAAGTTTTTAAAATTACTTGATGGCTGATAATTAAATAAATGATTAAATGTGTGTATATATATATTTTTAACTTTTTTAACATATGTGCGCCTCACTTCGATGAAGCGCGCCTAGGCCCAAATGAGACCTTTGCCTTTGCGCCTCAGTGCGCGCCTTAAATAACAATGGGTTGAGTTTGAAGAACAAGCAAAACTAAGCAGAATTACACCCACTTTAGAAATGATACTTCAAAAATTAAGTACAGAAACCACAACAGAAAAGTTGTTAAAGGGCTTTGTCCAAAAATATTGAAGCTGACCCAATAGGTAACCTAGAAACACGGACGAAAAAAAGAACACGCCTCCACAATGAATTCCTCTAAATATTATACCAAGATTTATGGTAGCAGCAGTTGCAGCAGCAACAGAAATGCTTAGATGGGATAATGCTGTAATATGACTGTTATATGAGATATAGATTAATTAGATTGTCGAGTAAATGGACATGATCAGAGACACAACTCGCAAGCAAAATGGAGAAATGAAGAACCAAATAGGGAGAAAACAGCAACTGGGTTGCAGGAACCTAAAGGAAATTAGTAGGCATCTCGGTTGCTGCGGCAGAATTATGGGCAATTCGGGATGTTCTTTCATTGGCTTGGGACATGGGCTCTCGCAAAATAATCCTTGAATCTGATGCTCGTGCGGTTTTAACATTGCTGCATCTGTTCTTACTCTTTTACTTGACACGTGTAGGAGACTTTTAAACAGGACATGGGAAATAAACCAGGTCAGTTGATTAAATCTATATAAATCTACTCACTCTCAGGATCAGTTGATTCTCCTTCTTGACATGGTCCCTGTTAACACCAAGATCTTTCTCCACGTCCCAATCACTAAGACTCATTCGATATCCTGCATAGTTCAACAAGTCAACACCAAAAGCTTGACGACTTGACCGTCGGGGGATAGCTCCGGTGTGAGAGTCAGTATTGGAGATCACAAGGTTAACAATGGAGGGAAATAATGTCTAGTGCTAGAAAGAGAATAATAATCTGATTGTGTGTAATGTTTTGTTACATACCTTTCTTGTATGATCCTTACCCCATACGTACCCCAGACCCGATTTACCGTGCCACCCACGATCTCCTGACACCTCCCCACACTCTTGGTCATCTCAGCCGAAAGCATGTAGCTCACTTCCTCACCTGCTACCACTGTTTACCACCGCCGGTCATCTGAGTCCCATCCTCATTAATGCCATGCAGAAAGGTGGCAGATAACAGTCAACTCTTATCTTATGTAATGATTATCGGTCAAAGCTTGGTTAAATGACAATTTGTGTAATGGACCGATCCAAGGATTTAGCCCAATACAATAAAGATGGTCCAGACTGACCGGACCCAACCGAAATAACCCGCTAACATAATCAAATAACTGGGCCCAAATCATTTGGCCCAACAGGACAAAAGTAACATAATCCAAGGGAGGAGCCCATTAAGTCTGGCCCAATAATGAAAAGGATCATGGCCCAACATTGCCCCCCGGTCTTTTATTAAACAGGGTGTTTAATGGAAAACTGCAAATAATATAGGCCCATGATATAATGAGTTGTAATAAATCACAAGGGGTCCAATCTGAAACCTGTCAAGGCCCAACTGATGAATGCTAATCAATAATTCAAATAAAATAGGGCCCAAAAGAGAGAAGTCCAATCCGGTTAAGATATTAAACCCAAAGCCGGACGCTACCCCTTCATATTCGCCATCATTGCTGTTAATTAAATGTGCCGCCTCGTGTAACGTGTAACCGTCAGTATAAAATATAATTTTTCCCCAAATTAAAAACTTTACTTGCCATTTCAAACTTCAAACATCTTTTCGAGCTTTAGACTTCCTTCATGCTCTCTTTAATAATGAAAATCTTCAAAAGGACTTAACTCGAAGAATGGAGGAATTGAAGATCTGCAAAGAGGACTTGAAGAAGATGAAAGCTAGCTAGCAGAAGATGACAAGTCTGAATGTCGATCTTAACACTCAGAATCATGCCATAAGGCTTAGGAATGAAGAACTCTGTATAGCCAATCAAAGCTTGGCTATACAAGTTGATAATCTTTAGGAGGAAACTGTGTTGACAAAGAAATGAATTTGAACATTCGTCTTGAGCTTCAGGGCAAGTTGGAAGCTTTGCAGGCTTTAGGTCCACCCTTAACTGAAGAGCTTCGTGAGGAAATTTATGAAGAATACCGAAAGTCAAATGAGCTGAATGAGAAGGTAGTTCAGATGTTTTCTGATGGTTATTATGATTGCCGAAGAAAGGACAAGGCAAAACTTGTCGCGATCGAAGCTGATCCTACCATTCTCAATTCATCTGAAGATGAAGCCGCAGCCTGAAGAGGGATATCTGTTTTTCTTTTTTAGCTTATAGGATTTTTGTAAAAAAAAAATTTATATTTCTGTCCGTGTAATTGGCAATATATTAATGAAATATGGGCTTTGTTCTTATGACTTTGGTGCATTTACTTTTTGTCAATACTTCAATATTAATTCAACTGGAAAAATGTACAAACTCTTTAATGGATTCAACTCAAACTGTTAATTAACAACTAGGCATGTCATATAACAGATAAGATGAAGTTAAAGAATGAGGCATTCCGAACTCGACACTTAGAAAAAATTTAGGTAATAAAGTAAAGGGATACTTATTCGTTACCGAAGTGTGAGACAGATCTGCTTCATTGGAAATTTGTTTACCCCCAAAAGGCCTAACAAAACCACAAGATGAAATTTGCCTACCACGAAAGGCCTGACGAAGTCTAAAGAACGACAGTTGCCTACCACGAAGGGCCTGACAACGTCTGAGGGACGACGCTTGCCTACCACGAAGAGCTTGACAACATCTGAAGGACGACGCTTGCCTACCACGAAGGGCCTGACAAGGTCTAAAGGTCGACAATTGCCTACCACGCAAGGCCTGACAACATCTTAGGGATGGCGTTTGCCTACCACGAAGGGCCTGACAAACCCATAAGGACCACCTGCCATTAAGTCTACCATCGAATGGTCGCTAAGTCCACGAACCTCCTTACACCATCGAATCGAGCAAAGAACGAAGACAAGATTCGTTTGAGAAAAAGGGACTTTATTGATGATGACGTGAATATTCTGGACTTAGATGTAATCGACATTATATTTACTGAAAGTATTTCCTAAGCCTGCCGGCATGCCAAGTATTTTTAATTGCTGACCCGTCCAGTGCCCTCAATCGATAAGTCCCGGGCTTCGGTACTTTAATGACTTCATACGGTCCTTCCCAATTCGGCATCAGTTTTCCCAAATTCTAAGGCGTAGATTCTTCGACTTCTTTTTTGAGGACAAAGTCCCCCACTTCAAATCTACGAAGCTTTACCCCCTTATTATAATTCTTAGCCGTTCTTCACTGATAGGCTGCCAATTTGATCAGAGTTGTTTCTATGACTTCTTCTAACAGATCCATGTTGGCCTTAAGTCCTTCGTCGTTGTTGATCTCTTTAAACTGACTGACCCGAAGACTTGGAGATCCAATTTCAACTGGGACTAAGGCATCAGTACCATAAGCTAGTCTGAAAGGTGAATCCCCCGTTGTTGTCCTTGGGGTAGTCCCATAAGCCCATAACACGCTAAGCAGCTCTTCTTTCCATCTTCCCTTAGCTTCGTCCAATCTACGCTTGATCCCATTCAGCAGCGTTCTGTTGGACACTTCGACTTGTTCGTTCGACTGAGGATGAGTCACTGAAGTCTTTCTATGCTGGACCCCCAGTTCTTTCAAAAGTGCTTCAAATTTCGATCCCACAAATTGACGTCCATTGTCCGATATTACCACCTTAGGAATTTCAAAATGAAACACTACTGATTCTTTCAAAAAATTTAAGTATTCCTGTTCCATTATTAACCTAAGTAGCTTTTCTTCTACCCATTTGGTCATATAGTCGATGGCAACTATAACAAAACTGACCTAACCTTTTGCTTTCGGTAATGGACCCAGTATATCAACCCCCCAGACAACAAAGGGTATAGGAGATAAAATTGAGTATATCTCTTCTGGTGGATGATGTGGGATCAGACTGTTGAGCTGACACTTCTCGCACTTCTTGACGTATTCAGTCACTTCCTTGAAGATGGTAGGCTAGTAGTACCCCTGACGAAGTACTTTGTAGGCTAATGACTTAGCGACCATATGGTCGCATGCTGAGATGCCTTCATGTACCTCTCGGGAGAGCATATTCAGCTTCAGACAGAGTCAAACATTTCAGTAGTGGAGATGATAAAGCCCTTCGGAACAGATCCCCATCAATCAGAACAAAATTAGCACTCTTATACTTGATTTTCTTGGCTAGCATCCGAGCCGAAGGTAAGACGCCATCTGCCAGATACACCAGATATGGAGTCAACCAGCAGTTGGTTCGGTTAACGCACATTACCGATTCATGATGAACACTAGGATGTTGCAAAATTTCTAAGTAAACGAATCCATCAAAAACGCTAACATCCGTAGTGGCTAATTTTGGAGAGTGCATCGGCAATGGAATTGTCATTACGCTCGACCCCCTGAAACTCGTAGAACTGGAAATACTGAAGCCGTTCTTTTAATTCTGCCAAATACTTGATCATTCTTGGGCCTCGAGCTTCGTACTCCCCAGAGAGTTGCTTAACGACTAACTGAGAATCACTGAAGATGACTATTCTCTGCACTTCAAGACTCTTCGCTAGTCGTAACCCTGTGAGTACCGCCTTATACTCAGCTTCGTTGTTCGTCGCTTTAAACTAAAATCCGATGGCCTGCTGCACTTTGAATCCCTCCGGACTCGTCAGAATAATCCCTCCACCACTAACGTCCGTAGTAGAAGACCAATATGCATACAGCGTCCACGAACTATGCTTCATTGAAGAATCAGAATCGCTCATCATATCCTTTAGCCGCCACAACTTACCCGGCGAGGAAAATGAACATTCGACTACAAAATCAGCCAAGGCATGCCCCTTGATGGCGGTTCGGGGATGATATTCAATGAAAAATTGGGACAACTCCATTGTCCATGCAGCTAATCTCCCCGATACCTCAGGTTTTCCCATAATCTTCTTCAAAGGCTGATCCGTATATATTATTACCAACCTACCCTGGAAGTAATGCCTAAGCTTTTGGCTAGCAGTTATTAAAGCAAAGGCAAACTTTTCAATATTTGGGTACCTTGTGTGACGCCCCCAAAATTAGGTATACATCACCCATCTTGGGTCGTCAGATACATGGTACAAAATTCAAATACAACTTACTAATACAACTGTCGTGTACAATACGACAAAGCATAATTGTGAGTTTGAAAACAATTATTGTCTACTAGAGATTATACAAACTCAAAAGGAGTCCTCATTACAATTATTAACACACTATTTCACATAATAGTGAGGACTACTAATGCTATCCCTCCTGACCGAATCACTCGTTCCCGACAAGTCCTGTTATGTTCTCATTTCCTGAAGAGAACAATGAAAGAAAGGGTGAGCTCAACTAGCCCAGTAAGAAATATTATGACTAAGATAATGCAAAATAAATTATCGTTAGCCTTCAACAGTGTTAAACTGATAAAATATAACAACATCAAGTTTAAGCTGCGGTGAACAAGCAATCCATTAAAAGAGTCAGTAGAGAATAAAATCTACTATCTTTTATGATTTAAAGGTTTTCATGACTATTATTATTTGGGACTCGCTTAATAAATAATCCACATCATCGAATCACCCATACACTACGGCCAAGGATATTCTTTAGTATCACGACCACAAATTATCCATGCACTATCTACCAAGGACATTTGTGTATTCATTAATGGTCATGATCATGCCAACAATCGTCCATCAATGCACTACGGCCAATGATAGCTCTTACCACATCATTTGTAACATTACGATCATGATTACAATAGAATAATCCCTCGGTCATAATCATACCAAGTCCATCTATGCACTACTGTGCCGAGATGACTTTCAACATAATATAAACATGAGGATGATGACAATGATATAAGAATTCAATAAAACAAGTTCAAGAATTAATTTATCCAGAACTAATAATGTCCAAATTGTCAATATGATCTCGCTTTGTAGAGTAAAATTCAAGAATGATCGGAAGAATATTTCCATGAAAAGATATTGGATGAAGCGCAAATATCAAGGATATTCTACTAATTTCATGGAGTATAGAAGTCAAAACTTTAACCAATTTGAGTATAATAAAGAATGGAATAACAAAAGAAATCACCATGCATGCAGATTGCAGATGTATAAAAGTTATTCCAATGAATAATAATAATAATGAGAACCGAGTTAGGCAAAATTTGCAAGACGGGATGTTCCAATAGAATAATAAAGAGCGGAACGGTGTCCTATGTAAAACACCACATACATGATGTTCCAGCGAGAATAATAATAAAGAGCGGAACCAGTCGGTGTAAAACACATGCATGTGGTGTTCCAATGAATAATAATAAAGACACAACCGGTCCAGGTGTAAAAACACGAGATAGGATGTTCAACAGAATAATAGAAGAATGTCACCAAGTATCTGATGGCAGCGTACAAAAGTTATTCCAATAGAATAATAAGCAATGGAATAACAACAGTTCTCTTCATGAATAAGAAAGAATAACACCCCTTACATAGTAGATTGAATACTGCAGTAGTGTAGTAACAATATACTCTTCTTCTTTCTCTCTTATTCTCTCTATACTTTCTATCTCTATATCTTGAATGAATTCGTGAAAAATAATGAAGCACTAGGCCTCTATTTATAGAAGATTTCTAGCTTATCACTTGAAATGTGAAAAGGCAAGTGGCTTGACGACTGGTGATGTGAAAAGTAAAGTGGTTTGACGCCTGTAATGTGAAACGACAATTGGTTCGGCCTTTTGTAATATGAAACGGCAAGTGGTTTGTTAAATGCAGTAAACGTAGTTACTATTGATGAAGGTAATTACTATTGATGAAGGTAATTACTATTGACGAATGTAATTACTATCGACGAAGGTAATTACTATTATCGATTTAAGAGACTCTTAGATGATGACATATGCGCCCCCATAAAATAACCAAACTTACCACAAAGCGTCTCATAATAGACTCTTTATATACATCATGGATTGAATAAATATTACCACAAATCATTTTATTTTTAATCAACACATATTTAATCTTTCAACAATTATTAATCATTTATAACTTGTCGTCGCCTCAATTATTGATTTAATAATATAACATATTATACATATGATATTGTGACAATAATTGAATCAATAATATAAGAGATATGATGCAAAGAATTATCGTAGCAATAATTGAGTATAATTTGAGTGACTTCTCACGTAAGCATCAATAATCAATACCGTATGCGCTACTATGCAACCACGTGTATTACTGTACTTTTACTACCAGGTAGTTCAACAGTTTTAACGGTAACACCTCCGCCGTTATTTTCATAAAGTATTTTTGTCGTTTTCTCAATTCGACTATAATTCCATTGTGGGGTCCACTAATGATTGTAAAGTCGCATCTGAATATTCCCCGAACAAAAGAATATTCCTGACCAAACGAATATTTTATAACAACTTGCTTACTTTGCAAAAGTTATAAATATTACCCACAACTATAACATTATATCAAATTTACTTCATAATATTCAAAAATAATATTTATAGAAAATTCATCTTTATTTATAAAAGTTGGGGTCTTACACCTTCTTTCAGCATCCCGAAGGACATGGCTTACATAATAAACTGGGTGTTGCTTACTTCAACTTCACGCACTCAAAACCGCTTCCCATCGCTAAACGAACTAGCTGCTAGGTACAAATATAGAGGCTCAGCAGGAGCGGGCATCACCAACAAAGGTGCCGAAGATAAGTAGGACTTGATGCTCTGAAAGGCGTCTTCACACTCCGAAGTCCATTGGAACGTCTTTGCATTCTTTGGCCCTTTCAACGTATCAAAAAATGGCAAGCACCTTTCTGCCGACTTGGACATGAACCTCCTCAAAGTTGCAATCCTTCCAGTCAGACATTGAACATCCTTAAATAACCGAGGAGTCTTCATGTTCAGGATCGCTTGAATTTTTTCTTGATTGGCTTTAATTCCTCTCTGGCTGACAAGATAACCCAGAAACTTGCCAGCCCCTAATCTGAAGGTGCACTTAGCAGGATTCAGTCTCAATTTATGGTGACGAACTGTCTGAAAGCATTCTTCCAAATCATCCAAATGTTTCTGTACCAGCATGCTCTTGACAATCATATCATCCACGTACACCCCCATATTCTTGCCCAACTGATATCTAAAGACGTAGTTCATCATCCTCTGGTATGTGGCCCCGGCATTGATGAGGCCGAAGGTCACTTTCTTATAGGCATATACCGAACGATGAGTAATAAACGTCGTCTTTGGTATATCCTCTTTACTCATGGAAATCTGATGATACCCAGAGAATGCGTCCATGAAACTTAACAAAGCATACCCCGAAGTGGCATCGATGAGCTGGTCGATGTGGGGCAGCGTGTGGAA
Source organism: Panax quinquefolius (assembly GCA_020205615.1). NCBI lineage: Eukaryota > Viridiplantae > Streptophyta > Magnoliopsida > Apiales > Araliaceae > Panax > Panax quinquefolius. The sequence continues at coordinate 72,916,911 of CM035160.1, read as the reverse complement.
ATCCTTTGGAGAAGCTTTATTCAGATCGGTATAATCGATACAGACTCGCCATTTCCCATTTTGCTTTTGGACCAACACCACATTTGCCATCCACTGTGGGTATTCGATCTCAAAGATGAAGTTAGCAGCTAACAGCTTCGCAATCTCTTCATCGATGATCCGTTAAGCGCTTCAAAGCAAAGATCCTCCTCTTCTGCGAGGCGGCTTCTTTGTGGGTCCACTTCCAACCGATGCTCAGCAATATCCCTGCTCACTCCCGGCATATCTTGAGGTTCCCATGCGAAGATGTCAACATAGCATCGCAGAAGCTCCATGAGGTTCGTCCGGAGAGGTTCCGGCAGACCCGAACCTATTTTCACTATCTTGTTTGCCTTGCCCGGGATGAGCTCTATCTCTTCTGTTTCTTCAGCTGGCATGACCAATGGCTCTGAACTGCTCTCAATGAAGGGTTCGATCTCTATCGCCATGATCTGCTTTTGCTTTGATACCCCCACTCCCGAAGTGATCACAGCATTTCTATAACATCTTCTGGCTAGATCCAAATCTCCTTTTACCTCACCAACCCCATGAGCCATAGGAAATTTGATTTTGAAATGGGGGATTGAGGTCACAGCTTGTAGAGCAGTTAAATTGGGCCTCCCCAAAATAGCATTATAAGTGGAATGTACATGTACAACGTAAAATTTGCAAATAATTTCTACGGTGGGGCCGTTCAAGATGATGGCGATTTCGATGGTTCCAAACCACCTTATTTGGATCGATTCATGAAGCCATATAAAGGAGCCTCCTGCCCGATCTCCATCTTCTGCCCATCAAGATTCATCCTCTGATAAGCATGGGCATATAGGATATCCACGAACGACCCATTATCGATCATCATTCGTTTCATGTCCACCGAACCAACTTGTGCAGTCACCACCAATGATCCTTCATGTGGTTCGATGGTCTCCGAAGGGTAATCCTCATCGGTGAAGGAGATTACCGTTCTCGATAAAATCGATCGATCTTCGGGAGGTACCCACCACCGAGCATGGATCGAAACCAGATGACTTCGGTAGCTTCTTTCCAACAAGTTCTGGGAAGTGCCCCGGTGATGACATCTATAACTTGCCTTCTTTGGTGACGGGAGCTGGCAACTTTTCTTTGAATCGGCCGAGAAATTTAAAGACAGGTCCTCTATCCTGTTGTTGATTTGTTTTGGCAGCCACATACTGAACTAAAGCCCCACCTTGTACCTTTCTTTCAATGAAATATTTCAAACAAGCATAGTCATTTGTATCGTGACCCGAGGCTTGATGGTAATCATAATACTTACGAGAATTCCCTTTTTCGGGCTTAATGTTATCTCGAGGTGGCTCGAAGATAGGTTGATTCTTAATCTGATCCAAGATAACAACCCTATCAGTGTTAAGTGCTGTGTACGTCCTATTCACTCTATGGGTGGGAGCGGACGAACGTCCTCCACCCTGTCTCCAATTGTTGTATTTCTTCAACCCTCCTTTATAGCGGTCTTTATTTCCTTCATTCTTCTTGAAAGTAGTATGCACACAAGCTAATCATGTTTGATGATAAAGCATATACTTTGTAACAATTTTATTCATTTATTAATAAAAAGTATTTATTTATTAAAGGCTTTTAATTATCTACATGATGCTGTTTTATAATATGTGATAAACCCATAGTTTTAAGCAATGCTTTTAGAATAATGATGATGATCATTCTAATGAGATCTAAATTCTTAGAAAGCTTAAAACTAAAATAGTTCCCAATCATTGGATTACTAAATTGGGGATTAGTGAATCCGGATAGATTGGTACATATGTTGCTTGCTCATTGGATGAGGATGATTGATCTCATGATCATTTGTGTGGAGACACTAAAGCAAGTATGTAGGTGCTTATTAGAGAATAAGTTCATCGAGCGTGGCTCGCTAAGGAATACCTAATGGAGTTTTACTTGCTGTCGATAGGAATTCTGTAGTGATAGTAGTACAAGTGATCCTTGGACTTTAGATCATCATAGTATCTTGTGTATGATAAGTTATACTTTGACTTATTCCTTAAGACCATTAGGGTATATCAAAGGGTATGCTTGGGTATAATAAGTTGTACATGGAGATAATGTATGATAAATAAAGAATCTACCACTACATTAAAAAAAGAGAAATGTCTATGTGATTCGATAAATGACAACCCGGTAGTCCTTGGTTAAGGTAGAATGAAATTAGAAAGGAGTTTCTAATTTGCATTATTTGGAGTTGTGCATTTAAGAGTCGAAATACATATAATTAAATAAAATAAGTCTTGACAGTAATTTCATGTTTTATATTTAATTGGGACATTGTATGGTGGAAGGATTGAATTGTACGGTAACTATTTACTCAAAGGTTCTTTTATGATTAATGATGAAATCTATATTATCTGGAAAGTCGTTGATCGCTAGGAAGGCTTATCCCTATTGTAGAATAAATATTATTTATTTAAATAAATTAATTGTTTAATTTATTTATTTAAATAAGATTAGAATTGTTCTAATTGATTTATTTCAATAGGTTTAATATGGAGAACCTAAAGGGTCACACCATAAAAGGAAGAATAATTATTTAAGAAGTTAATGGCATAATCGTAATAAATATGTTATGTATATTTAATTAAATCTATGATGATAGAATAAATTAAATAGCTTAATATTTATTATTTAATATTTTAGAAATATTAAATATAAATTAATAAGAGGAGTCTTATTAATATTATTACAATTATTATTATTATTTTAATTTCTAAAAGAGTTTAGGAATTAATTTAATATAAGTACTCTCATTTATTCCTAATTGGATTAGGAAGGAAAATTAGTTAAAGGAGTTTAATTAATTATCCCTAATAAGATTAGGGAGCCCCTTTAATTAAAAGAGTTTAATTAAATAATACATTATTTTAATAGGGTTACTTGATATCTTTATAAGAAGAGTCTTATATCAGATATCAAGAATACGTGATAATTCCAATTAGTTGGAGAGTACGTTCTTTTCTATAGAGATAGAAAACTAGGGTTTGAGCCAAATACCCATCTTCTTAAATCCTTCTTCTTCCTTGGTGGATCACCTCTAGAGGCCAAACACTTGGGTGGCTAACGTTGATCAAAGGAAGGAACCAAACCCGGTGGATTCAAGTTGAACGCGAAAAGGATTGGAGGTGAACTTGTACCTGAGGAAGCTCGGATCTTCAAGGGTATATTTGTTCTTCATATCTTTTTGTTTAATTAATAATTGTGCATAAAGGGTGATCCGGGTATATGGTTTGTAAAAATTTTAAACTCTAATTTTTACACGTTTCCGCTAATTTTGTGCAATTTGATTGCGTTCATAAATATTACAAACCTAACACTTCTTCTGGTCCCCATCGGTTCTGTCCCGATCTGTCACCTTAAGCCGGTCTGAAGAAGGACGTTTGAGGCTGTTCATGGCTTCCTCCACCACGATATAGTCTCCGGCTTTGTCGAAGGATTCAGCGAGACTCTTCGGGTGGTGAAACATTGATTTCTTCACCAACCTTTCTAATTTGACCAAATCTAACCCATTCTGAAATACTCCCACAGCTTGTAGATCGTTCAGGTCTGTCACTTGGCCAACTGCTTCATGGAACCACTTCACATATTGGCCCAAAGACTCATTCGAATACTGTCGAACCTGAACTAACGAGCCAGTTGGTTTTCCCCTCCTTTTGTTGCTCCCGAATTGAGAATGAAACTTACTGCACATGTCTACCCAAGATGAAATTGAATCCAATGGCAAAGTCCTCATCCACTGCCTGGCATCCTTTCTGAGCATCGTGACAAAAGTATGACACTTAGCAGCATCGCTAAAGTTATAATAATCCATCAGTCGGTCGAACGCCTGACTGTGGTCGTAGGGATCCCCCGATCCATCATAACTTTCAATGTGGGGCAACTTTTTGGTGGGGTCAGCTTTCTCTTATAGAATCTCCACGGAAAAAGGGGATGCCTTCTTTCCTGAAGTATCTTTCGTTTTCTGCACTTCGGCAAGCTACTTCCGAAGTTCCTTTAATTCTTTAACCAGATACTCCACACTTCTTGTTGAGACGATGCTTCTTTTTACGGTGACTCCTTCCTCTTCTGAGTGGACCGGTCTCTTACAATAGAACCTCCAACTTTAGAGGGACTTTTCTGATGACGAGCGTCCATAGGGTGGTGTACCCTCAGTAGACTCTCGGGAGTATGACCTCTGGATCTACTTCGTTTCTGAACTCGGGCGCTATGGTGAGAATGTGAAACTACGAGCGCCTTCTTTGTATTCTCAGGAGCGTGATCTCTGGATCGACCTCTTCGTTCGCTTCGACCCTGCTCCTTAGAATCGACAGGGTGATGTGCCCTCTTCGATCTTTGAGGAGTAGGGCTTCTAGATCTTCTTCTTTTTCGAGGTTGGCCCCGAGAACCACGTCCTGAATGAGCAGGTTCCTTCCCACTCCGATGCCTTCGTTCTTCAGACTGAACATAACTGAACTCTTTGTCCCTCAACTCTGCCATTTGAGCCATCTGCTCAACTTTATCCTGTCGCTGCTTCACAAGTACCTCCATGGCTCTATCTGCTTCATCTGCCATCTTAGCCAGTCGGGAGGCTTTTTCGTCTTGGTCATCTCGGTATCGAGTTCTAGGTGAGGTGCCTTCTACTCGTTTCCGACCATGGCCAGACCCTTTCTCTGCCGTGAAAACTAGCTTTCGCTTAACGTTTCCCACAGTCCTCGGTCGAGAATCTTCATGTGAACATTTGGACGTTGTGCTGGCATGAACACTTATTGTAGGTCCCAAACGATCTTTGACAGACACTCGTGGTGCTGATTCACTGACAGCCATCGGCTTCCCTTCGGGTGTAGGTGTTCTACTCTTCAGTATGAATACTGACGTAGAACAAACACAGTCTGTGATAAAAATACTCAGGCCACTAGAACTCAGCCCTCCTTCTAGCGCCAATGTTAACGCCAAGATCTTTCTCCACGTCCCAATCACCAAGACGCGTCTGATATCCTGCACAGTTCAACAAGTCAACACCAAAAGCTTGACGTCTTGACCGTCGGGGGATAGCTCCGGCATGAGAGTCAGTATCGGTGATCACAAGGTTAACAATGGAGGAAAATAATGTCTAGTGCTAGAGAGAGAATAATAATCTGATTGTGTGTAATGTTTTGTTACTTACCTTTCTTGTATGATCCTTGCCCCATACGTACCCCAGACCCAGTTTACTGTGCCACCCACTATCTCCTGACACCTCCCCCCACTCCCGGTCATCTCAGCCGAAAGCATGTAGCTCACTTCCTCACTGCTACCCTTTGTTTTTGCCACCGGAGTCATCATCTGAGTCCCATCCTCATTAATGCCATGCAGAAAGGTGGCAGATAACAGTCAACTCTTATCTTATGTAATGATTATCGGTCAAAGCTGGGTTAAATGACAATTTGTGTAATGGACCGATCCAAGGATTTAGCCCAATACAATAAAGATGGTCCAGACTGACCGGACCCAACCGAAATAACCCACTAACATAATCAAATAACTAGGCCCAAATCATTCGGCCCAACAGGACAAAAGTAACATAATCCAAGGGAGGAGCCCATTAAGTCTGGCGCAATAATGAAAAGGATCATGGCCCAACAGTCCCCTTGGATATCCAACACCTACTGGTTTTTGATGTTTTAGGTTGCAGAGCTCCTCGCAGAATGCATGCAGCTTAGGAAGCTTAAGTCAAGTTCTGTATAGTGTTTCATTTAGTTACCTCATGTCTGATGTTTTTTATATCTGAACTCCTTGTAAACTCTTATGTTGACTTTATAAATTAAGCTTCTACCTTTTGGATGTAAAAAAAATATAAAAAAAAAAATAGGGAGAAGTAAAAAAACACACAGAACAATTAGTTTGAGAGGTCAACTGATGCAGATTGGGTATATTAACCAGCAACCAACCATGAAAGGAAAAGAAAATAAAATGGAGGAAGCCTCAGAACTGCATGTGCGAAGAAGAAGAAGAAGAAGAAGAGAGAAGAAAATGGTTCATTTCTGGAGCATGATCAGACATTGGCGGGACAGGACACCCTCTCATCGCAGTCGATCTCACTGGAGTCTGGAATTCAGCCCTCATCACGAATGTGTATGCAAGCACAAAGCAGGTGGACTTGGATACCAACCTATTTTCAAGTTCTTGATTATGTAACTGTTGCTCTCAAAAATTGCACTCATTGAATTTGAATATGGGATTTCAAGGTTTGTTGAAGGACATCTATCCCATCAAGGTTACTTATTATAAATATTATAAAACTCGAGGAGTTTTTCTCAATGGTGGGGAGAATGTCGTGGATCAGGCCAAGAGATTAATTATTCTTAATTTTTTTACATTATTATTTATGTTAGTAATTGATTCGGGTCGGACCCGTGGATCATAAACATCCACTTGGGTATGGGTATTGGATAACCCAATAAGGATTGGAAGAGTCTCATATCACTTGGTAGTATTTTAAATAATACGTGATATGGTTAGGACTCTATATGAGATAACTCTCCTAATTTAATCAGTTGTAGACTTATTCCTTATGTATTGAGTTTTATGTTAAATACTGAAGCTTACTTTGTGTAGGGCTAAGGGAAAATAATGTATTATTTTTCCTATACAGTTTCTCTCTAAATACTATATCTAGTATTTCTAAGCTGCCATCAATAGGCTTGGGTGTACTTGGTTGAACACTTCGTTCACATTGATTGCTTGTAACAACTATATATTGACGAGAAGTAAGAAGGATCGTAGTAGTTATGTTCGTGGTGTCGCTTGTAGATTTGACATTCAATTCAATTGCTTCCGCTTCGTGGATACTTACCGATTCATATGTAAGTATTATTTATGTGTTAGTTTCGACCTAATATTCTAACATTGGTATCAAAGCCATGCTATGCCTGATCTCGCATAAATATTCTGTCATTATTTTGTTTTTGCATATAAAGCTTGTAATATGACATTAATGACATAATATGCTAGAGTATATATTAGAGGCAGAAAATACAATATGATGTAGTCCATATGCATGTTTAGACACCTCAAAATTTTGTAGCAATCAGATTTGTAGTTTGAGAGAAAACGCGAACCCTAATTCGTATTTATGTTTTTTCTAAATAAAAATCAGTTTTTCTACAGAAATCAAATGTATATTTTCTTTACATATTAAAATAGTACATTTCTCCATGATTCCAGAAATATAAAGTTTGTATTTTTTGGACATCTGTAGAATTAATTATGTTTTTTTTGAAAAAAAGGGTACTAAACTGTAATTATGCTTCTAGTCCGAGGAAGAAGACGAAGTTGATGTCAGCGCGTTTGTAACAATTCGGAATTTCAAATTGTAATATTAAATATTTATTGAATTATATAAATATTTATTTGACGTGTTTATTGTTGAAATTGATGAAATAAATATTTTATTGATGTGGTTATTATTAGTAAATATTTATGAATTAAATTTATTAGATAATATTCTAAATTAAATTAATTTGTAATTTAGAGAGTTGTAATATAACATGAGATGTTATATTATTGTTTAATTTAATAATTTAAAGTGGTATGTTAAATTATTAAATAAAATTATAATGAAATTATAATTTTGTGATATTTGTTATAGTGGAATATTTATTTAAAATATAGTGTATAATTAATTTATTTGATTAATGTTGGATATGGAAATTCAAATAAATAAGATGTGATTATAAATTATAAACTAAATCGTTTATTAAAATAAATTAAAGAAGTTTAATGTAGTTTTGCTAAACAAGGCTTAAAATATTAAGTCTTTAATTTTTTAAAGGGTTTGCCAAACAAAGCCTTATGACTTTTGGGATTTTTGATTTTTGAATTTTAAATAAAGTAAATAAAATAAAATAAATAATAAATATAATATATTTAAAACTATACGTTTATTGGTTTATAACTGATACAATAACTGTTCGTGCTATTATATCAGTTGGCTTGGTTTATCAGTTTGGTTTTACATCATAAACTAGTTGCTAAGCTTGAAAAGAACACTTATAATTTCAGAGAGAAGTTGAGAGAATTTGAGAGGGACTTGAGAGATTTGGCAGCAATTAGCAAGGATTACAAGCCAAGTAAAGGTATTTTATCTAAACCTTAGCAATATATATATATATATATATATATATATATATATATATATATATATATATATGTTTTACGACAACAATTTTTATACTCTGTGAATTTCATAGGTTTCGAATTGTTGATATACAATTAAATTATGATGATTATATGTGTTTGTGTTGTTAGAACTAGTGTTTAAACAAGGAATTTGTATGCTAATTACAGTTAAAAGTAGAAAAATAATGTCAGTGTTTATATTTTTTCATATGGCTTGTAAAAGTACCAATTTTAGTGGTCAATTTGTATGTTAATCTGTAAATTAAGTCTTGTTTATGTTAGTCCATTAAGAAACAAAGAGAACGTAGTTTGAATGAAGTAATTTGGACAAGAATTGTGATCACTGTGTCAAATTTTGGGAAGAATGTAAAAAAAAATGGAGTTTTGTATGAAAACATGAAATTCAAGGAATTAAAATAGTTAAAAGTGTTGTTAAATTGTTCTAAGTGGTTGAAAATGTTAGCAATCATGTTTGTGATGTTTCTGTACCAATTGTATATGTTAATTTCACTGTTTTGTGGGTGAAATTTGTGTTAGTTAATGCTTTAAAACTATTTATTGTTCATGGTCACATTTACGGTTACATCTCACCAACAAGAATATTTGTCTTTGGAGCCAAGGCTAAAAGCTGTCTTGTTACCGCTTGCATGGTTCCAAGCATGTGTATGTATAACAATTCCACATATCTTTCGAGGTAGAGACTTCTAGCTGCTCACTGTCTTGCAGATTTTGAGTAACATTACCACTTGGTCTAAGGTTATGTTAATGTGTTAAACATGTAGTAAAAAGGTTAAAACAGAACCGTGATATGTAATTGATATATTCAAAGTCATGAGAATGATTAGTAAGTTACAAACGCGTTATGTGATAACTTAGTATACACAATGAATGTTAGACAAGTGTTGTGAAGCCAACACTTGGAATTTCTGAAATGTAAATGGTAATGTGAGACTTGTACTGAAATGACAAGTTTAACTAGAAATACATGTTATGTTGGAAAGTGAATGTTAGTATATCTAATAGATATTGTGGTTCTAATACTATGTGTAGGTTAACATGAGTTTTAATATTATAGCTTACGCTCGAGGCAAGTTCTCTAACTCTACTTTTTATAATAATTGTGCAAGTATCTAAACTCTCTTTGAGCAAGTTTTCTAACTCTACACTTTCGTTGAGCTAGTTTGTTTATTATTGTGCAAGCTTACTTATCCTATTTTAATTATAATTTTGCAAGCTCTTGTATCTAGTTTGTTTATAATGATGCAAGTTGTCTAAATCTTATTTTTATATTGAACAAGTTATTCTTGTCTTTAACTTGTTATTTAGCATGCAAGTTTATATATTCTAATATACCAATGTTGAACCAATTTCATCGTTCAATTTACTATTTGTTATGCAAGCTTAGTACTCAAATGTAAATAACCTTGGCTTATTATTGTTCAAGCAAGGTACATTATAATTATTCAATGTTTATGCTTTTAACTTATTCCTAAAGCATGACCTTGGTATTCAGTTATGAAATTTTTTATTCAACTAATCCTTAGTTGATGTTCGTGCAATCCAAATTACCTTAAAATGTATCCAAACCAAACTTACTTTGGTGCAGACTTGTAATCTAAATACTGAGATGAACAACTATATTATTATGGGTTTACGCTTAGCGTTAAAATGTTTGTGCACAATACATTGTACGAAGGGTTGATCCCCCTAAGTACGTGGAGTCCTTATAGTCTTATGACTGTTAAAGTTTAAGTTGAATGAGTACTTATAACTGTGGACATGGTTCGTGGTCATTAGACCCTCAGTTGTATAATTCAGAATGTTAATAGAATATATTGTTCAGTTCTATTGAGCTTATTATTTAGCAGTTAATGTAAAGTTTTATTTAATCTCATTTCAAGTGTGCCTTGTTTGCTCACTCTTACTTATATAACTATTACAGCTAAGGATGAGAAGGTCGACGTACCTAGCACTATAAGGGAAAGGGAAAGATGAACAAGTATTGAAGACATGTAATCATTTTGATATTTTAGTATTAGACTTTAGTTTGAATGATTGTAATAAAGTTTATTTATTTTCTGCATTTGAATGATTTTATGTAAAGGTTAAATCACCTGGGAGATTCTTATTAATGTAATCCTTTAATGGGAAGGCTTTACTATTCAAATTTATTATGATTGGGTAGTTAGATGTGAATGTTTGTATAAAGTGAACACCAAATCTTGAGGTAATGAAGTACCGAGATTTGGGGGCGTCACAAGTTGGAATCAAAACTTTAGGTTATGAACCTTAAGTGGGGGGAAAAAAGTCTTAGGAAGTAACCTTTGAAAGATAGTGGTGATAAACTTTTATCGAGTTTTAAGGAAGAAGTAATAAAACACTTATGTGCTTATGTGATTACAACTTATGTGCTCGTGAGTGTCGAGTAGTAATTATTAATAATTAAAACTTAAAATTTTTGTTTTCAGGATGACTAATGTCGGGGAATCCAGTCAGACTAGGGAGGAAGGACATCAGATGCCTAAAAAGAAGGAATCTCGTGACATTCAGGTGGTTTGGGAACAACAACTGCCATAGGAGTCAGCCCCATTGGTCATAGTGGTTGAAGATGAGGATGATGATATGGAAATGGATGAGGAGGATCCCGTTGAGCTTCCACAATCAAATGAGGATGACGAGGACGAGGAGGAAGAGATTCCACTAAACTCGATAGCTGCTCGTATATACGATGAAGTCTACAACTGCAACGTAGAACTTTAGGATACCGTCGAGAAGTTGCAAGAGATAGTATCTGAGCAACAGACCTCGATGGCACAGAAGGACGATGAGATCCAGGATCGAGATGAACGTTTGAACAATGTCGAAGAGAAGCTGGTTCATACTGAATGATAGAAAGAACAACTGATCGAGGAGATCACAAAACTGAAGAACAAGTTGAAGGAAGGAGCTACAAAGAGGGCAAGAGCCGAAGACGCATATGAGGAAACTTTTCAACGAGCCGGGATAGCAGTGAAAGATGCACAAGTAAAGAGAATGAATATGGAAGTTGTTAGTTCACGGAGGCATAATTGTTATCTAGAAGGGGGGGGGGGGTTGAATAGATATTTAAAAATCATTTTCGTTTTAACTTGTTAGTTGATAAAAACTTAGCGGAATTAATATTTGTTTTAATCTCCCTTAAGATAATGAGTTTATGAGAGTGAGGCCGTTATAGCAGTTATGTCAGATATGACAGTTATAACAAGAATGTAATAGACACAGTCATTTTAAGTGGTTCAGAGCACTTAAAGCTCCTAGTCCACTCTTCTACTCCTCGAGTAGGAATCCACTAAGGATGTCTTTTACACTTTCTGAATCACACAGATTCCTTCTAGACCAGCAGTCTAGGAACTTCTTAGTTCACTCTTGAACTCTTCAAATCTAGCAGACTTGGCTCTTCACAGTTCACATAGAACTCTTCAAGTCCTTCTGACTTGGAACTCTTACTTCAGTTGATTGGTTGTTGTTGAGTTCTTGATGGTTGCTACTCAGTTGCAGTTAAGCACTTGTTCAAAAGAACTGAGTAGCTGAGCAAGCTTTTCTTTTTCTCAGATCGTAGAGTTGAGCGTTGACAGTTCTTGTTCATTTTGTTCAATGCTTGCTTACTTCTTTCATTTGTATATCTTTTGCATATATGTGATCTTGAAATCTATCCGTTTGATCCATCCGTTGAAGCATTAAATGCGTTTGACATTTCTGTACTTTCATTGAGACTTTTCTGCACATCTTCTGAATTGCATTTTGGCCCACTGACACAGCAGACTGCTTTCTCACCTAACACCTGAAAAGGTGTTTTTCTCTTACCAATGGTACTTTCCGTAGCTTCTTCAATACGATTCTTTGTTGCATACTAAGGATGTCTTTTGTACCGTTGGAATTGGTGGGGACTTCAACATTTCAAACTCATTCCATATTTTTTGGAGATATATCTTCAAACAAAAAGGTAGGGCTCGATGCTTCTGACACACGGCAGATGATACTCTACGATCCAGATCGTGATGTCTTGTTACCTTGGTGCTTGGTCTGATTCCATCAGCAAGAGCACTACGATTTCTCTTAATGGCTTGCATACTACGATCTTCACTTGCTAACTTTGTAAGTGTTGGGTAAAATCTAATTACGCACAACACGCAAGTATACGTGTTCAACAAGTAATAAAGTGAAAGTAGAGTATCGTTCCCACGAGGAATTGTTTAATAAAAATCACCAAGTACTAACCCGTAATCAACTCAATCTTATTTAAACGAATGAATTTCAATTTATAAGTAACTAATTCTAATTACCAATAGTTAAATTAAGATTACAGAGATTTAAGATCACAACTTCACTTATTGCTTCATTTAAGTTAAAACACTTCTCATCAATTATTCTCTATCCTGAATTGTTAATCAAGAACACTAAAGCAGATAAAACCACCTCTCGATGCATAATATCCATACCCACTTAAATCCACAGATGATAGAATTAAGCAAGACACCCGAATTAACTAATTCACTATATCTCTATGTGAATTACAATTAAAAAGGATTTAAAGCACAAATTCTCTATAAGATTACATATGGCGTAAAGGCATATTTCTATCTTAAACACAAATTATGAATTCCATCTATGTAGTAATTATAAAAACATGCTATCATAATAAAATCTAAATCTATACTCCATCTCTCGAGTTCATATAGATTATCATGGTAATTGCTAGCCAGGCAATTAAGCAATTAAGTCCAAATCACAATAGACGATCCTCACAATAGAACATAACAATTGATAACGAAGCATATTAAAATAAACTACACAATAAGATCCATTGTAATCTCAAACAAAGAATTAGTTCATGATTATTGAATTAAAACTAAGAATCCACAATTGAATAATCATTAAAAGACAAAAATAATAGTAGAGTAAAGAATAAATATGTTATCAGCAAATCTCCATCTTCCTTAAGCTCCTCCTCTTGATCTTCAATGGTCTCCAAGTTGCTTCAATCTCCAACTCTCATAAGAACTATGGTTTTGATCTAATTTACTCTAATCTAATCTAATGGAATCCTCCAAAACTAATCTAGATCTCCTCTCTTTTATGTCTCTCATCATGTATTTACAGTTCTAATGGACACCCAAGCAAGTTAGGCAACTAAGAAACCTATTCTAGCTCAAATTAGACATCAAATGACCCAAATCAGTTGTTTCCCCGCCACCTAGCGTGCCCTGTGCTGTCCCTAAGCTATTTTGGGGGCGGCCCGCGTAGGGAGAATAGTAGATTCTGGTGTAGTAGCGTGCCCCGCGCTATGCGTAGTTCATTTATAGCGCGGTCCGCGCTACGCTATTTTCTGCTGCGACGTCCTTTGGTAAAACAGGCATAACTTTTGATCCACTAAGAGTTACGGGGCCTGCCACCTATCAAATCGAAGATATCGACGTGATCTACAATTGTCATGCTTTGAGTATTGACAGAATCCGTCGGATCAAGGCGGACATCAGGCTTGAAGTAGATACTATGTAAATGTCAAGCATGACAACTCTTAACTTTGATCTTTGTTGATAAAAAAGCCATAACTCTCGCATCCGAACTCCGATTGGGACGATTCAAGATATTCCGGAAAGCTAAGAAGAAGCTCTACAATATAATCAAAGTTCCAAGCCAAGAACATGCATCTAACTTTGTGTTAAAAGTCCTTCAATCTTCCCCCCTTTCATTTACTTGCGTATTTTGGTCCAAAAGATGTCTGAATTGCTTTCCCTTGCTTCTTCATGCCAATGTTATGTCATAGCCTATAAAATAACATAAAATGTATAAAAAGTAACTAAGAAACATAGGTTTAAGCAACTAATTCAAGTAATAGATACTAGATAAGCAGGTATAAAACCTACTAATCAGTAAACTCTACGTTTTTGAGAGCACACTACGATCTTTGAGTTGGCTTGGCAAACGTTAGGACCACTCTACGACTTCCAAAGAGGCCCATAAGTCAGGCACACTATTATCCTCGAAGCTCTATATTCTGCCTTGGCTTCTATAATCTTGATCAGCTTGATACACTACGATCTCTACTAAGCCTATCTATTACATATCAAGATCAACCTAACAACTTTGATCTCTCTATCTATACATTCATTTACAGAATGATACACATTAAGAGCTTAGATCAACCTAACAAATTTGATCTATCACTAAGTCCTTGTACATATATTCCTTGAAGTACTTTACAAATAATCATGAGCATTTATATTTAAACATCAAATCAAAATATGCACTCTCCCAACAATCTCCCCCTATTTGATGTTGACATAACTAAGGAGATTTGTTGTCATGATTATTAGTTTCTAGATGCAATTGGAGGAAAGTAAACATGACTTAGTATTTCAATGATCAGCTAAAATTTCTAGAGAATAAGCATGAATTTATTGATGTTCGAAGAATTTTACAATTTAGCTTTACATCAATAAGAATTAAATCTTCCCTTATCTCTATTTCCTTGATCTTTTGCGAGGAGGATTGGCATACTCCTTCAGCTCTTCTTTTCCTTATTGCTTCATCCCACCTAGCTACTTCTTCCAGCTCACTAGAGCTTAGCCTAGGATTTTGATCATGCCTATTCATGAATGCAGGATCTCCAGTTGGCATTCTAAGGCCTGTGGTGGTGACATTTTGTGAGCTGGTAGCTGGCCCTATACTCCTTATTGGCTGAGCCATTAAAATTTCCTGCTGATCAAGTCGTTGAGTCTAATGGCTGAATCGCGGAGTCTGTTGGTGAAATTGTCTTGCAGGAGGACTCCTTCCTCTGCCTCTGCCCTGGCTTCCTTGAATTCCTCTGCCTCTACCCTGGCTTCTTTATCCTTTACCTCTGCCCTGGCCTCCTTCTCCTTTCCCTTACTTCTCCCCCTTTATGTTTGCATCAAGGGTTCGAATGTCTTCGGATAGTCAAGTCACTCCTTGGACGAGGTCATTGAGTTGACTTTGATTTTGAGCAATGTCCTCTCGATTTTCCTTGATCAGAGCTTCAAATCGAGCTTCTCTATTTCAGAGGATAGCTAGAACAGTGGCAGTTTACTGTTCTTGGTTTACGTAGGCTTTTTGAAATTCTTTGACTGCAGTTTTCAAACTGATGATGTTCTTCATCATAAGGGTATTCTGGGCTTCTTGAGATTTCTATAATGCAAGAACATCATCTCTTTGTTTATTGGCTGCCAGGAAATGAATATCATCTCTGTCCTTTAAGCTTTTAATCATTTCTTTGATGATCTCCCTTAGCTTCTTTGTAAGCTCAGCATTTAGGGTGCCTAGGAGATTGTTTGCAGCAATGATCATTTTTGTCAGCCTTAGATGAATGTGTTCTAAGTGAGCTTCAAGGCTATCATCGATGTCCTTGATCATTTTCTTTGACACTTCATCCAACTCAGCTTTAGTGGGTAGATCTGAGAGTAGTTCACTGAGTTGAGGATTGTTTAACGGAGGGGTTGTTTTCTTGAATTGATCTTTCAAGGAGTAGAGGGCAAGATCAAGGTTGAAGTATTCATTTTTGGATGAAGAGGAAATATCTGATGGAGGATCCGGTGTTTAGGTGTTTGGAGTATGTGGCTCTACGATTTCTCCTTGGGACTCTATGATGGGGCTAGAGTCAGTGATCGTAGAGATGATGGGAGTTGTGATCAAAATTAAGTTTGGCACGTTTGGTTCATCAGTTACATAATTTTGGGATTCTGTAACTGGGGATTGACTTGGTGGATTTAGAACCACTTCCAACCAGCTTTGAAATTCATAAAATTGGCTGGAAAAGGACAATGGATAGTGATTCACTCTATAAAGAATTGGGACAGTTAATACCTCATTCACCATTCTTGAAGAGGAATCATTTTTGACGAGCTTCTTGGCAAAGTTAAAGTTGCCTGGAAATCCATGGGCTAGCACAAACATGGCTGGATATTCCTTGAAGCTCCAAAACATGTGACTCCAGGAGTTTAGAATTTGAGCTTGATGATAGGGCATCATGGGGAGATAGGAGAACAATTAATTGTAAAGATAACTCTTATACCCATCATGGCCCACGCATATGATCTCAAGTTCATCATCATCTTTGTCTTCCTCTGCTTCTCCATCTTCTTTTGATGATTCCTCTATGTCAATAACTTCCTTTTGATTTTCTTCCTCAGGCTCTACCTCATTTTCTGTATGAGCAGCTTCTTCTGTAAAGGGGAAGTCATGAGGCTCCCCCTCAACATGATCATCCATCTGCAGGACTAATGGCTCCCCCTCAGCTGGACCATTTTCTATCATGAGATCTTTAGGTGTCTCCCCCTCAGCTTGAGTTATGTCTTCTTGGCTTTCTTTGTTCAGTTCCTTTTTATTAGCCATCTTTTTGTCTTCCTCCTTGAGTACTCCTTCATTGATAAGGATGTACTTCTTAACCAATTTTCGTCTTGGTTTTTTAGGCTGAACCACAACCTCAGGACTTTCTTCAGCTTTAGTTCTGGCTTGTTGATCACCTAGACTATCAGGTGTAGCAGCTTCCTTGCTCGAGGTGTTCAATCTGGTCTCTACGATCGGTAGAGACTCTGCAATCAAAGAGACAAATGGCCTCTTGGACTTGTGACTGATTTTGTTCTTCTTCTTTAGTAGATGTGCTATAGTAGCTCTATCTTCATCAGCCTCAGCTTGCTGCTCTTTCCTTCTAAGGATCCTCAGAGTCTCAATATCAGAGGACTCTATAGGTATGTCAGTGGAGGACCCTTGAGGTTCTTCTACCATCCCAGCCTTAAGCTTCCTCTTGCCCTTGCTTTTTCTGATAAGGGCAGCTGGTTCTCCCTTGTTGGTTTCTTCCTCTTCTTCTGCAGTCTCTTTGACGACTGACATGTTTCCTGGAATCCTTGATTCCTTTAGATCACCAGTTCTTCCACTGGACTCAGTCATCATGCGTAAATACTCAGCTGGATTCCTTTTCCAATTCTCAAATAGTTGTTAGGTCATTCGTCTGTTTGGATTGATGGACTCTCCTTCATCGTCTCCAATCTCATCACCTAGAGTAGATTGTAAGATGATGCTTATAAATCGCCCGTAGAGCATATTTTGAGATCCCTTTATCTTCTTCGAGTTGAGAATCCATTTTAATATTCATTCCAGTAGTAGAGCTCCATAGTTAAGATGTATCCCACAGCTTATGGCAGTCATGAGCTTTAGCTGCACCTCATTTACAGAATCGTTCCCAATGCTTTTGCAGCATATACACTTCCAAATAATGTCAGCCAGAAATTCGTACCTCTGAGGAAACTCCTTCTTCTTGTATCCATTGACAGTGGGGAATTTCTTGTGATGCATCTTCTTAAGCCCTGAATGGAAATCGATGCCATCTGAAAACCAAAAACCTTTGGATTTGAAGCCTAGGGCTAGATTGACGTTTTAAGCCTTTAGATTGATTTCCACATCCTTGACTCTCGTCGTGAGGACTTCATTTTCGTATACTCCATCTTTGTAAAACTGCTTTATTAACTATGGGTAGATCCATGTTCTCGTACCCAGAGCGTCTTCGAGACCAGCCTTCTTCAACAATGTCAGAATCTTGTGAAATTTGGGTTCAACGGTTTTAAACTCATTGAAGCATAGTCTGTAGCCAGAGACGACGTTGGAGGCTGCCATTTCTATAATTGAAGAGAGTATTATTGTTTGAGCTTTCTTTGGGGTTAGGGTTTCTGCTTGTAGAGAGAGAGAGAAGAGAGATAGGTCTTTTGAACTTTTGATTTCAAAAAGGCATTTTCGAACTGTACTTGTAGTTTCCCTTTCTCTGTTTTTGTTTAGTGGGGCAGGTGTCAAATTCTGCTTGTCTCTACGAATTTGACTGAGGAGGATTGTACTGATTTGCCCTTAGCTCCTTCAGAGCTGATGTGTCCTTAGGGAGGACTACAATCGTTGAGGTAACGTTTGTGATCGTTGAGTCTGCTTTGCATTCATTGAGTCTGAACTATGATCGTCGAGTCTATTCCAAAGAATCATCATTGTATGCATACTATGATCATCGAGTCTGCATTCCAAGAATCTTGAGTGCGAACTATAATCGTTGAGTCATCCGGTGATCGTCGTGTCTGAACTACGATCGTCGAGTCTGACCGGATCCTTGTGATGAGTTTTTCACTTAGCATTCTTTTAAGGTAGCTCAGGAAGGGCCAACCTCTTAGAGTGAGTCAAGGGTTAGGTTTGTTCCTGAGGTGCTTATCAGAGAGATTGTTTTGTTTTGAACCTTATCATCACAGGATGCTCCTTTTGTTTTTGTTGATGGGGTTCTGCTATCGTTGAGTCTGCACTACGATTGTTTTCTTTCATGTCACTTCAGCTCTACGATCGTGGACTTCCCTTGATCATGTCTATGATTTCAACCATAGCCTTTGTATCTGTATAGTTAGCACATACTAGAGCATATATTTCATTATTGTAAATTAAGCATTCCTAGCTCACTTATTAACTTGTTAAACCTGGATTCATCTAGAGGTTTTGTAAAGATATCAGCAAGTTGATTTTCAGTAGGGATATATTGTAAAGATATAGTTCTATTTTGCACATGATCCCTAATGAAGTGATACCTTATTTCTATATCTTAGTCTGTGAATGCATGACAGGATTATGAGTTATTGCTATGGCACTTGTGTTATCATAGTGAATGGGAATGGATTTGAAATCAAACCCATAATCAGCTAGCTGATTTTTCATCCATAGGATCGAAGCTTGTTGTTGCCGGTAATGACAATGTATTCAGCTTCTACAGTTGAAGTAGATACGGAGTTTTGCTTTTTGCTAAACCAGGACACAAGTCTGTTTCCTAGCAATTGACAGGTGCCACTGGTACTCTTTCTATCTATTTTGCAGCCTGCAAAATCAGCATCTGTGTATCCTGTTAGTTCAAATGAGGACTCATTGGGATACCAAAGCCTCAAGTAAGGTATACCCTTGAGATACCTGAAAATCCTCTTTACAGCAGTTAAATGTGATTCTTTAGGGTTAGCCTGAAATCTAGCACATATGCATGTTGCAAACATTATGTCTGGTCTACTGGCAGTTAGATATAAAAGAGAGCCTATCATACCTATGTATTGAGTTATATCAATTCTTTAACCATTTTCATCTTTGTCAAGCTTGGTTGCAGGAGCAATTGGGGTTTTCATGGGAGAGGCTGATTTCATGCCATACTTCTTAAGTAAATCTTTGATGTACTTGGCTTGGTTTATGAATATTCCTTCATCAGTCTGCTTTACTTGTAGTCCAAGGAAGAAGTTCAGCTCACCCATCATGCTCATTTCAAACTTGCTTTGCATAAGCTTGGAGAATCTCTTACATAGCTTTTCATCAGTAGAACCAAAAATAATATCATCAACATATATTTGAACCAATAAGACTTTGTCTTTATGCTTTCTTAGGAATAATGTAAGACCCCAACTTTTATGAATAAAGATGAATTTTCTATAAATATCATTTTTGAATATTATGGAATGAATTTGATATAATGTTATAGTTGTGGGTAATATTTATAAATTTTGCAAAGTACGCAAGTTGTTATATAATATTCGATTGGTTGGGGAATATTCATTTTAACAGGGAATATTCGCATACAACGGCACAATCATTAGTGGACCCTATTAGCGGAATTATTGTCGGATTGAAAAACGACAAAAATACTTTATGAAAATAACGGCGGAAGTTTTACCGTTAACTGTTGAAACACCCGGTGTTAAGAGTACAGTAATACGCGTGGTTGCATAGTAGCACATGGTATGGATTATTCATGCTTACGTGAGAAGTCACTCAGTTTTGTTCAATTATTGCTACAGTTATTGCTGCATTCTATCTCACGTTATTTGATTTAATTATTGTCAATATTTTATATATTATTAAATCAATAATTGAGATGACAAAGTTATTAATATTATTATTTGCAATATTAACGATGTCTAGAAGTTCTGTCAAGGAGAGGTTTGGTCACCTAATTGCGCGCCAATAGGAAGAAATCCTTATTGGAAAGCCCCCCATTTCCTGGGAACGACCTGGTCGATTAATATTGTGAATTATAATAATGATGATAAAGTTTGTTTTATTATTATTATAAATGTAATAAAACAGAAAACTTTTTATATAAAACAAAATACTTTTATAAAGTTATTTGTTTTATTAGATTTTAAATAGAATATATTATATTTTATTATACATAGTGTTTGCATAGTAAAATCTTTTTATATAAAACAGAATACTTTTATAAAGTTATTTGTTTTATTAGATTTTAAATAGAATATATTATATTTTATTATGCATATTATTTGCATAGTAAAATCTTTTTATACAAAACAGAATACTTTTACAAAGTTATTTGTTTTATTAGATTTTAAATAGAATATATTATATTTTATTGCATAGTACAACATAGTATCATTTCCATTCTTCTATAAATAGGATGCTTAGTTAGAATTAAAAATCACACCAGAAATTCAGAGAATTCTTCTTCTATAATCTTGAGCGTATTTCTTTAGAGTTTAAGAAAGCTTTGAGCGTAGAAAATAGTGCAGGTTTTCTTCAAGTATATACCCACACTACCCGTCGAAATACTCTTCTTTTATGGTAAAAGGTATTATTCTTTCGTATTCATGAAGAGAATTATTTTCTTTCAATACTCGTAAGGGTTGTTATTCCAGTCCTTATTATTATGTCGGAATAACCTATCTATGCGAAGTACCGCATACATGATGAAATTCTTCTGTTATTCAATTCTTTATTATTCTATTGGAATAACTTGTCTGTGCGGTTTATCGCATGCCTGGTGAATTCTGTTGTTATTCCATTCTTTATTATTCTGTTGGAACATCCTGTCTATACGGATTACGCATGACCTGGTTCCATTCTTTATTATTCTATTGGAACATCCTGTATGTGCGGATAACGCATGACCTGGTTCCATTCTTTATTATTCTGTTGGAACATCCTGTCTGTGCGGATTACGCTTGACCTGGTTCCATTCTTTATTATTATGTTGGAATATATTTTCTGTGTGGATTACGCATGACCTGGTTCCATTCTTTATTATTCTGTTGGAATAATCTGTCTACGTGGATTACCGCATGGTGGCAAAAATCCATTTGCGGTTTCATATATTCTATTATACTCAGTTGGTTAACGTTTTGGCATCTATACTCCATGAAATTAGTGGAATATCCTTGATATTTGCGCTTCATCCAGTATCTTTTCAAGGAAATATTCTTCTGAGCATTCTTGAATTTTACTCCACAAAGCAGTATCATGTTGACAATTTGGACGTTATTGAGTTCAGGATAAATTAACTTGTAAATCTTTAAAATTTATTCTTGAACTTGTTTTATTGAATTGTCATCATCCTCATGTTTATAATATGTTGAAAGTCATATGTGGCATCTAGTGCATAGATGAACTTGGTATGATTATGACCAGGAATTATTCGGTATAATCATGACTGTAATGTTACAAATGATGTGGTAAAAAAAATCTTCATTGGCCGTAGTGCATTGATGGACAGTTGTTGGCATGATCATGACAATTGATGAATACACGAATATCCTTGGCCCGTAGTGCATGGATAATTTGTATTCGTGATACTAATGAATATCTTTGGTCGTAGTGCAGGGATGATGTGAATTATTTATTAAGCTGAGTCTCAGCGATAAATGTAATGAAAGACCTTTTAATTCATAGAAGATAGTAGATTTTATTCTCTACTTGACTCTTCTAATGGATTGCTTGTTCCGCTGCAATTAAACTTGATGTTTGTTATATTTTATCAGTTTAACAGTGTTGAAGGCTAATTATAATTTATTTTGCATTATCTTAGTCATAATATTTCTTATTGTGTTAGTTGAGCTCACCCTTTTGTTTTCATTGTTCTCTTCAAGAAATGGGAACACAACAAGGACTAGTCGGAGAACGGAGTGACGGTCCAGATGATAGTATTAGTAGTCCTCACTATTCTATGAAATAGTGTAATAATAAATGTATTGAGGACTTATTTTGAGTTTGAATACTGTCTAGAAGATAATATTTGTATTAAAACTCACATCTCATGTTGTATATTTAAGGTTGTATTTATATTCTATACCATGTATTTGGTGACTCAGAATAGGTGATGTATACCTATTTTGGGGGCGTCACAGTTGGTATCAAAGCTTAGAGATATGATCCCTGGCTAAGATGTGAGACTAGAATTAGGAGGGGAGAGGCAGGGAATTCCTTTACTAGTATGACCTACCTAAGTTTATTTGGTATTTAATTGGTCGGTCAGAGTATAGAGATAATATGTTACATGTCAATTAACCTTTGTTTTGTGGTAGTATCTGAAAATGACATTCGAGAATGTTGAGAATAGCAATGGAGCACAGGAGACCGTTGAGTCCCCACATATCAATAATCAGGATAATGTGCATCAGGAAGGCGACAATCCTCATGCAAATAACAACACTGACCAAATGATGAATGATGGAATGTTCAGAGGCTTTATGCAATTCATGCAACATCAGGCGAGAGTGGCTCCTGTCCAAAATGTAGGTGGAAACACTAGAAACTCTTGACTGGTCACCGCTAAAATGATTCAAGAGCTGGGACCACCGGAGTTTATTGGAGAGCCAAAACCACTTAAGGCGGAAGCGTGGATAAAGCAGATCACCAAGATATTTGATGTATTGGGATGCTTCGAGGAGAAAAAGGTTCCCTTTGCCACCATTATGTTGCGAGGAGAGGCAGATTACTGGTGGGAATCGGTAAGGTGTACTCAACCTACCGCACTGAAGATGTCTTGGGAGAAGTTCCAAGAATAATTCAACGACAAGTACTTTCCCAAAAGTATTCGTCATATGAAAGAGGTAGAGTTCATCAAGTTAGAGCAGAACAATATGACCGTGTCGCAGTACGAAGCTAAGTTTGCTGAGTTGTCCCGGTTTACGTCTCACTTAGTTGATAATGAGGAGAGAATGACGCAGATGTTTCTAAGAGGTTTGAAACCCGAGATACGTCAATACTTAATTTCTCACAAACTGTGTTTGTATTCAGATATTATTAATAGGACTCAGTTATTGGAACGTGATAACGAGTCAAATCAACCAAGAGAAAGCAGTCGACAAAATGATAATGCCAGTGGTAGCAGTCATCGAAGCGGTGATAACAAACGTGGAGGGAATCAACATGCCCAAATGGTAACCACTTCGGTGGTAATCATGGCTAAGACAATAAGGATGGGCATTTCAAGAAGAGGAGATTCAACAATGATGGAAAGACGTCAGCACCAACACCCGTTGTTAAGGAAGGAAAACGACCACCTCTCATATGCTTCAAATGCGCAGGGGAGGGACATATCAGTCCAAACTGCGCGATGCCATCCAAAGCGTGTTATAATTGTGGAAGAGAAGGTCACCTAGCCTGATTTTGTCATGCACCAAAGACAAGTCCAGTTGGAATGGTGACACAAAATACCGTCCCAAACAAGTCAAAACCAGTAGTACAAGGGATAGCGTTTGTTGTGACCTCCTAAAAAGCAAGGAACTCGAACGAGGTCATCACAGGTAAGCTTATCATAAACTCTAGCGAAGTCTATACCTTATTTGATACTAGTTCTATCCATTCTTTTATTTCTCCTACTTGCGCTCAACGATTAAATTTGACTTCGGAGAAATTAGACTTTGACTTATCTGTGGAAACTCCATTGGGAGAAACCTTCATTACATCCACTATTTATAAGTCTTGTTTGGTTCAAATAGGTACCCTCACATTACCTATCGATCTTATTTCATTAAAAATACTTGCATTTGATGTGATTCTAGGGATTGATTGGTTAACTACTCATCATGCTAAAATTGATTGTTTTCGTAAGGTTGTTAGCTTTCATATTCCTAATCAACCTATTATGTGAATTCAAGCGACCAAACCATTAAAATCAATCACAGTCATCTCAAGCCATAAAGCTATTCATTTATTGAAAAATGGATGTCAAGTTTTCCTAGCTCATGTCACAGATTTAAACAAAAATACGTTAAATTTGAATGATATTTCTATTGTTAATAATTTTCCTGACGTATTCCCCGAAGAACTTCCTGGCCTACCACCGGAGCGTGAAATCGAGTTTGGTATCGACCTTGAACCCGGTACAAAACCAATTTCCAAAGCCCCATATCGAATGGCTCCTATTGAACTTCAGGAGTTAAAAACTCGACTGCAAGAATTGTTAGACATCGGTTTCATTCGACCTAGTACTTCTCCTTGGGGTGCTCATGTTCTATTCGTGAAGAAAAAAGATGGAAGTATGCGACTTTGCATTGATTATCGGGAGTTGAATCATGTCACCATCAAAAATAGGTACCCGTTGCCTCGCATTGATGACCTGTTTGACCAGTTGCAAGGAGCACAATTCTTTTCAAAGATCGATCTTCATTCGGATATCATCAATTGAAGGTTAGGCGAGGATATTCAAAGGCGCTTGAGAACTCAATGCAGGGCATTATGAATTCCTAGTCATGTCTTTTGGATTGTCTAATGCTTCTGCTGCCTTCATGGATATGATGAACCGAGTATTCAAGGAATATTTGGATTACTTTGTGGTCGTTATTATTGATGACATCCTCATATATTCCAAAAGTCGTGAAGATCATGAGCAACACATGAGGCTGATACTCCAAAAGCTTCGTGAAAACAAGCTTTATGCCAAGTTGAAGAAATGTGAGTTCTGGCTTAAGGAAGTAGCATTCCTTGGACACGTAGTATCAAGTCATAGAATATCTGTTGACCCGGCAAAGATTGAAGCTATTCAAAGCTGGGAGAAACCTAAATCAGTGACTGAAGTACATAGCTTTCTCGGATTAGCTGGTTATTATTGGAGATTCGTGGAAGAATTTTCTCGAATCGCTACTCCATTAACTCAGACGACTCGAAAAGATACAAAATTCAGTTGGAGCAAGGAATGTGAGAAGAGTTTTCAAGAACTCAAGAGAAGACTCATTTTAGCACCTGTTCTGACCATACCATCTGGCTCGGAGGGATTTGTCATCTACAGTGATGCTTCAGGAAAAGGGTTAGGATGTGTTCTCATGCAACATAGGAAAGTCATAGCCTATGCCTTGCGACAACTCAAAGAATATGAGAGGAATTATCCTACTCATGATTTAGAGTTCGCAGCTATCGTTTTCGCACTTAAAATTTGGAGGCATTACCTGTATGGGGAGAAAGAGGAGATCTTTACGGATCATAAAAGCCTCAAATATTTTTTCACCCAAAAGGAACTCAACATGCGGCAACGACATTGGCTTCAACTGTTGAAAGATTATGATCATACCATCGAATACCATCTTGGAAAAGTGAAAGTAGTAGCTGACGCATTGAGTAGAAGATCATATGCGAGTATGAGTGCGATATTGTCAACACAAAGGCCCATTTTGTGTGGCTTGCAAAGGATGGAGATAGAGTTAAAGACTCCGGGGACCCATGTGATGATGGTGAATATACGAGTAGAACCTACTTTAATCGATAAAGTTAAAGCTGCTCAAGCTGTAGACTTGGAACTGATGCGTGTGAGGAAGAAAGTGCAAGAAGGTGCTATGCCGGAAGCAAGAATCGATGAAGAAGGAATACTTCGAGTAAATTCCAGACTTTGTGTTCTTAACGACCTTGATTTAAAGTATAAAATCATGATGGAGGCGCACAACACACCATTTGCAATCCATCGTGGGAATACCAAAATGTATTTTGATCTTCGTCATACATTTTGGTGGAGCAATATGAAGAGAAAGATAGCACTGTTTATCTCAAGGTGCCTAACTTTTCAACAAGTTAAGGCGGAACATCAAGTACCAAAAGGTCCATTCCAACCACTTGAAATTCCAAAATGGAAGTGGGAGCACATTACCATGGATTTCGTTACCGGTCTTCCTATGATTTCTCAAGGCATAGATGCAATTTGGGTCATTGTTGATAGATTGACCAAGTCTGCTCATTTCTTACCGATACGAGAAACTTATACACTTGAACGTCTTGCTCGTATGTACATAAACAAGATTGTAAGACTTCATGGTATGCCAGTATCCATAGTTTCTGATCGAGACCCAAGATTCACTTCACGATTTTGGGTTAGTTTGCAGAAAGCTATGGGCACAGATTTATAATTTATCTCGGCATATCATCCTTAGTCGGACGGGCAGCCGGAGAGGACTATTCAAACTCTTGAAGATTTATTAAGACTCTGTGTCCTTGACTTCAAGGGAAGTTGGGATAAGTTCTTACCATTAGTGGAGTTTTCCTACTATAACAGTTATCAAGCAAGTATTGGCATGGCTCCATTTGAGGCGTTGTATGGAAGAAAGTGTCGTTCTCCAGTATCCTGGGATGAGGTGGGTGAAGCAACGTTGTTGGGACCAGAGTTGGTACGTATGACTATGGAAAAGATTCAAACGATCCGACAACGTATAAAAACCTCACAAGATTGACAAGAGAGTTATGTTGATCTTCATCGAAAGGACGTAGAATTCGATATTGGAGATCATGTGTTGTTACGTGTTGCTCCATGGAAAGGAGTTACGAGATTTGGAAAGAGAGGAAAGCTCAATCCTCGATTCATTGGCCCATTTTTAATCCTCGATCGAGTAGGAACTGTGGCCTATAGACTCGCTTTACCGCCAAGTATGTCTAGTGTTCATAACATTTTTCACATATCTATGTTACATAAATATATGAAAGACCCGCACTACATTATTGAGTTAGAACAGGACGAAATAGCGGATGATTTAAAGTATGAAGAGGTTTCTGTTAAAATCTTGGATAAGAAGGAACACGTTCTACGCTCCAAGGTTATACCTCAAGTCAAAGTTTTATGGAAGAACCACGATGTTGAGGAAATGACATGGGAGTTAGAAAAATGAAATCAAGGTATCCTTACCTCTTCGATATACCATGTATGTACCCTAATTTCGAGGGAGAAATTTCATAAGAAGGGGAGGTTGTAAGACCCCAACTTTTATGAATAAAAATGAATTTTCTATAAATATCATTTTTGAATATTATGAAATGAATTTGATATAATGTTATAGTTATGGGTAATATTTATAAATTTTGCAAAGTACATAAGTTGTTCTATAATATTTGATTGGTGGGGAATATTCGTTTTAACAGGAATATTAAGTGCAACAACCAACACAATCATTGGTGGACCCCTACAACGGAATTATTATCGATTGAGAAAACGACAAAAATACTTTATAAAAATAACGGCGGAAGTTTTATCGCTAACTGTTGAAACACCCGGTGTTAAAAGTACAGTAATACGCGTGGTTGCATAAAAGCACACGATATTGATTATTGATGCTTACGTGAGAAGTCACTCAGTTTTGTTCAATTATTGCTACAATAATTGCTGCATAGTATCTCTGGTTATTTGATTCAATTATTGTCAATATTTTATATATTATTAAATCAATAATTGAGATGACAAAGTTATTAATATTATTATTTGCAATATTGACGATGTCTAGAAGTTCTGTCAAGGAGAGGTTTGGTCACCTAATTGCGCGCCAATAAGGAGAAATCCTTATTGGAAAGCCCCTTCTTTCCTGGGAACGACCTGGTCGATTAATATTGTGAATTATAATAATGATGATAAAGTTTGTTTTATTATTATTATAAATGTAACAAAACAGAAAACTTTTTATATAAAACAGAATACTTTTATAAAGTTATTTGTTTTATTAGATTTTAAATATAATATATTAGATTTTATTATGCATAGTGTTTGCATAGTACCTGCATAGTATTTGCATAGTAAAATCTTTTTATATAAAATATAATATTTTTATAAACTTATTTGTTTTATTAGATTTTAAATAGAATATATTATATTTTTTATACGTATGGTGCTGATAGTGTTTGCATAGTAAAATCTTTTTATATATAACAGAATACTTTTATAAAGTTATTTGTTTTATTAGATTTTAAATAGAATATATTATATTTTATTGCATAGTGCATCATAGTATCCTTTCCATTCTTCTATAAATATGATGCTTAGTTAGAATTGAAAATCACACCAGAAATTCAGAGAATTCTTCTTCTATAATCTTGAGCATATTTCTTCAAGTATATCCCTGCACTACCCGTCAGAATACTCTTCTTTTAAGGTAAGGGGTATTATTCTTTCGTATTCATGAAGAGAGTTATTTTCTTTCAATACTCGTAAGGGTTGTTATTCCATTCCTTATTATTATGTCGGAATAACCTGTCTATGTGAAGTACCGCATACATGGTGAAATTCTTCTGATATTCCATTCTTTATTATTTTGTTGGAATAACCTGTCTGTGTAGTCTATCGCATGCCTGGTGAATTCTGTTATTATTCAATTCTTTATTATTCTATTGGAATATCCTGTCTATACGGATTACGCATGACCTGGTTCCATTCTTTTTTATTCTGTTGGAACATCTTGTCTGCGCGGATTATGCATGACCTGGTTCCATTCTTTATTATTATATTGGAACATCCTGTCTGTGCAGATTACGCATGACCTGGTTCCATTCTTTATTATTCTGTTAGAATATCCTGTCTGTGTGGGTTACGCATGACCTGGTTCCATTCTTTATTATTATATTGGAATAATCTGTCTACGTGGATTACCGCATGGCGGCAAAAATCCACGTGGAGCAGTTGTAGAGGCTTGTCGATTGAATTGGCAGTTTTTCTCTTGAATGAGCTCCTGGTTTGCTTTCCAAGCTAACAGGCATTGCATGGCCTTTCTTTCATGAAGTGGAACTTGGGTAGGCCTGCAATAAGATCTTTTGAGGCCAACTTGGACATGCTTTTGAAGTTTAAATGATACAATCGTCTATGCCATAGCCAGCTCATTTCTTCAGATGCTTTAGCCAAAAAGCGTATTGTTTCATTTGAGCTTAGCTGTCCAAGATTCACTGTATAGACATTTCCTTCTCTTGTTCCGGTTAGCTTTATAATAGATGTCTTCAAATCTCTGACTTGACATTGATTGTTGAGGAATGTTACTTGATGACCCTTGTCACAGAGTTGGCTAATGCTTAGAAGATTGTGTTGTAGTCCTTCCACATAGACCACTTTACTGAAAGACACTGCTCCATTTCTAGCTGAGCCATATCCTCTCGTCTTGCCAGAACCATTGTCTCCAAAATGACTGAGGGGCCTTCCTTTTCTATGTAGTTAGACAAAAGGGCTTTGTTCCCAGTCATTTGCCTTGAGCATCCACTGTCCAGATACCAGGTCGTAATCATGGAGCTCTTTTCCTGTGGTAATATCAAACCTTCATTTTGGTACTCATATTTGCATGGGTCCTATTTTGTTAGTACCCTTGGGGACCCAAATCTGTTTGATCTTGGGTCTCATATGCATGGAATTATAATAGCATCGTGTAGCCTAGTGACCAACTCTATTGCACACAAAACACTTAGTATGATGCATGCCTGTGTGTGTGTGAGAGTTCATTCTCCATTTGGACTTTTGTGGTTCTTTAGTCATTCTTCTGTTAAACTAATTTTCCTTCTTCCAAATGTCCTTGGGTCTCATAAAATGTGAGGAGTGTATCTTACCTCTACTGTACCTTCCCAGTTGGTTCGTAGAGTTGGTTTTATTTAACTCTACGATCCTTAGAGGTTGGTGAGTAGAGGATGGGTTACTCTTCTCTTTTCTGAAGCCCAGGCCAGCATGAGATCCTTTACTCCTTGGAGTATAGATGGAAACAGTGGAATAGGGTTGAACTAGTTCTTCCTTCTGTGAAGATTTCATAAATGTAATACCACTACTAAAATTTGAAGCATTACCAGTGCTAGTTTCCTTTATATTTTCCACACATGGCTCTGAGGTGGATTCCCCAAAGCCTAAGCCTGTTCTGTCAAATGTACTTCTCTAACTAGAGAGCAGGGAGTCCATTGATGATGAGGATTTGTTCCATGTAGAGATAGTCTTTTCTAGTTCCTCAACTTTAGAGGTTAGATTGGACTCTCTTTGTGCATTGAGCTCATTTGTCTATTTTAAGATCTAATTCTCAGCCTCAAACTTGGAGAGAAAGTTAGTACTTAGGAGAGCTGCTTCTAGCTCTTCTTGAACTTTCTTTTTCTCCTCTTGAAGAAGTGAATAATCCTTTGACAGAACTCTGAACCACTTCATGTATTGATGTAGATCAGTTGTTATGCCATGCAGTGCAGTTCTCAAATCATTAATGTCTATATCAGGTGAG
Organism: Panax quinquefolius; assembly: GCA_020205615.1. Lineage (NCBI taxonomy): Eukaryota > Viridiplantae > Streptophyta > Magnoliopsida > Apiales > Araliaceae > Panax > Panax quinquefolius. The sequence continues at coordinate 72,886,450 of CM035160.1, read as the reverse complement.
TTGAAGTCAAATACATCATCGATACTTACTTCATGAATGTTGGAGTTCTGTTTGTCCTTTGCATGTTTAGCCATCAGGCATAGATTAGCCATTTAAGGATCTTCATCATCTCCAGATTCAGGAGTTGAGTCATTGTCTGAGTCACTCCACGATCCTCCAGCTACTAGGCCTTTGTCTCTCTTTTGAGGCCTTTTGTTGCCTTTGTATTCCTTTTTTGGATGTGACTTCTTCTTTAGTTCTTCTCTAAGAGGTTTATTGTAGTTGGCAATGAAATGGCCAGGCTTCTTGCAGTTGTAGCATAGATCATTCATTTGCTCCTGGATGCTGTAGTTGTTGACCTTCTTTGGCTTACTGGTTTTGCCTTGACGCATGAACCTTCTTAGTCTTTTACCAGCATTGCAAAAACCTCATAATTGTCTTCATCATAGTCAGAGTCAATTTCAGTGTTGACCTTTGAGGTACTTTCAGTTACTTTGAGAGCAACACCCTTATCCTTTTTTCTTCCTTCTGATATAGTTTCTGCTCGTTGAGTCAGCTCCAATTCGTATGTCTGAAGGTTGCCATATAACTGTTGGACAGTCATCTCATGGATATTCTTTGACTCTCTGATAGCAGTGGTTTTGGCATCCCATCTGTTTGGTAGGGCTCTCATGAACTTTATGATTAGATCTTTGTTTGGATAGATCTTTCCATATGCTCGTAGAGAGTTGAGTAGAACGTTGAATCTCTCATAGGTGGCAGTGACGTTCTCTCCTTGAACGTGTGCGAACATTTCATATTGCTGTGTTAGGAGAGATTATTTATTTTCTCTTACTTCTTCCGTTCCTTCGTGCATGATGAGTAGTGCTTTCCAAACCTCCTCTGCTATCTTGTTGTTGACCACATTTTCAAATAGATCATCTTCTAATGATTGAAACAAAATGTTCTTAGCCTTCTTATCGAGTTGGACAGCTCTCTTCTCGTTATCTGTCCACTCCTCTTTAACTTTGATTTGTATTCTATTTGGATCGTCTGTAGTTGGTGCAAGCTTTGTTGGAACATAGGCCCATTCTGAATAGTCTCAAATAGATCTTCATCTATTGAGTCCATGTATGCTTGCATCCTAACTTTCCAGTTTGCAAATTTATCTTTGTTGCACATTGGTGGCTTGCTGCCTCCTCCAGTCCTTGATTCGCTTGGTAAGTGTGCCATAGGATCTACTTAAGCTTTGTAGGATTTAAAATAGAACCTGCTCTGATACCAATTGTTAGTTCCCAGAGGCACAATAGTTATCTAGAAGGGGGAGTGGGTTGAATAGATATTTAAAAATCTTTTCATTTTAACTTGTTAGTTGATAAAAACTTAGCGGAATTAATATTTTTTTTAATCTCCCTTAAGACAGTGAGTTTACGAGAGTGAGGCAGTTATAGCAGTTATGGCAGATATGGCAGTTATAGCAAAAATGTAATAGACACAGTCGTTTTAAGTGGTTCAGAGAACTTAAAGCTCCTAGTCCACTCTTCCAATCCTCGAGTAGGAAATCCACTAAGGATGTCTTTTACACTTTCTGAATCACACAGATTCTTTCTGAACCGGTGATCAGAACTTCTTAGTTCACTCTTGAACTCTTCAAGTCTAGCAGACTTGGCTCTTCACAGTTCACTTAGAACTCTTCAAGTCCTTCAGACTTGGAACTCTTACTTCAGTTGATTGGTTGTTGTTGAGTTCTTGATGGTTGCTACTCAGTTGCAGTTAAGCACTTGTTTGAAAGAACTGAGTAACTGAGCAAGCTTTTCTTTTTCTCAGATCGTAGAGTTGAGCGCTGAGAGTTCTTGTTCGTTTTGTTCAAGGTTTGCTTACTTCTTTCATCTGCATATCTTTTGCATATATGTGATCTTGAAATCTATCCGTTTGATCCATCCGTTGAAGCATTAAATGCGTTTGACATTTCTGTACTTTGATGGAGACTTTTCTGCACATCTTCTGAATTATATTCTGGCCCACTAACACAGCAGTCTGTTTTCTCACCTAACACCTGAAAAGGTGTTTTTCTTTTACCAATGGTACTTTCCTTAGCTTCTTCAATACGCTTCTTTGTTGCATACTAAGGATGTCTTTTATACCATTTGAACTGGTGGGGACTTCAACGTTTGAATCCCATTCCATATTTGTTGGAGATATATCTTCAAACAAAAAGGTAGGGCTTGATGCTTCTGACACACGGCAGATGATACTCTACGATCCAGATCGTGGTGTCTTGTTACCTTGGTGCTTGGTCTGATTCCATCAACAAGAGCACTACGATTTCTCTTAATGACTTGCACACTACGATCTTCACTTGCTAACTTTGTAAGCTCTACGTTTCCGAGAGCACACTACAATCTCTAACTCTGAGTTGTCTCGACAAACGTTGGGACCACTCTACGACTTTTGAAGAGGCCCTTAAGGCAGGCACACTACGATCCTCGAAGCTCTACGTTCTGCCTTGGCTTCTGTAATCTTGATCAGCTTGATACACTACGATCTCTTTGAAGCCTATCTATTACATCTCAAGATCAACCTAACAGCTTTGATCTCTCTATCTAAACATTCATTTACAGAATGATACACATTAAGAGCATAGATCAACCTAACAAATTTGATCTATCACTAAGTCCTTGTACATATATTCCTTGAAGGACTTTACAAATAATCATGAGCATTTATATTTAAACATCAAATCAAAATGTGCACTCTCCCAACAGAACTTGTAAGACCCCAACTTTTTATAAATAAAATCGAATTTTCTCTAATTATTATTATGAATAATAAGGTGTTAATTTGATATAATGCTTTGGTTATGGGTGAAATGTGAAAATTTTGCAAAATAAGGAAGTGGTTATAAAATATTCATTGTTGTCGAGGAATATTTGTTTGGTCGTGGAATATTCTTTCTGGCAGGGAATATTCGTACGACAGTGCAACCATTTGTGGGCCCCATAACGGATAACTGTTGGATGAAGAAAATGACAAGTTGAGTTTTTATAATTAACGGCGTAATGGTTACCGTTAACACTGTTGGAATACCCGGTGGTTAAAATATAGTAATACGCGTGGTTGCACAGTAGCACACGGTATTGTAGAGTATTTTTGAATTATTAATTCTTACGTAAGAAGGCACTACTCAATAATTGTTACTGTAATTACTATTCTATATTTTATTTTATTGATTCAATAATTGCTACATTGATATTTTATATTATTGTTGTTTCAATAATTGTCACTACACAATATTTCCATTATTAGATCAATAATTCATATTATTTGAATAATATTGTTAGATAGCATTATTGGCAATGTCTAAGGAAGTTCTATCTAGAAAAGGGGTTTGGTCACCTAATTGCGCGCCAATAAGAAGAAATCTTTATCGAAAAGCCCCCTCTTTCTTGGGAACGGTCTGGTTGTCATTATTGTAATTCTATAATATTATTTGTGAATATTTAATTATTGATTTATATGATAAGGAAATATGTATTTTATGTGGATAAAATTGATGGATATATTTTGTGTGGATATAAATGAAGGAATTAATGTTGAGGTATTTTATCAGTATTTTGTCAAAATGGAAGTATTAAAAAATCATCCGTATGTGGATTTCGGGCATTTTTTGTTTGGAATTTGGAAAACCTTTCTTTTACAAAGTTGAAAAGAATTCAATTTCCTATGGAATTGACATAAAATTCGTAATTTTCTGATAAAAGGGCTATTTATTATGAATTACTGAAGTTTCAGAAATAAATATTTTTATTAGAAATATGGTGGGCCCCACTTTTAGTTGGTGAGAAATGAAATGTGCTGGAATTTATTTTCAAAAGTGGTGGGCGTGAATAGTAGCAGGTAAAGCCATTAGGTAGCAGGTTAGTTTGCTATGGCGTTCTAAGTATTTTCCTATAAATAGGGTGCTTAGTTAGAATTGAAAATCACACTAGAAACAAGTTTTCTCTCTTTTTCTCTCTATATTATCGAGCGTATTTTGTGAGTATTTAGATACTTTGTGAGTTCTTTATTCATCGGTGCAAGTTTCCTTCCTTGATTTCATACGATATTTCGATTTCAAAATCTTTGTTCTTTTGAGGTAAGGGATGTTATTTTCTTCATAATGATATTATTCTTTCAATATCATTATACCGAAATATTGGTATGGATTTTATTATGGAATTTATACCTTTTTCATGTCAGGGTTACTATTCACGTATACGACAATATTCACGAATACGACACTATTCACAAAAAATGAAATTTTCTTTCTTTGTCCAAGTTATCTATTATGGTAACTATCTTTGATTGTATCCATGTTTTGATCTTTATTCTTGAATTTTGCTTCACAATTTGTTATTATGGAGTATTATTAAACTTGGATAAACTGTATTACGAGTCCCTAATAATTGTCCTTTTGTCTCATTGGATTCGTTTTCTTTAAGATATTTTTCATCATCCTCAGTCCTAAACGACGATATTAGTGAATATCTTTGGCCTGTAGTGCAAAGATGAATGATTACCTAATGAATATCTTTGGCCCGTAGTGCAAAGATGAACAGGTGTTGAGATGAACATAACTAACTGGTGATACAAATGAATATTTTTGGCCTGTAGTGAAAAGATGAATATTTGATTCAAGATGTATATTGATTGATATTACAGGGATAAAATATTGATGATGGACTTTTAAATCTTAGAAGATAGTAGAATTCTTTCTCTACTTGACTCTTCTAATGGATTGTTGTTTCTGCTGCAGTTGTTGATCTAAAACTTGTTGTCTATTATATTTTATCAGATTTTTCCATGTTGAAGACTAATGATAAATTGTTGTATATTATCTTAAGCATAATATTCTTTACTGGGCTAGTTGAGCTCATCCTTTTCTTTTTTGGTTCCATTTTTCTTCTCAAGAGGTGAGAACATAGCAGGAACTAGCCGGGGTTTGGAGTGATGGTTCATGATAGTTGTTTTAGTAGTCCTCACTATTTTGTAAAATAGTGTATCAATAATTATAATGAAGACTCCTTTTGAGTTTGTATACTGACTATTAGATAATATTTGTATTTAAACTCACAGTATATCCGTTGTCGTATTTTACACGACAATTGTATTACTGAAGTTGTATTTATTTCTGTACCATGTATTTGGCGACTCAGAATGGGTGATGTATACCTATTTTGGGGGCGTCACAGTTGGTAATAGAGCTTAGGGATATGGTCTCTGGCGGAGATCGGGGAATAGAACTAGGAGGGGAGAGACGAGTAATCCTTCGCTAGTGTTTCATACCTAAGCTTATTTGGTTGGTCAGTCGGAGCATATGGTTAATATGTGATATGTTAATTTGTTAATTAACCCTTCTTTTGTGGCAGTATTTGAGAATGGTAGCTGGAAATATTAATAATGGAGTGAATGAGACCGTGGAGACACCTTTAATCACCACCCAGGGGAACGTGCAACAGGAAGGCAATATTCCTCCTGTAAACAACACTACCGAACAAATGATGAATGATGGGATGTTTAAAAGCTTTTACAGTTCATCCAAAATCAGACGAGGGAGACTCGTGTACAAGATACGGTTGGAAATGATAGCAATTCGCGGCTTGTCACAACCAAGCAGTTCAAAGAGTTGGGACCACCAGAATTTGGGGGAAAGCCGGATCCGATTAAGGCAGAAATGTGAGTCAAGCAAATTACCAAGATATTCGATGTCTTGGGATGCACGGAGGAACATAAGGTTCTATTAGCCACCTTTATGTTCCGTGGTGAGGCATATTACTGGTGGGAGTCTGTGAAGCTTACCCAGCCTTCCGCACTCAACATGTCTTGGGAAACATTTCAGAAACTGTTTAATGACAAGTACTTTCCTGAAAGTATTCGTCATATGAAGGAGGTAGAGTTTATTAGACTGGAACAAAACAACATGACTTTGTCTCAATACGAGGCTAAGTTTGCTGAGTTATCCAAGTTTGCACCTCATTTGGTAGAGGATGAGGAACGAATGACGAGGATGTTTTTGAGAGGTCTAAAACCCAAGATTCGACAATATCTTATCTCTCATAAATTTTCTTTATATTCAAATGTTGTAAACATGGCTCAATTATTAGAGCGAGATAATGAGTATGTTCAACCAAGGGACCATAACTGTGGTCATCATCGGCAAGGTGGCGGTGATCATCAATGACAACAACCAATGAGGAGGAAAACATTCGGACAAATGCGAGTAACCGCTTTGGTGGTAATCGTGGCCATAAAAATAGAAGAAGCGAGTCGGGAGGATATTTCAAGAAGAGAAGGTACAATAATGACGATGTGAAGACGTCAGCACAAACATCAGCTGTTTCTAGGGGATGAGAACGAGCACCGGTCGTTTGTTATAAATCTTGGAAAGAGGACACATCAGCCCAAACTGCCCACAACAGTCCAAGGTGTGTTATAACTGTGGAAAGGAAGGTCATATAGCTAGAGATTATCTTGTTGTGAAACCAAGTTCAACAGGGATGGTGACTCCAAAGGCTGTCCCGGATAAGTCAAAGTCGTTGGTTTTTGGATGGGCGTTTGTCGTGACTGCCCAAAACGCGAGGAACCCGAACGAAGTGATCATGTGTAAGCTAATCATAAACTCTTGTGAAGTTTATACCTTATTAGATACCGGTTCTACCCATTATTTTATCTCTTCTGCTTGTGCTCAACGTTTGAACTTGACTCTAGAGAAATTAGACCTTGACTTATCTGTTGAGACTCCGTTAGGAGAAACTTTCATTACATCTATAGTTTATAAATCTTACTTGATTCAACTTGGAACCATCACATTACCTGCCGATCTTATTTCGTTGAAAGTACTTGCATTTGATGTGATTTTAGTGATTGATTGGTTAACCACTCATCATGCTAAAATTGATTGTTTTCGTAAGGTTGTTAGTTTTCATATTCCTAACCAACCTGTTATGCGAATTCAAACAACCAAACCACTAAAGTCAATCACTGTCATGTTAAGCCATAAAGCTATTCATTTATTAAAAAATGGATGTCAAGCATTCTTAGCCCATGTCACGGACTTAAACAAAAACACATCAGATTTGAATAATATTTTTGTTGTTAGTGAATTTCCTGACGTATTTCCTGAAGAACTTCCCGGTCTACCCCCAGAACGTGAAGTTGAATGGCTGCCCTTGAACCTGGTACAAAGCCAATTTCTATAACCCCATATCGAATGGCTCCTATTGAACTTCAGGAGTTAAAGGTACAACTATAGGAGTTATTGGACATCGATTTCATTCGTCCTAGTACATCTCCTTGGGGTGCTCCTTTGTTATTCCTAAAGAAGAAAGACGGGAGTATGCGACTTTGTATTGATTATCGGGAATTGAACCATGTCACCATCAAGAATAGGTATCCGCTACCTCGCATTGATGACATGTTCGACCAGTTGCAAGTAGCATAATTCTTTTCAAAGATTGATCTTCGTTATGGATATCATTAGCTGAAGATTAAAACTGAGGATATTCCAAAGATTACCTTCAGAACTCGGTACGGGCATTATGAATTCTTAGTCATGTCTTTTGGATTGACTAATATTATTGTTGCTTTTATGGATATGATGAACCGTATGTTCAAAGAATATTTGGATCAGTTCGTTGTTGTGTTTATTGATGACATCCTCATCTATTCCAAAAGCTGTGAAGATCATGAGCACCATTTGAAGCTGGTACTGCAAAGGCTTCACGATAACAAGCTATATTCCAAGCAATCAAAATGCGAGTTCTAGCTTGATGAAGTAGCATTCCTTGGACACGTGGTGTCAAAATATGGAGTATCTGTTGACCCGGTGAAGATTGAATCAGTACAAAGTTGGGAGCAACTGAAGTCGGTGACTGAAGTACGTAGCTTTCTGGGCTTAGCTAATTATTATCGGATATTCATGGAAGGATTTTCTCGAATCGCTACTCCGTTAACTCAGCTGACTCGTAAAGATACAAAATTCGGTTGGAGCGAGGATTATGAGAAGAGTTTTCAAGAACTCAAGAGGAGACTCATTTCGGCACCTGTTCTGACAATACCATCTGGTTCGGATGGATTTGTTATCTACAGCGATGCTTCAGGCAAAGGGTTAGGATGTGTTCTCATGCAACATGGGAAATTCATAGCCTATTCCTTGCAATAACTCAAAAAATATGAGAGGAATTATCCTACTCATGATCTGGAGTCGGTAGTGGTCATTTTCGCATTAAAGATCTGGAGACACTACCTGTATGGGGAAAAAGTGGAGATCTATACAGATCATAAAAGCCTCAAATATTTCTTCTCCCAAAAGGAACTCAACATGCGGCAACGACGTTGGCTCGAACTATTGAAAGATTACGATCATACCATCCAATATCATCCTGGAAAAGCAAATGTGGTAGCTGATGCATTAAGTAGAAGATCATATGCGGGTAAGAGTGCAATATTGTTAACACAAAGGTCCATTTTGTATGACTTGCAAAGGATGGAGATAGACGTAAAGGCACCAAGTACCCACGTGATGATATCAATCATACGAGTAGAACCGACTTTAATCGATAAAGTTAAAGCTGCTCAAGCTACGGACCTGGAGCTGATGCGTATGAAGAAGAAAGTGCAAGAAGGTGCTATTCCAGAAGCAAGAATCGATGAAGAAAGAATATTTCGAGTCAACTCTAGACTTTGTGTTCCTAACGATTCTGACTTGAAGCATCGAATCATGATGGAGGTACAGAACACACTGTTTTCAATCCATCCAGCGAGTACTAAATTTTATCATAATCTTCGACATACATTTTGGTGGAACAATATGAAGAGAGAGATCGCAGAGTTTATCTCGAGGTGTTTAACTTGTCAACGTGTAAAGGCAGAGCATCAAATGCCAAAGGGTCCATTGCAACCACTTGAGATTCTGACATGGAAGTGGGAACACATTACTATGGATTTCGTTACGGGTCTTCCCATGGTTTCTCAAGGCATAGATGCGATTTGGGTTATTGTTGATAGATTAACCAAGTCTGCCCATTTCTTGCCTGCACGGAAGACTTATTCCCTTGAACTTCTTCCTCGTATGTACATGAATGAGATTGTGAGATTGCATGTGTAACGCCCCGGAAAATCGAACATTTTGTAATTACTTTTAATAATGAATAAAATAATATTATTTATTATTATTGTGTATTGAGAAGATGAATGTTGTTTTATAACCTAGAAACGTCAGAACGTCGTAGTATTTTAACTACGTGGAAGAATTAGAGTGTTTGAATTTCTAAAACGAAAATAAAAGTTTTTCGAGAAATTTTTTGAAAAACACTATTCATCGATTTCCGCTCGGGAATTATTTTTGAATTTCCGACAAATATGTAATGTTATAATATCGAGATGATATCGATTATGTAATAATAATCTATGTATGGGAAACGTAATATTTCGCATGCGGACTTAAATTGGGAACGTTAGGTTATTAAGCATTAAAGGAAGAAAGTTGTGATCATATAATGTGTATACATTATATCAAGTAAAGAATGAAAGAATAATACTACGTATTATCTTTGTTATGTATGAAGAATGAAATAACGATATATTACGAACTAATATCTGAAAGTTAGTATCGAAAATTATACGTGGGGTATAATGGTTAAGTTTTTAAGATTAAGTTAATGGACTTGTAGGATTGTTAGTTATTGGTAGAAGTCCAATGTAAGTATTAATCAAGTCCAAGTGTTTGATTGATCATAAGCCCAAACTATTTGTAGCATAAGCCTATTAAGAGAGAAAGCTAGGTTAATTATAAAGCCCAAAGTAAAGCCTTGACCCATGGGTCAAACCAAGTGTGAAATGGGTAAGTGTGATGGGAAAGGATTTTGTGTGATGCCCAAGAACTTTATGTAGCTAGTAAGAAGACTTGAAGGTTAAGTAAAGAATAGTAAGGAGGTGGAAATGAGGAGTTGGGAGGTTTAATGTCTAAAATGCCCTCACTTTTCCAAGCCTATAAATACCAAGCTCATTTCTTGTGTTGGTTGATCATTTTCATCCAACTTTTCTCTCAAACATAAAGCTACTTATTGGTTAGGGAGAATAAGTCACTTAATCACTTATAAGCCACTTCAACCATTGATAGTTTTTCAAAACAAATAGAAGTCTTCAAGGGTAAGACTCCTCTCTTATATCTTCATCTCTTCTATAATAGGATTGATAGAGAAGGGGGAGGGTTAGATGATAGCATGTAATAAGTTACTAATGAATGAACTTAAGCCAAATAAGTTGAAAAAGCAACTTGAACATTAATAAGTTGCTAGAACCATGAATAACCTATGATATGATGTTTAGTATGTGGAATATAGCATGAGAACTTTGATTGAAGGACTTAAGTTAATAATAAGTCATGAGCATGAAGATTTCAAACTCTTAAGTTAAATAAGTTAATAACTTATGAGAATAAGTCAAACCCTACTTTGAGTATAAATTGGAGTAGTAAATAACTTATAATGATCTTATGTTGATTAAAATCCATTAAGAACGCTTAGTAATGAAGATTTACTGGAATTCGTACGATTGGACGTTTACCGTCGAATTCGTGAAATTCTCGGAATGAAAGTCGTATTTTGTGTTCGAAGTCAGAAACGTTGGTTTCGACGGAGACAAGTCATTTTAGTCATTATAGAGCTGCGGACTCAAAAATGACCGGATTCCGACTTAAAAACGTTGAACGTTCACGAACGTTTATCGTTTTCATTAAAAATGAACTCATAGGTGAATTTTGAGCAAACAAAGTCAAATAGATTAAATTTTTGCATGAACGAGTAGATTATGAAATTTGTGAACCATAAGCTTTTAAACGGACCAATTCGAACTTAAAACGAAGAAGTTATGTGTCCGGGAAGTTCGTAAAAATTTTTAAAACTGCAAATTTTTCTAAGGCACAGAGTCCGGGAAGTTCCTCTTATTTATGCAATTTGATTGCGTTCTTGAATATTACAAACCTAACAGTGGCATCAGAGCCAAACCTTTATGCGAATTATTAATTGTTTTGATTTGATATGTATATTGATATGTGTTTAGAACAATTTAATTGGGCATAATTTTGTTGTATAAAATTTATAAAAAAAAAAAAAAAAATTCCCGAAACCTGTTAAAAGGGAACGTGGTCGGTTAGCATTACATGTATATATAATAGTTATATGGTATTATATATAATCTTGTTATATGATAATAATCATATAAGTTATCATATATATATATTAGATGTTAAGATGACCCTGGTGATTAAAACAAAAACGTGGCCCAGGATATCTAAGTTAGCAATCAATTATCATATATATTCTTACATACGGATTCACATGCCTTAAAAGATTCATGTAATTCACGTATTTTTTATATTATATTATATATATTACCGTAATATATATATTATGTATATATAATATATATTCTTAATAATTTTATTATTAAAATAAAAATTTATTTTAATCTTAAAATAAAAGTTTATTTTAATCTTAAAATAAAAGTTTATTTTAATTTTAAAATTGAATTTCATGCTAACTAATTAGAGTTGGAATTGGATTCCATGATAACTAATTGGAGTTGAAATTGAATTTCATGTTTACTTAAATAAAGGAGTTTATTTATATATGAAATAAGATTTCATATTATTCAAAATAAAAGAGTTTATTTGTGAATAAGAAAAGAATCTGGTTTTCCTTAAATAAAGGAGTTTATTTAGATATGAAATAAGATTTCATATTATTCAAAATAAAGGAGTTTATTTGTGAATAGGAAAGAAAATCCGTGTTTCCTTTAATAATTTTTTTTATATATGGAATTGGATTCCATAATTAATTAAAATAAAGGAGTTTATTTTGATTAAAATTTTGATTAAAATAAAATAGTTTACTTTATTCAAAATTAGATAAATTAAAATAAAATAGTTTTATTTTGATTTAAATTTGGATTAAAATAAAGGAGTTTATTTTTATTCAAAATTAGATTTTATACTAACTAAAATTTGCCCATTAAATGATATCAATATATATATTAAATGTTTATTATTCATAAGATGAATGTTATTTATTGATGCATATGATGATGTGTATGATAATAAATGGGATTGATTATGGACTATTGACCAATGCGATTTGATTTTATTTTAGTTGGATGCATGAATGTATGGGTTTTATTAAATGAGGTCTGCGACTCGTCTTCTCTAATTTTTCTTAATGTAAATTCTATCTCCTCCTATGTACTTCCCTTCGATGGCGATCAAGGTTTCTATTTATTTTAAATAGTTTTGTAATAGGAATAGTTAGAATTAATTTGAAAAATTGGAGATCAAGGAGCAAGGAGCGCTTGAAGACCCGTTTGTAATGGAGCAGGGTTTAAATGTAATAGTTATATTTAAATATTATTTTCTGCACCCTAGGGTTTGACCTTTTGGTTCACTTGGTGGCTCTAGTGAACCAAACTAGAATAAAAGTCCATAATCAATCCGAGTAGAATATAGTATTCTATATGTGCATGCTTATACTATATATATTATATATTATGCAAACATGCTTCGCATGTTCATTAATATGACGCGTATTTTATATATATATGTGAATGCGCGCTAAACAAGATGAGACAAATTAATAACAAACCCCTCAATTTTTTATATTAAGTCCTAAGTGTTCAAAGATATTTGGAATATCGAATGTCGCCTTCTAGCATGATAAAATTAATAGAGTATTAAATATTTAATATGAGTGTGTTGTGTCACCACAAGGCAAGTATTAAGTATTTAAGATGTTAATTTATCACATTTGATGCTTATAAAGAAAATTGAACAATATTGTTTTGTTGTGTCACCACAAGGATGATATTTTTCTTTTTTGAATATATGGAGTGCTAGGTCGGACTTAACTTGGATAATTTTGATTAGGATGTGCCACCACTTGATCAAAATAATCCAAGAGGCAAAAGAAAAGGAGTTGCATAGTTGATGTAATTGACAAAAGTTGTCTACCTATTTATTTATATATAGTTTGTTGTGTCACCACAAGGCTATATACATTTGAAATGGGATCCTTATTCTCACTAGCAAATCTTTAATTAGATTTTGCCGAGCTATATAAGTGAGGGTAATATAGTTTGAAGAAAATAGTGGGAGATACCAATTTAAAACAAGACCTAATTTATTTTGGTAATTAATAAAAGAATGTATGTTAAAATGTTGTTAATTACAAATTCATTTACGTAATTTTACAATGTCTAAAATTACTATCAACTGCGAAGCATATTAGATGCTAAATTAACCGTAATCAATTAAAGCGGATTGGTTAAGGAATTTGAGAATAGTTCTCATAGTGAAAAGTTATCTTATGTCCTTAATACGCCTATTTCTCGCAATGGTTGCGCATAATGCCTCTGAGGAAGAGATTGCTACTTTTAGAAAGTGGCAAGATGATGCACAGTTGGCTCAATGCATCATGCTCGCATCCATGAGTAACGAGCTTCAGCGTCAGCCTGAAACTATGGATACTTCTACTATACTCTTGCACGTCAAGTAGTTGATGGTGAGGAAAGTAGGACTGATAGATATCAGATATCTAAGGAGCTCTTCCGATCTAGAATAACCGATGACACTACAGTATAGATAAAAGTCCTTAACATTATCAATTTGATTGATTAATTAGGACAACGAGTTTTGTCATGGATGGAGAGTTGAGCCAAGATTTGATCTTGCACTCACTCCCGGACTCCTTTCACAATTGTTGTGAATTTTTCATATGAACAAGCTAGATATCAGCCTCGCTGATTTGCTTAACATATTGAAAAATGTTGAGAGTCACTTTCCAACCAAGAAAGATCAAGTCTTACTGGTAGGGGCCAAAGGATCTTCTGAAAAGAAGAACGATTCAAAGAAGGTAAATAGAAAGGCATAAACAAAGGATAATAAGAACAAAACTGATACGGATAGCAAAGGAGCTTGCTTCCACTGCAATAAGCCTGGACACTGGAAAGAAACTACGAGAAGCATCTTGCAGAGGCTAACCAAAGAAGCTTAGTGAAGTTTCGGTTACAATACAGTTTTTGTTCATGATTGAAATAATTTTTCTTTAAGTCAAGGTTCTACTTGGGTATTGGATACCGACTTTGGTTATCATAAATATAGATTTATGAAGGGACCAAACAGAAGTAGAAAGCTAAACAAATATAAGTAATCCTATGTGCGGGAAATGTAGCAAAGGTTGCCATATTAGCCATAGAAACTTATAGTTTAGCAATGCCTACACGGCAAATCTATTAAGTCGAAGAAGTTGTTATTGTATTCCAGTTCTTGTTAAAATATTATTTCCATTTTATTGTTGGACAATGAAATCTTTGGTATTATAATTAAGAACAATTGTTGTTCTATTTATAATAATAATGTTTTGTATAGAACTGGAATATTACTTAATAAATTTTGTATACTTGACTTACATGAAAATAATTTTGCATATTGAACAAATTAGTATAAGAAAAGGAGATGATCATTCAAAGAGTTGAATGTGTGTATTTGCTAAAATAAAATTGTGAATTATTTGAAAGGTACAAAGAATTCAGAAGTGAAATAAATTGGCAATGTATTAAGATTCTTTGATTAGATCAAGGAATAAATACTTGTGCAATAAGTTTCTAGATCATCTCAAATGGTTTTCTCATAATGGACACATCCTGATACGCAATAATTGATTGATGTATCTGAATGAAAAATCGTACCTTGTTGGACATGGTGCGGTCCATAATGATTTTACCGACATTCCAGTATCCTTCTAGGATCATGTCCTAGAAATGGTTGCATATCTACGAAAAGGTAACCTCAAAATCCAGCCCCAAGACTCCATAAAAGTTATGGACAGGGAGGATTCCTAATCTTAAGTATGTTAAGATAAGGGGTTGTCCAACTTATGTGAAAAGGTTTCGAAGGATAAGCTTGGGACAAGATTTGACATGTACAGATTTGTGGGACATCCTAAAGTAAGTTTAGGGTATATGTTCTATAATTCTACTTAGCAAAAGGTGTTTGTTACAAAACACGTTGCCTTCTAAGATAAAGGTGTTTATCATTAAAAGGGGCTAGTTGGAGGATAATAGATCTTGAAGAGTTCAAGAACCACAAAATACTATAAGTCAAATAAGAGGAACTTGTAGATAGACCTATTATACCACAACTGAATCGTAAATCTGGAATAGTACCGAAGATACCTGGGAGGTATGGATTCAACATAGATGATGATGATGAGGTACACATCATAGAAGATGATGATCCAGTTACATACGATGAGGTAAGTGGTGTAGACACTCAAAGAAATGGATTGAAGCAAGTTTCTCAAATATGGAACATTCGTTTTGATGAGGCAATCAAAAGAGTTTGATTTTATCAAAATAAGAATGAATCTAGTGTGTAACAAAAGGGACAGTGGGAGCGTCGTGACATTCCTAATATTATATGTTGATATACTACGGATAAGGAATGACATACTAATGCTACAATCAGTAATGATAAAGTTGTCTAAACATTCCTCCATGAATGGTTTGGGAAGAGTATCTTAATTGGGGATAAAATCTATATAGATAGATTCAAGAGGATGCTCGACTTAACCCAAGGAATGTATATTCATTTGATGCTAAAGTCGTTTAGCATGGCAAACTCCATGGGATGTCTCATGTTGATGAGCCCTTGGAGTGTATCTCTCCTAATAGTCCCCACAGACTCCTGAAAAGAGAGGTCGCATGAGTGACAATCATGTATGCAATGAAATGTACGAGACCTGATGTTGATCAGTCATATTATGGAGAAGTTCACTATGAGTCAGTTGAAAATATCTTAAAGTGCTTAACCTAAGCACTAAGGATGTGATCATATTCATGGTGGGTCTAAATTAAAACTAGAGGGCTTAACAGACTCAAGTTTTCGAGATGCACCAAGATGATGAAAAATCCACTTTAAGGTAAAGCGTTATCTTGAACAAAGGTGCGTTGAATTGGAAAGGTTCCAAACAAAGAAAGAGTTCTTTGGTTTAGTGATAAAGACAAAGTATATAGCTATAAATGAAGCTGCAAGTTGATTGTTTGGTTTAAAAGTTCATTACATAACTAGGAATAGTTCCTAAGTCTCATCTTGGATCTAAACATGTGTTGTGGCACTTTCATTTGATTATTAGAATCATTGAAAGATGAGAAATCACTATAGAGATAGTGGACTCTCATGAACAACATTACATATCCATTAACTAATGCTTATCCAACAGTAGGATAATCGTCACTTAGAGAAAAAGAGTATGAGATACCATGACGATTGGCTTTAGTGCAAGTGGGAGATTGAAAGTAGTATGCACACAAGCCAATCATGTTTGATGATAAAGCATATACTTTGTAAAAACCTTATTAATTTATTAATAAAAAGTATTAATTTATTAAAGGCTTTTAATTATCTACATGATGCTGTTTTATAATATGTGATAAACTCATAGTTTTAAGCAATACTTTTAGAATAATGATGATGATCATTCTAATGAGATCTAAATTCTTAGAAAGCTTAAAACTAAAATAGTTCCCAATCATTTGATTACTAAATTGGGGATTAGTGAATCCGGATAGATTGGTACATACGTTGCTTGCTCATTGGATGAGGATGATTGATCTCATGATCATTTGTGTGGAGACACTAAAGCAAGTATGTAGGTGCTTATTAGAGAATAAGTTCATTTGAGCGTGGCTCGCTAAGGAATACCTAATGGAGTTTTACTTGCTGTCAATAGGAATTCTGTAGTGATAGTAAGACAAGTGATCCTTGGACTTGAGATCATCATAGTATCTTGTGTATGATGAGTTATACTTTGACTTATTCCTTAAGACCCTTAGGGTATATCAAAGGTATGCTTGGGTATAATAAGTTGTACATGGAGATAATATATGATCAATAAAGAATCTACCACTTTATTATTAAAAAGAAGAGAAATGTCCTATGTGATTCGATAAATGACAACCCAAAGAGTCCTTGGTTGGCGCGAATGAAATTAGAAAGGAGTTCTAATTTGCATTATTTGAGTTCATGCATTTAAGAGTCGAAATACATATAATTAAATAAAATAAGACTTGACAGTAATTCCATGTCTTATATTTAATTGGGACATTGTATGGTGAAAGGATTGAATTGTACGGTAACTATTTACTCAAAGGTTCTTTTATGATTAATGTTGAAATCTATATTATCTGGAAAGTCGTTGATCGCTAGGGAGGCTTATAGCCTATTGTAGAATAAATATTATTTATTTAAATAAATTAATTATTTAATTTATTTATTTAAATAAGATTAGAATTGTTTTAATTGATTTATTTACAACCGGTTTAATATGGAGAACCTAAAGGGTCACACCATAAAAGGAAGAATAATTATTTAAGAAGTTAATGGCATAATCGTAATAATATGTTATGTATATTTAATTTAATCTATGATGATAGAATAAATTAAATAGCTTAATATTTATTATTTAATATTTTAGAAATATTAAATATAAATTAATAAGAGGAGTCTTATTAATATTATTACAATTATTATTATTATTTTAATTTCTAAAAGAGTTTAGGAATTAATTTAATATAAGTACTCTCATTTATTCCTAATTGGATTAGGAAGGAAAATTAGTTAAAGGAGTTTAATTAATTATCCCTAATAAGATTAGGGAGCCCCTATAATTAAAAGGGTTTAATTAAATAATACCTTATTTTAATAGGGTTACTTGATATCTTTATAAGAGGAGTCTTATATCAGATATCAAGACTACTACGTAATAATTCCAATGGTTGGAGAGTACGCTCCTTTTCTATAGAGATAGAAAAACTAGGGTTTAGCCAACCACCCATCTTCTTGAATCCTTCTTCTTCCTTGGTGGATCACCTCTAGAGGCCAAACACTTGGGTGGCTAACGTTGATCAAAGGAAGGAACCAAACCCGGTGGATTCAAGTTGAACGCGAAAAGGATTGGAGGTGAACTTGTACCCGAGGAAGCTCGGATCTTCAAGGGTATGATTCTTGTTCTTTCCTTTTTGTTTAATTAATAATTATGCATAAAGGATGATCCGGGTATATGGTTTGTAAAATTTTTAAACTCTGATTTTACACGTTTCCGCTTATTTATGCAATTTGATTGCGTTCTTGAATATTACAAACCTAACAGAAGCTGTCAAGTGAAGTGGGACAAATGTTGTTTGCGACGGAGATGCAATCTACCATCGTAGAGAGAGTTAAGGAGGTGCAACTCAAAACTGATGAGTGTAATCGGATAAGAGAGCGGCTGATCAATGAAAAAGATATTAAGTACAATCTTGATAACGAGGGGTTATTGAGATTTGAAGGAAGAATTTGGGTTCCGAATGAGACGAAATTAAAGGAGCAGGTTCTACAAGAGGCTCATAGTTCAAGGTTTTCGATTCATCCTGGTAGTACTAAGATGTATCAAGATCTTCGACAGAGTTTCTGGTGGCGAACATGAAGAGAGAGATTGCCGAGTACGTTAGTAGGTGCTTGACTAGTCAAAGAGTTAAGGCCGAACATCAACGACCAAGTGGATTGTTACAGTCATTAGAAATTTTGGAGTGGAAGTGGGAGAATATCACGATGGATTTTGTGGTTGGACTTCCGACTACACAGAAGGGGTATGATGCGATTTGGGTAATAGTGAACCGATTGACGAAGTCGGCTCACTTGTTGCCAATTAGGGTTAAGTATAACTTAGACCAGTTAGCTAAACTTTATATTAAGGAAATAATCTCTAGACATGGAGTGCCAGTATCGATTGTGTCAGATCGTGATCCACAATTCACGTCGAACTTTTGGAGAAGTCTACAAGAGCAGTTGGGAACGCAGATGAAGCTGAGTACAGCGTATCATCCACAGACGGATGGACAGAGTGAGAGGATAATTCAGACGTTGGAAGATATACTAAGATCTTGCGTCATGGATTTCAAGGGTAGTTGGGATGATCATCTACCATTAGTGGAGTTTGCGTGTAACAATAGTTATCATGCAAGCATAGGTATGCCGCCATACGAAGCTTTGTATGGGAGGAAATGTAGAACACCACTGTGTTGGGATGAGGTAGGAGAACGTCGGATGTTGGGACCAGAATTGGTACAACAGACAACGGATATTGTTAAGAAGATTCAGATGCGTCTTCTAGCAGCTCAAGATAGACAGAAGAAATTTACAAATCCGCATAGAGAGAATCGAGAGTTTAAAGCAGGTTCGTATGTATTTCTGAAAGTATCTCCCTGGAAAGGAAAGATACGTTTTGAAAAGAAGGGAAAGTTAAGTCTGAGGTTTATAGGACCTTTGAAGTATTGAAACGGGTAGGTGAGGTAGCTTAAATGTTAGCATTACCTCCAGACCTAGAACGAATACATAATGTATTTCACGTATCCGTGTTACGTCCTTATAAGCTGGATTATAAGCACGTGATAGAATATTAGCCTATTCATGTCGAAAAGGACTTAACGTACGAGGAAACGCCGGTTCAAATTGTTGATAGAAAAGAACAAGTTCTGCGGAATAAAGTCATACCTTCGGTGAAGGTGATATGGAAGAACCACGATGCAGAAGAAGCAACGTGGGAGTTAGAAGAAATGATGAAAAAGAATTACCCGCATTTATTTGTGTAATTTTTTTTATATATAGCGAGATTCTCGGGACAGAATCCTTATAAGGGGGAGAGAGTGTAACGCCCCGAAAAATCGAACATTTTGTAATTACTTTTAATAATGAATAAAATAATATTATTTATTATTATTGTGTATTGAGGAGATGAATGTTGTTCTATAACCTAGAAACGTCGGAACGTCGTAGTATTTTAACTACGTGGAAGAATTAAAGTGTTTGAATTTCTAAAATGAAAATAAAAGTTTTTCGAGAAATTTTCCGAAAAACACTATTCATCAATTTTCGCTCGAGAATTATTTTTGAATTTCCGAGAAATATGTAATGTTATAATATCGAGGGGATATCGATTATATAATAATAATCTAAGTATGGGAAACATAATATTTCGTATGCGGACTTAAATTGGGAACGTTAGGTTATTAAGCATTAAAGGAAGAAAGTTGTGACCATATAATGTGTATACATTATATGAAGTAAAGAATGAAAGAATAATACTACGTATTGTACTATTATGTATGAAGAATGAAATAACGTATATTACAAACTAATATACGAGTTAGTATACGAAGATTATACGTGGGGTATAATGGTTAAGTTGTTAAGATTAAGTTAATAGACTTGTAGGTTTGTTAGTTATTGGTAGAAGTCCAATGTAAGTATTAATCAAGCTCAAGTGTTTGATTAATCATAAGCCCAAACTATTTGTAGCATAAGCCTATTAAGAGAGAAAGCTAGTTTAATTATCAAGCCCAAAGTAAAGCCTTGACCCATGGGTCAAACCAAGTGTGAAATGGGTAAGTGTGATGGGCAAGGATTTTGTGTGATGCCCAAGAACTTTATGTAGCTAGCAAGAAGACTTGAAGGTTAAGTAAGGAATAGTAAGGAGGTGGAAATGAGGAGGTGGGAGGTTTAATGTCTAAAATTCCCTCACTTTGCCAAGCCTATAAATACCAAGCTCATTTCTTGTGTTGGTTGATCATTTTCATCCACCTTTTCTCTCAAACATAAAGCTACTTATTGGTTAGGGAGAATAAGTCACTTAAGCACTTATAAGCCACTTCAACCATTGATAGTTTTCCAAAGCAAATAGAAGTCTTCAAGGGTAAGACTCCTCACTTATATCTTCATCTCTTCTATAATACGATTGATAGAGAAGGGGGAGGGTTAGATGATAGCATGTAATAAGTTACTAATGAATGAACTTAAGCCAAATAAGTTGAAAAAGCAACTTGAACATTAATAAGTTGCTAGAACCATGAAGAACCTATGATATGATGTTTAGTATGTGGAATATAGCATGAGAACTTTGATTGAAGGACTTAAGTTAATAATAAGTCATGAGCATGAAGATTTCTAACTCTTAAGTTAAATAAGTTAATAACTTATGAGAATAAGTCAAAACCTACTTTGATTATAAATTGGAGTAGTAAATAACTTGTAATGATCTTATGTTGATTAAAATCCATTAAGAACGCTTAGTAATGAAGATTTGCCGTAATTCGCACGATTGGACGATTATCATTGAATTCATGAAATTCTCAGAATGAAAGTCGTATTTTGTGTTCAAAGTCAAAAACGTTGATTTTCGATGGAGACAAGTCATTTTGGTCATTATAGAGTTGTGGACTCAAAAATGATCGGATTCTGACTTAAAACGAAGAAACGAGCGTTGAACGTTCACGAACGTTTATCGTTTTCGTTAAAAATGAACTCATAGGTGAATTTTGAGCAAATGAAGTCAAATAGATTAAATTTTTGCATGAACGCGTAGATTATGAAATTTGTGAACTATAGGCTTTTGAATGGACCAATTCAGACTTAAAACGAAGAAGTTATGCGTCCGGGAAGTTCGTAAAAATTTTCAAAACTGCAAAATTTTCTAAGGCACAGATTCTCAGCATGCGCTAACTCTAAGCCTAATTACCCACGCATGCAAAGGCGAGGTCGAACCATGGTACTAATCGCTAACTCGTGTGCAGAAGCATGCGAGTCACAAGGAAATCCTTAGCGCCGATAGTGAAGAAAGATTTCAAATATGGAAGGAAAGGGAACTTAATAGTAATGTATTAAGATGTAATCATGATATGATTTAGACATTGTAAGGTACTTGTAAGACACTAATGCATGTTGATTAAGAGTTAATAATCAATCGAAGATTAGCGGAATGAGAATGACGTAACGAAAGCCGAAAACCATAAATAACGAATCTAAATTAGGAATTACATTGAGATGAAGGGTAAGATATAATAGTAATCATACTTGATTGTGTTTGACTTAATGTGGTAAGTGATTATGAATTGTAGAATCATAAAGACTGAATGTATTGTACGAGTATTAACCAGTAATCAGACGCTAAAGGCAACTACTCTAACCCTTGTTCCAGTTCGATCTTGGCAAGTCTTTGTGATTCATGTATTCCTCACATGAGTTAGTATTTGAGGAATGTCAAAGCCAATCCTTTCGGCCAGACGTATGCTATGTTATTCTATCAAGTGGTGTTAAGGATTTACCGAACTAATATTGTTGTGGTTTTTCAAAGGTAGATTGTGCATGCTCAAATTGTTTTGTCGTCAAACGACAGGCACGTGAGGTTGCCACAACTTAAACGTATACACGTTTAATGAATGTAGTGTTGATCAACATAGAGTACTACTTTGATCGATCACCGAAGTGCTCTAAGTAAGCTATCGGACTTACGGACTAAGTGTCGGGGTTGTCCATTTCAAAAGAACTTATGAATGCTCATATACTTGAGCCATAATTATTATTCCATTAAGTATGGTTGTGTAAAACGTTTTGAAGAAAAAGAAGTGCTATTTTGATTTATCGATAGTACTTCGTAACTATTGTTCAGTTAATGAAGATATATGAGTTCTATGTTTCAAGCATGTTGTTTATTAGAATTGTAGTACTTGTTGAGCTAGTCATGCTCACTCTTGCTTGAACCATATGAACACAGCTAAGATCGAGCGTACAGAAGTCTCAGGAAAGGATAAAGGCAAGGCGAAGACGAACCCGTAGCATACTTATGTAATAGTATGGGAAGACTGTTTGTAATATATTTATATTATGAAAAGAACAACTGAAAGGTTTACAAAGAACCTGGGGAATGTAATATTATGTTGAATATATATATAAGATATATTAGGCCTTTTGAGACTATTCAATGGAATGTATGAATGAATAGTAGTACCATGTAGCACCATCTGTCGGGTTGGAAGAGACCCGGATTTGGGGGCATCACAGCATGGCATGCCAGTATTCATAGTTTCGGATCGTGACCCAAGAGTCACTTCACGATTTTGGGTTAGCTTGCAGAAAGCTATGAGCACGGATTTATGATTCAGTTCGGCATACCATACTCAAACGGACGGGCAATCAGAGAGGACTATTCAAACTCTTGAAGATCTATTAAGACTCTCTGTCCTAGATTTCAAAGGGAGTTGGGATAAGTACCTACCATTGGTGGAATTCTCCTACAATAACAGTTATCAATCAAGTATAGGTGTGGCTCCATTTGAAGCATTGTGTGGACGAAAGTGTCGCTCTTCAGTATGTTGGGATGAGGTGGGAGAAGCAACATTGTTGGGACCAGAATTAGTACGCATAACTATAGAAAAGATCCAAATGATTCGAAAACGTATACAAACGGCACAGGATCGACAAAAGAGTTATGCGGATCTTCATCGAAAGGACGTGGAATTTAATATTGGGGATCATGTATTGTTATGTATTACTCCATGGAAGGGAGTTACAAGATTTGTGAAGAGGGGAAAGCTCAATCCAAGATTTGTTGGTCCATTTGAGATTCTTGACCGAATAGGAAATGTGGCCTATAGACTCGCATTACCTCCAAGCATGTCTCGTGTTCATAATATTTTTCACATATCTATGCTTCGTAAATATGTGAAAGACTCAAACCACATTATTGAGTTAGAACCAGACGAGATAGCCGAAGATTTAACGTACGAGGAGGTACCTGTTAAGATCTTGGATAGGAAAGAGCATGTCATACGCACCAAGGTTATACCATAAGTTAAGGTTTTGTGGAGAAACCATGCTATTGAAGAAATGACCTGGGAGTTGGAATCAGAAATGAAAGCGAGATATCCTCACCTTTTTGAAACACCAGGTACGTACGTCAATTTCGAGGATGAAATTTTATAAGGAGTGGAGGTTGTAAGACCCCAACTTTTTATAAATAAAATCGAATTTTCTCTAATTATTATTGTGAATAATAAGGTGTTAATTTGATATAATGCTTTGGTTATGAGTGAAATGTGCAAATTTTGCAAAATAAGCAAGTGGTTATAAAATATACATTATTGTCGGGGAATATTCGTTTGGTCGTGGAATATTCTTTTACGCTAGGGAATATTAAATGCGACGTATGCAAAACCATTTTGTGAGCCCCATAACGGATAACTGTCGGATGAAGAAAATGACAAGTTGAGTTTTTATAAATAACGGCGTAATGGTTACCGTTAACACTATTGGAATACTCGGTGGTGGTTATAATACGAATGTCTGGCGTGGTTGCAAAGAAGCTAACACCAGTATTGCACATTATTTTTGAATTATTGATTCATACGTAAGAAGACACTACTCAATAATTGTTACAGTAATT
This sequence comes from Panax quinquefolius, assembly GCA_020205615.1. Taxonomy (NCBI): domain Eukaryota; kingdom Viridiplantae; phylum Streptophyta; class Magnoliopsida; order Apiales; family Araliaceae; genus Panax; species Panax quinquefolius. The sequence continues at coordinate 72,862,151 of CM035160.1, read as the reverse complement.
ACTGTTCAATATTTTATTTTATTGATTCAATAATTGCTACGTTGATATTTATATTATTGTTGTTTCAATAATTGTCACTGCACAGTATTTTCATTATCAGATCAATAATTCATATTATTTAAATAATATTGTTAGGTAGCATTATTGGCAATGTCTAAGGAAGTTCTATCTAGGAAAGGGGTTTGGTCACCTAATTGCGCGCCAATAATGAGAAATCCTTATCAGAAAGCCCCCTCTTTCCTGGGAACGACCTGGTTGTCATTATTATGATTCTGTAATATTATTTGTGAATAATTAATTATTGATTTATATGATAAGGAAATATTTATTTTATGTGGATATAATTGATGTATATATTTTGTGTGGATATAAATGAAAGAATTAATGTTGAGGTGTTTTATCAGTATTTTGTCGGAATGGAAGTATTAAAAAATCGTCTGTATGTGGTCTGTTTGGAATTTAAAAAAACTTTATGTTACAAAGTTGTAGAGAATTTAATTTCCTATAGAATGGACATAAAATTCGTATTTTTCTGATAAAAGGGCTATTTATTATGAATTATTGAAGTTTCGAAAATAAATGTTTTTATTAAAAACAAGGTGGGCCCCACTTTTTATTGGTGAGAAATGAAATGTGCTGGAATTTATTTTAAAAAATGGTGGGCGTGAATAGTAGACGGTAAAGCCATCAGGTAGCAGGTTAGTCTGCTATGGCGTTCTAAGCATTTTCTTATAAATAGGGTGCTTAGTTAGAATTGAAAATCACACCAGAAACAAGTTTTCTCTCTTTCTCTCTCTATATTATCAAGTGTATTTTGTGAGTATTTAGATACTTTGTGAGTTGATATTCATCAGTGCAAGTTTCCTTCAAATTTCATACACGATATTTTCAATGAAAAGAAATCTACATTCTTTTTGAGGTAAGGGATGTTATTTTCTTTATAATGATGTTATTCTTTCAATATCATTATACCGAAATATTGGTATGGATTTTATTATGGAATTTCTACCTTTTTCATGTCGGGGTTACTATTCACGTATACGACACTATTCACAGAAAAATGAAATTTTCTTTCTTTGTCCAAGTTGTCTATTATGGTTACTATCTTTGATTGTATCCATGTTTTGATCTTTATTCTTGAATTTTGCTTCACAGTTGGTTATTATGAATTATTATTTAACTTGGATAAACTGTAATACGAATCCCTAATAATTGTCCTTTTGTCTCACTTGATTCGTTTTCTTTAAGATATTTTTTTATCATCCTCAGTCCTAAACAATGATATTACTGAATATCTTTGGCCTGTAGCGCAAAGATGAATGATTACCTAATGAATATCTTTGGCCCGTAGTGCAAAGATGAACAGGTGTTGAGATGAACATGACTAACTGGTGATACAAATGAATATCTTTGGCCTGTAGTGCAAAGATGAATATCTGATTCAAGATGTATATTGATTGATGTTATAGGGATAAAATATTGATGATGGACTTTTAAATCTTTGAAGATAGTAGAATTCTTTCTCTACTTGACTCTTCTAATGCATTGTTGTTTCCGCTGCAGTTGTTGATCTAAAACTTGTTATCTATTATATTTTATCAGATTTTTCCCTGTTGAAGACTAATGATAAATTGTTGTATATTATCTTAGTCATAATATTCTTTACTGGGCTAGTTGAGCTCACCCTTTTCCCTTTTTTTCCATTTTTCTTCTTAGGAGGTGAGAACATAGCAGAAACTAGCCGGGGTTTGGAGTGATGGTTCAAGATAGTTGTTTTAGTAGTCCTCACTATTTTGTAAAATATTGTATCAATAATTGTAATGAGGACTCCTTTTGAGTTTGTATACTGTCTATTAGACAATATTTGTATTCAAACTCACAGTATATGTGTTGTCATATTTTGCACGACAATTGTATTACTGAAGTTGTATTTCTTTCTGTACCATGTATTTGTCGACTCAGAATGGGTGATGTATACCTATTTTGGGGGGGCATCATAAAAGAGATGAATAGTGTATTCAACACCGTGATTAATCGAGCTCAAGATCGGGTCATAGGTTATCCAATTCAGTTTGAGACGCTGCCATCATACATATTAGATCGCAGAACAATGTTCCGGATTATGGAGGAAGAACGTAGTAAGGCTAAGCAGTGTCTTAGTAGAACATCATAGTTGTTATGCGATTAATAAAATGTTAAATAATTTGTAAATCCCTAGTGACATTTAACCTATGGGATATGATGATGATGTTGTCCAGAAACTTTAGTAGTTCAGGAAAGTAATGTAAGTAGCAGGGATGCTATTGTTATGTTTTTCAAAAAGATTATGAATGAATAAAAGTTATTATTTTATTTTATTCCAGAGTGTTATGTGATATGTGATTATTCCTTTTATGGGGACAATTTAAGTAGAAATTTCTTAAAAGAGCTGAGTAATAATCTAATGAGTGTATTTTTAACAGAAAATGCCTCCAAGACGTCAACCACCACGACAGAGAACCACTGAAGGAACAAATAAAGACAATGTTGAAGCTAACACCGTTCAACAACTAGCGACGTTACTAACAAGTGCATTGCAGAATCAACCTTAGAATCAAGGTACAACGTTTAAGGATTTCAAGGTGGTTGGACCATCTTAATTCCGTGGGTCCATGAATCCCGTGGAGGCACAGACATGGATCATGGAAATAGAGAAGCTATTCGATGTTGCGAGAGTAGGGGAGGATCAGAAGACTGCGTTTGCAAAATTCATGTTGAAAGAAGAGGCTAGTTATTGGTGGCAGGTCAATAAATCTCGAAGAGGTCAGGGGAATATGACTTGGGATACGTTTAAGCAGATTTTCTTCAAGACCTATTTCCAAGAGAGTTCGAAGGGTCAGCTAGAAGTGCAGTCTTTAGAACTGAAGCAGGGAACGATGACGGTGTCTGAGTATGCTGCAAGATTCAACGAGTTGACGATGTTTGCGCTATATCAAGTCAGCACAGACGAATGCAAGGTGAAGAGGTTTGAACAGGGACTGAAGCCCTAGTTGTACAGTATAGGCTCCTTGTTCCAGCTGAAGACATTTGCAGCACTAATGGAGAAGGAAATTCTCGCTGAAGGTGGAAGCGAGGCTGTAACTAAGTTCAATCAAGAACAGAAAAACAAGAAGAATGAAGTGGATATTAAGAATGGAGGTGGTGGCAGTTGAAATGGCAACAACAATCTAAAGAGGAAATGGACTTGAAATGTGAGTGTTGGAAGTTAGCAGGGTAACTAACAAAATAAGAAGTTCGAACTATGTGCTACATGCAGGAAGTTTCACAAGTGTGTGTGCTTGATGGGGAAACGAGTATACTTCAAATGTGGCCAGGAGGGTCACATCGCCCCAAATTACACTCAACTTAAGAAGAACGTTTGCTTCACGTGCAGGGTCCAAGGATCACTTTGCTCGTGAATGCCCTAAGAAGAAGGTTGGAGAGACAGCAGAAAGCAAGGGAGGTAACAGTGGAGGTACATGGGCCATTGCTGGACCAACGACATCAAATAAACCCACAGCCAGAACCTTCAACATGACTGTGCAAGATGTTGTGCAATCAAAAGATGTAGTGTCAGGTATTATCCCAATCAATGATATAACTGTATATGTATTATTTGATTCGGGGGCTACTTTCTCGTTTATATCTGATGAATTTGCTAAGAAGTTAGAAATACCTAGTGAAGAATTGAATTTCCCTTTAAACATAGAAATTGCGAATAAGGAAGTAATTCCTGTTAGGTTCGTATATAAGAACTGTAGGGTGCATATTAAGGGGAATATTATGTTGGTAGATTTAACTCCTATTAGACTTGGAGAGTTTGATGTTATTTTGGGAATGGATTGGTTGTTCAATTATGGAGCGGTAATTAATTGCCAAAAGAAATGTGTAAACCTTATAACTCTGTCAAAGGTAGTTTTCTATGGTAGCAAATTGCCTAGACAAATGAGATGTCTGACGATTATGCAGGCCAAGAAGTTGTTGAGTCAAGGCTGTGTGGGTTATTTAGCTTACTAAATCGATACTCAGAAGAAGGGTGTGAAACTGGAAGAGATACCAGTGGTTAAGGAATTTGTAGATGTGTTTCAGGAGGATTTGCCAGGACTTCTGCCTGACAGAGAGATTGAGTTCGTGATCGACTTAGCGCCAAGAACAGCACCGATATCGAAGGCCCCGTACAGAATGGCTCGAGAGAGATGAAGGAACTGATGGTACAATTGTAAGAACTATTAGATAAGAAGTAAATTCAACCAAGTGTATCATCGTGGGGAGCGCCGGTGTTATTTATGAAGAAGAAGGATGGGTCAATGCGTCTTTGCATTGATTATAGGGAATTGAACAAAGTCACTATTAAAAACAAATATATTTTGCCAAGAATAGATGACTTGTTTGATCAATTGAAGGGTGCTAGATATTTCTCAAAAATAGATTTGAGAAGTGGGTATCAATAATTTAAGGTACGAAAGGAGGATATACCTAGAACGGGATTCAGAACTCGGTATGGACATTACGAGTTTCTGGTGATGTCTTTTGGTTTGACCAATGCCCTTATTGCTTTCATGAATTTGATGAACAAGGTGTTTAAACCATTTTTAGACAAGTTTGTGGTGGTATTCATCGACGACATCTTGGTGCACTCCAAAACTCAAGAAGAACACGTGGAACACTTACGTTTGACGTTAGAAACACTAAGAAAGGAAAATTTGTACACAAAATTCTCTAAGTGCGAATTTTGGCTAGATCGTGTACAATTTCTTGGGCACATGATTGACAAAGATGGAATTTCAGTGGATCCATCAAAAGTGGAAGTTGTAATCAATTGGAAACAACCAAGAACACCATCGGAGGTGAGGAGTTTCTTGGGACAGACCGGTTATTATAGAAGATTTATTCAAGATTTTTCCAAGATAGCCACTCCGCTAACAAATTTGACAAGAAAAGCGGTAAAATCTATTTGGACAGAGAAATGTGAAGAGAGTTTTCAATATTTGAAGAAGAAATTAAGTGTGATACCGGTGTTGTCATTACCAGATAATACGGGAAACTTTGTGGTGTATAGTGATGCCTCACATAAAGGATTGGGTTGTGTTCTTATGCTGAACGACAAGGTTATTGCATATGCATCAAGACAACTGAAGGACTATGAGAAAGGGTATCCGACTCATGATTTAGAGTTGGCTGCAGTAGTATTTGCTCTAAACATGCGTCAAAAGAGATGGGTGGAATTAATAAAAGATTATGATTGTGAGATCTTTTATCATCCGGGCAAAACTAATTTGGTTGCAGATGCCTTGAGTAGGAAAGGAAGAGAAAAGTTGATGTTGTTAACCAACCATGAAGAGCTTATTTCAGCGATGGCAAGGCTAGAGTTGGAAATCAAATTTCCAAAAGAAATCGACGAAAAATTATACTAGATAGAAGATAGTCCAACTTTGGTGGACAAAGTAAAGAATGCTCAACTACAAGATGAAGAATGTGAAACGATTAAAGAGAAAGTGGTTAAAGGTAGTGATGCAAAATACAAGATCGATACTGAAGGGTTACTGAGGATTGGGGGAAGAATTTGGGTTCCAGCAGTACCGGAGATTAAAGACAAAATCTTAACAGAAGCTCATAGCTCAAGATATTCGATTCATCCGGGAAGTACGAAAATGTATCAAGATTTGCTGTGACATTTTTGGTGGCTAAATATAAAAAGAGATGTTGCAGAATGCGTTGCAAGGTTCTTGACATGTCAGAGAGTGAAGGCCAAGCATAAAAGACCAAACGGATTACTTCAACCATTGAAAATACCGGAATGGAAGTGGGAGCATATCACAATGGACTTTGTGGTAGGTCTTCCAACAACTCAAAAAGGGTACGATGCGATTTGGGTGGTGGTGGATAGATTAACAAAATCAACACACTTTTTGCCAATAAAGATTAGGTTCAATCTTGATTAGTTGGCAAGGTTGTACGTTAAAGAGATCGTCTCAAGACATGGAGTGCCAGTATCAATTGTGTCAGATAGAGATCCCCGATTCACGTCAAATTTCTGGAAGAGACTACAGGAGTGTATGGGAACACAATTGCGAATGAGCACGGCATACCATCCACAAACAGATGGCCAAAGCGAACGAACAATCCAAACGTCGAAAGATATGTTGAGAGCATGCATTATGGATTTCAAAGGGAGCTGGGAAGAACATTTACCGTTGGTGGAATTTGCCTACAACAACAGTTACCACGCAAGCATCGGCATGCTGCCTTACGAGGCATGATACGGCAAAAAGTGCAGAACTCCACTGTGCTGGGATGAAGTTGGTGAACGCCAACTGCTAGGACCAGAACTGGTACAACAAACTGCTGAGGTTGTCAAACTCATCATGACAAGATTGGTAGCAGCCCAAGACAGACAGAAAAAGTATGCTGATCAACACAGACAAGATCGTGCATTCGACGTAGGAAATTATGTATTCCTAAAAGTTTCTCCTTGGAAGGGGAAAATTCGTTTCGGTAAAAAGGGAAAGCTAAGCCCGAGATTTATTGAACCCTTCGAAGTGTTGCGAAGAGTTGGAGAAGTGGCTTATGAGGTAGCTCTACCTCCAGAATTGGAAAACATCCATAATGTTTTTCACGTTTCGGTGTTACGACCAAATAAACCCGATTACAAGCATGTGATCGACTATGAACCGTTGCAGTTCAGTAAAGATTTGTCTTATGAAGAGATTCCTATTCAGATAGTCAATAGGAAAAAACAAGTGCTCGAAAATAAAGTGATACCTTCTGTGAAGGTGATATGGAGAAACCACAATGTCGAAGAGGCAACGTGGGAACTCTAAGCTGAAATGATGAAAAATTACCCTGAGTTATTAATTTGTTTAATCTGTGTCTTCGATTCTGGGGACAGAATCTTTGTAAGAAGGGAAGAATGTGACGATTTGATTGTTTGAGTTGTGATTTTGGGGACAGAATTCTTGTAAGGAGGGAAGGATGTAACAATCCAGAATTTTAAATTGTAATATTAAATATTTATTTGATGTGTTTATTGTTTAAATTGATGAAATAAATATTTTATTGATGTGGTTATTATTAGTAAATATTTATGAATTAAATTTATTAGATAATATTCTAAATTAAATTAATTTGTAATGTAGAAAGTTGTAATATAACATGAGATGTTATATTGTTGTTTAATTTAATAATTTAAAGTGGTATGTTAAATTATTAAATAAAATTATAATGAAATTATAATTTTGTGATATTTGTTATAGTGGAATATTTATTTAAAATATAGTGTATAATTAATTTATTTGATTAATGTTGGATATAGAAATCCAAATAAATAAGATGTGATTATAAATTATAAACTAAATTGTTTATTAAAATAAATTAAAGAAGTTTAATGTAGTTTTGCCAAACAAGGCATAAAATATTAAGTCTTTAATTTTTTAAAGGGTTTGCCAAACAAAGCCTTGTGGCTTTTGGGATTTTTGATTTTTAAATTTTAAATAAATTAAATAAAATAAATAATAAATATAATATATTTAAAACTATATGTTTATTGGTTTGTAACTAATACAATAATAATAACATATAATATAATTTTATTCATTATTTAATTAAATAAAATTATTTTGCAATAAAATCTGAATTTCTCGGTTGTTACAAGCTATGTGTAAATGAACTATGTATACACTAAGTTTTGAACTCGAAAACATGCTATCATGATCTGATTTCATATATCTTTTGTTGGGACAATGCATATTATGATTTGATGTTTTAAATGTATATGCTCATAATTAGTTGTAAAGTCCTTCAAGGAATATATGTACAAGGACTTAGTGATAGATCAAATTTGTTAGGTTGATCTAAGCTCTTAACGTGTATCATTCTGTAATTAAATGTATTGATAGAAAGATCAAAGCTGTTAGGTTGATCTTGAGATGTAATAGATAGGCTTCGAAGAAATCGTAGTGTATCAATCTGATCAACATTGCAGAAGTCAAGGCAGAAACGTAGAGCTTTGAAGATCGTAGTGTGCCTGCCTTGAAGGGCCTCTTCGGAAATCGTAGAGTAGTCCCAACGTTTGCCGAGCCAACTCAACAATCGTAGTGTGCTCTCGGAAACATAGAGTTTAAAACTCAACGATCATAGTGTGCTCTCGGAAACGTAGAGTTTATAACTCAAGTAAGCAAAGATAGTAGTGTGAAAATACTTAAAGAGAACTCGTAGTGCTCTCGGCTGATAGCATTAGACCAGGCACCAAGGCGACAAGTCATCACGATCTGTATCGTAGAGTATCATCTGTCTTGTGTCATAAAACGTCGAGCCTCATGATTTGTGTGGAGACAGATTCCAACATAAGAGGAATGGATTCAAAAGCATTGCAAAGACTCACCAAATCCCAAAGTCATAAGAAATATCCTTAGTATTCAACAAAGAAGCGTATTGAAGAAGCTAAGGAAAGTACCATTGGTAAGGGGGAAAACACTTTTTCAGGTATTAGGTGAGAAAACAGTCTGCATTGTCAGTGGGCCAGAATGCAGTTCAGAAGATGTGCAGAAATGTCTCCATCAAAGAGCAGAAAGGTCAAACGCATTTAATGCTTCAACGGATGGATCCAACGGATAGTTTTCAAGATCATATTTATGCAAATCAAGTAGATGAGAGAGAGGCAAGCAAGCATTGAACAAATAACGAGAAGAACTCTCAAAGTTCAACTCTACGATCTGAGAAATAGAAAAGCTTGCTCAGCTACTCAGTTCTTTCGAACAAGTGCTTAAACAGAAACTGAGTAGCAACCATCATGAACTCAACATCTACCAATCAACTGAAGAAGAGTACCAAGTCTGCTGGACTTAAAGAGTTCTAAGTGAACTGTAAGAGAGCCAAGTCTATTAGACTTGAAGAGTTCAAGAGTGAACTAAGAAGTTCCTAGACTGTTGATCTAGAAGGAATCTATGTGATTCAGAAGTTGTAAAAGACATCCTTAGTAGATTTCCTACTCGAGGAGTAGAAGAGTGGACTAGGAGCTTTAAGTGCTCTAAACAACTTAAAACAACTGTGTCTTTTACTTTCATAAGATAACTGCTATATCTTCCATAACTGTTATAACTGCCTCACTATCATAACTCCACTACTTTGTAAAGGAGATTAAAACAAACATTAATTCCGCTAAGTTTTAATCATCATCAATGAACAAGTTTAAAACGAAAAGATTTTTTAAATATCTACTCAAACCCCCCCCCCCCCCCTCCCTTCTAGATAACTATTGTGCCAACTAGGAACTAACATCTTTAAGCAGTAAAGCATGATTTAGACTATGTGGACTTATCTTGCATGCTTGAATAATTTTTACTAACGGAAACTTAAAGTTTCAAAAACGAACTTGATAAACTATATACACTTTGAGTTAAGAACTTGTGAGCATGCTTATGTAGTCTAACATGTATATATGAGAGTATGATGTATAGTAAGTGAAGTGGCTTTGCATGCTTGATGGCTTAACATGAGATTTCAAAGGGAAATCTTAAGAGTTTAAAACTAGTTTTACCAATAGATACATTACAAATATTTTGAATTTGACATCATGGTTAGGTGTGTCATGCCTATAGACATGATTAACATGAATGCCTAGTTAGTCATATGCATTGTGAAACTAGTTAATTGTGGTTTAGGACAAGCATCAATGAAGTAGAACTTCCCAACTTGAAATACATGACCAATCTAATGAAAGCATGTTTAATTGAGACTTATTGATCTCGTTGTATGAATATAACGTCTAAACATGAAAGACTTTGTTAAATCAACACGTATAGTCTTGATTTTGTGAAATTTGAATAATGAATCATGTAAAGGACAAGATATATAAGAGACCAAACTTAATGATGAACATCATAACATGTGTGACTCTGCAAGTGTTACCTTAAATGTGTTTGGGTGTGTAAGTCTGGCCAAGCTTCAGTTTAGCAGTCTTGGTTTGCACCAGGAGCAGTGCGTCCCCGCCACTTCTTAGTACAAACCAAGTGCGGCCGCGCCACCCTGCAGTAAGATCTATTTTCTTTTGATAATTGGAGGTTTTATGCATGCCTATATTGTTACCTTAATCTGTAATACATGTCTAGTGTAATATTCACGTGTCAATGAGTATGTTAATGAAAGAACCCTATGTTGGATAAGTGTTTATAACTTTAAATCAAAATGTGATTTCAAACTATGTTCTTTAACGTCATAGTGTATTAGAAACTGATTTTTGTGTTATGTGATGACATGCATATGAGATCATATGACTAAGAGAAGACTAGCAATATATATTAGTATCGATGATTTTCACTTGTGTATCATAGCAGATTAAGATAATAGGTGTACATTTGAACTTATATAACCAATGTGATTATACATGAATAGAATATTATAGTTCTTTGGAGTGGTATTAAGCTTTAATTTGGTAAACTACGCATAAGGCAAGTATCCGAACTCTATTTTATATTGAGCAAGTTTTCTAACTTACACAATTTTGAATATTGTGTAATTATTTAAACCTTATCTCGTTGACATAAGTTCCTAGCCAAATTTTTATGAAGTATCATTCAAGCTTGTGCTATTATTGATCGTACAAGTAAATATTTTGAAGTATGATTCATATCTCATGACTTACTACTTCGTAGTTTAGGAATTAAATTGCTTACATTTTTTGAACCTTGATTTCGAATGATAATTGCTCATGTATATACTTTGAAAAAAAGTTTTCTAAGACATTGATTCGGCTAGACTATTGGTATATAATCAAAAGCAATCCAAACCAAATTAACTTGGTGCGGACTCTTATAAACTAGATGAACAACCCTCTTAGAATGGGAAATATGTATTTGTCGGGAAACCGACGTGCGCACATGAGTATGATTAAATGTTTTGCATGGCATAGGGTACTTTAGGTTGATCATCTGTTATACTCATTTTGATGGATTATCAGTTTATTACTATTAATTCTAGTAGAAGTTCATAATCCTTAGTGATTGCTCAGCATTCATTACTTTAAAATCTTGAATTGAATAAGCATTGAATCTTATTGATATCTTTCAGTCCATAGCAACCTTTATTTAGAAAACATTGATAATTCCTGAATTATTATTCACTGTCATGCCCTTGAAGATTGAACTCTATATATGATTTTTCCTTATTACAATATTACTTGATGGGCAAAATTGTTGTTGATCCTTGCTTTCCTTAAAACTTTTAGTTAAGGCAGAATATTGTGAACCCTCTGCCAAGGACAAGGGTAAAGAGAAGGCCTTGGAGTAGTTAGATTCATAGTACTAGTAATGTACTATTATTATGTTGTAGAAGGACTTATTTACTATGATATATTAAGCTATGTTTAATTTAAGTTGTATTATATTAGTAGCGGTTGTGAGACCTTGGGACGAGAATAATTATATTAAAACAATGTAATTTATTCTATTATTCTATTGTCAATGATTTTAGTATGTTCTTAGAGTTAGCTCGTGATGAACCAAATTCGAGATATGAGTGTCTCAATTTAGGGGCATCACAGGTTGGTATCAAAGCTGTACTTATAAACCTTATGAGCGAGAGTCCTTAGATTATAACTTAGGAGAACTTAGAAGATAAAGAGGGATGAAACTCATATAGAGTTTTCATAGAGATAGACTTAGTGTGTTATGGAATATAATTTCATTTTATACAATGAACTTATGTTTATTTGACATCCTAATGGAGTTGTTGTTTGTTTTGTCTTATGTTAGTGGTTGTAGGATGACTAACATGGGAGGACCCAGTAGAGTGGTAGAGGAGGAGCCACGTGACATATACGTGGTATATGAGGTACAATTGATAACTAAGCCTATTTTAGTAGTGGCTCCTATCGATGAGGATGATGAGGAGAAGAAGATGGAGTTGTTTCACGTATAGACAGACCTAGAGGAGAAGCCCATGGAAGATGAGCCTGCAGATGATCCCGACGAGGCTACATTTGAGGATCAGATGCTGGATGAGTATGAGGAGCAGATTTTAGAGTCAAGATGTAGAGTTGAGGAGCTAGAGGCTGAGGCTCTTGAGAGGCAGCTGAAGATGCAGGAGCTGGAAGTGGAACTTACATATCGCAAGGAGGTAAGAGTACAGATGGGCACTCTTTTTCACCATTTAATAAATAGGAACGTCGAGCTGGCAAGTAAGCTGGAGGAGTCTGGCTAGAGGGAGCTTAGTGAGAATGCTGAGAAGGAAGCTCTCCATAATAAGCTAGAGATGGAAGTGATGGAGAGGATTCACTTAGAAGAAAAGTGAGAGGAAACCAATGATAGGGCTAATGATCTAGAAGATGAGGTGAAATATAAAAGGAGGAAGATGAATAAGATGGGCTATGCTTTGCGCATAGCCATGGAGAGACTGATTGATGGGGTATATCATTACCCAGTAGAGCAGGGATAGACCCGGCACACCATAAGCCGGGATTTAGTGCCGCACATCACTCAGAAGGAGTACTAGAGCGTTGTGGAGCGCGGAATGATAGATTGAGGTCTACGTGTTAGGAATTTAGTAGTTATAGTATTTCATTATGCATGTGATGTATATATCGTAATGTAATCTCAGTCTTTTGTGTAAGATATGAGATAGTTGTAAACCCCAAACTTTTGAAAATGTTAAAGGCATAGTATTTAGTGGTTGTCCCCATCTTTTATGATATTAGGGGATATGTTGTGTCATTTATAGAAGTATGCTAAGAATAATCATGTGATGTAATGATTTGGCATATGAATATAAATGATTTTATTCAAGAAATGCATTATAAAATTTTAGTCTTTTTCATTTGAGAAATGTTTAAGTAATATAATTAGATAATAAAAATGAAAATTTTGTAATGCAGAAAATACCGCCCAAACGTAGATTAACTGCACCGGAAGAGTCGATTAATGATGGGAGAGGACAAGTAGACCCCATAGAAAGTCTAGTAGATTTGTTAGGGGAAGCTCTTAGGGGAAGAAACGAACTAGTACCACCCATTCCCCAAGCAGTTCCAGTCACAAACTTTAAGGATTTTAGGAGTGTAGGACCTCCAAAATTCGTAGGTACTACCGATCCTATCGTGGCTCAGATATGGATCAAAGAGATGGAGAAGGCTTTCACCATCACTCATGTGGGTGAAGACCAGAAGACGGTATTTGCTATCTACATGATGAGAGGCGAGACGAACTACTGATGGGAGGGGAATCAGCAAAGAGCCGGAGAAGGGATAATAACATGGAAGAGATTTAAGACTTTGTTTTTTGAGAACTATTTCCTGAAAATTATGAAGAATAGGATGGAGGTGAAGTTCTTAGAACTTAAGCAGGGAGATATAACGGTGGCGCAATACACGTCTAAGTTCAATGAGCTAGCCCGATTTTCAGAACACAAAGTAGTAAGTGAAGAGAGGAAAGCTAGGCATTTTGAACAAGGACTGAAGCCTTGGTTAATCAACAAGGTGTCAGTTCTTCAGATCAATTCTTTTGCGACATTGCTAGAGAAGGCAATTATTGCAGAAGGAGTTAGTAAAGCTTTGAGTCTATACAACAAGGAGAAGAAGAGTAAGAACACGGGAGGAGATAGTCATGGAGTAAGCAACAGCGGGGGAAGTCATTTAGGAAAGGGGAAGTGGGAGAATCACAACAACAACAATCAAGTGGGAAAATTTCGGGGAGAGTTTAAGAAGAAGGCAGAAGGATACCCAAAGTGTGGAAGCTATCACCAAGGCGAGTACTGGAAGGGGCGTAGGGTTTGTTACAATTGCGGCCAAGAGGGGCATATTTTGCCAAACTGCCCAAAGCCCAAGAAGGTCAAAGGTTATTACTCTTGTGGCTCAACGGACCATCTGATTAAGGACTGACCGAAGAAAGGAAGCGGCGGACGAAGCAACCAGTAAGGGGGAAGCGGAAAACTGATTATTAGCGAACCGACGCCATCCAACCATTCAACTACCAGAACCTTTAACATTATTATCCAGGATGCAGTAACTTCGAAGGATGCGGTGTCAGGTATTATCCCCATCAATGACATAAATGCCTATATATTATTTGATTTGGGTGCCACCTGTTCTTTTGTATCTGAGGAATTTGCTAGTCGACTTTATTTACCCCGAGAACGATTAAGAAATACCTTGACCATAGAAGTTGCGAACAAGGAAGTAATCCCGGTAGAATATATTTATCAAAATTCTTGCGCAAACATTAGAGATCATGAACTAAGCGTACACTTGATCCTGGTAAGATTGGGAGAGTTTGACATAATATTGGGAATGGATTGGTTGTATAACCATGTTGCGATAATTGATTATCAGAATAAAACTATAAACCTTTAGACTCCGAATAAGTCTAAGGTAATTATTTAAGGTAGCTCATCGCTTAAGCAATCGTGTTGCCTTATGATGATGCAGGCCAAGAAATTGTTATGGAAAGGATGTGTATGTTACTTAGCTTACATTATTGATACTCGGAATAAAGGAGTATACATTAAGGATATACTAGTAGTAAGAGAATTCCAAGATGTATTTTCGAATGATCTGCCTGATCTTCCGCCAGATAGAGAAATTGAATTTGTAATAGACTTAGCAAGGGGAACAACACCGATTTTGAAAGCCCCATATCATATGGCACCAGTATAAATGAAAGAATTGATGATATAATTGCAAGAGTTCCTAGATATGTGTTATATTCTGCCAAGTCTGTCTCCTTGGGGATCACCAATGTTATTTGTTAAAAAGAAGGATGGATCAATGAGTCTCTGTATCGATTATCGAGAATTGAACAGAATAACGATTAAAAATAGATATCCCTTACCAAGGATAAATAACCTTTTCGATCAACTGAAAGGAGCGAAGTGTTTCTCGAAGATAGATTTGCGGATGGGTTATCACCAGTTGAAAGTATAGGAGGAGGACATATCAAAGACGGCGTTCCGAACTCGTTACAAACATTTTGAATTTTTGGTGATGTCATTCGAATTGACAAATGCTCTGGCAACAATTATGGATTTGATGAATGGAGTCTTCAAGCCATTCTTAGATAAATTCATAGTAGTTTTCATCGACGATATCTTAATCTACGTAAAGATGGAAGAGGAACACACCGAACATCTGAAGATGGTTTTTGAGGCGCTAAGAAAGGAGAAGTTGTATACAAAATTTTCTAAGTGTGAATTTTGGATACAGAAGGTTTAATTCTTAGGACACGTGGTGGATAAGGATGGAATTTCAATAGACCCTCCAAAGGTAGAAGTAGTGAGTAATTGGGAACAACCAAAGACGCCAACCAAAGTAAGAAGTTTCTTAGGGTTAGCTGGGTACTATCAAAGATTTATCCAGGATTTTTCTAAGATAGCAACCCCGTTGACCAATCTAACGAGGAAGACGGTGAAGTTTGTGTGGATGGACAAGTACAAAGAATGTTTTTAAGAGCTAAAAAATAGACTAAGTGAAGCACCTGTATTATCCTTAGCAGATGATATTGGAAGATTTGTAGTGTACAATGATGCGTCGCATAAAGGACTTGGTTGTGTGCTAATGCAGCATGTCAAGGTCATTGCGTACGCATCGCGACAACTGAAGGATTACGAAAAATGATACCCTACTCACGACTTTGAGTTTGCAGCAGTAGTTTTTGCGTTAAAAATTTGGAGACATTATTTGTATTGAGAGAAATGTGAGATATACACGGACCACAAGAGTCTGAAATATATATCTTCACATAGAAGGAGTTGAACATACGTTAGAGGAGATGGTTAGAATTAATCAAGGATTACAATTGCGATATTCTTTATCACCTAGGGAAGGCAAACGTAGTGGTCGACGGCTCGACGCGTTAAGTAGGAAAGGAAGGGAGAATTTGTTTCAACTAACAACTCATGAGGAGTTAATAAGAGAAATGGAGAAATTGGAGATAAAAGTAAAGGGACCAGAGAGGTCTGAAGAAAAATTGTTTGCAGTAGAAGCTCGTCCAACCTTGTTGGATAAAATAAAGGAATCACAAGAGAAGGATGAAGAGTGTTCAAAAATTATGAAGAGGATCACAGAAAATGAAGAAGATAAATTCAAAATGGATAAAGACGGTATTTTGAGATTCGAATAGAGAGTGCGGGTGCCAGCGGTAACCGAGTTGAGTGAAGAAATTTTGCATGAAGCACATAGTACGACGTATTCTTTTCATCCTGGAGGCACAAAGATGTACCGAGATTTGAGGCAACACTTTTGGTGACCCAATCTGAAAAGAGAAATCACGGAGTGAGTGAGAAAATGTTTTACTTGTCAATGGGTCAAAGCAGAGCACCAGAGGCCGAGTGGTCTACTTCAACCATTGGAAATACCAGAGTGGAAATGGGAGCATAATACGATGGACTTCGTGGTGGGACTTCTAGTCACGTAGAAAGGTTTTGATGTCATTTGGGTTATCATAGATCGACTAACCAAGACAGCTCATTTTCTACCGATCAAGATCTGATATAGTTTGAATCAGTTAGCGAGCCTATACGTAAAAGAAATTATTTCACGACATGGAGTGCCGGTATCTATTGTCTCTGACCGAGATCCACGTTTCACGTCAAAATTCTGGAAACGTTTACAATAAAGGATGGGAACACAGCTGAGGTTAAGTATTGCTTATCATCCACAAACAGACGGACAAAGTTAGCGAACGATACAAATGTTGGAGGATATGCTTAGAACTTGTGTGATGGACTTCAAAGGAAGTTGGGACGATCACCTACCCCTAGTTAAATTTGCTTATAACAATAGTTACCATGCAAGTATCGGCATGCCACTATACGAAGCTCTTTATGGGAGAAAGTGTAGAACACCGTTGTGTTGGGATGAAGTTGAAGAACGAAAAATGTTGGGACCAGAGTTAGTGCAACAAACAGCAGATGTGGTGGCCGTAATAAGAGCTAGACTAGTAGCTACTCAAGATCACCAGAAGAAATACGCAGATTTGTATCGTCAGGACCGCGACTTTGAAGTCAGGAGTTATGTTTTCTTGAAAGTATCTCCTTGGAAGGGAAAAATACGATTTGACAAAAAGGGGAAATTGAGTTCGAGGTTCATAGGACAATTCAAAATATTGAAACGAGTGGGTGAAGTGGCGTACAATGTTGAATTACCACGTGAGTAGGAGCACATCCATAACGTGTTTCACATCTCCGTGTTACATCTGTACAAGTCTGACTACAAACACGTTATTTCCTACGAGCTCATTCAAGTGGAGAAAAAATTGGTGTATGAAGAAATTCATGTCCAGATATTGGATAGGAAAGAGCAGACATTGAAATAATATTATATTTTCTATAAAAGTACTTTGGCGAAACCATGACGCCGAGGAGGCCACGTGGGAATTAGAAGATAAGATGCGAATGGACTATCCCTATCTATTCGTGTAACCTTGTATCAATCCTGAGAACGAAATTTTTATAAGGGGGAGGATGTAAGAACCGTGAATTTCATGAATAAATATTATTTTTATATAATAAGAAAATGAATATTTATTTGAATATAAATATTATTGTGTTGTGAGATGAGTAATTCAATTAAATCAAATTGAATTTATAAAAAATTAAGAAAAATGTGGAGTTTGTGATGAGAATTGTGAAATGCCTTGTGTGGCATGAGAATGGAAATTTAAGTGGTGAATAAATTAAAGAAGTGAATGATTAATTAATATTATATTATTAATTAATTTAATTTGTGAATATTAGAATAATAATGAGTAAAATGATTCACATAATTAGAATTATGTTTACCCATTTAATTGATGTGTGCAAAATATGTGATATTATATATTACCTACATTAAAAGGAAGTGTAGTGTGACACTTTAGTGTAACTATATAATATATAAAACTATATATTAAAATTGAATGAATTATAAGTTATATAAAGCTTATGTGACAATATGTATGGGGAGAATATTAAAGATATAGTATATCAAAGAATTACAAATTATTTCAATAAATGAGTCTAATTGGAATAATAAAGTTTTAAGGAGATATTAAATTATCAGTAACCAATTAAATTGAGTCCATACATGTTATAAATATTAATTAGACTAGACTAATGTACATGGATTATATGATGTAGGTACATAAATAATCCCCAACATTCCCTTATGTAATAGCATTAACACATTAAAATTACATTTTGGAAGTCAAAGAGAACAATCTAAGCATTATAACATAGTTGCTGAGATTTAAAACACGTGTCCCATATTAAGTGACCCAGATAGTGCTGCACAGTAGTCTAACTCTATTGCGTATAAACAAGTTGGCAGTTGAAGGCTACATTAGCCGTGATTATGAACTAAGATATGGGGGAGAGGGAGTTGGTGATCTCTTTCCACCAAACTCTCTCAATCCAATGAATTCTTCTTTCATACTTTGGTTTAATTTATTGGACAATAGCTTGGCATGGTCAATGAATTTTCTATAAATTGAGCACTTCCCTTCATTTTCTTTATTGATGAGATTTCTTGTTAAGTTGCATATAGAGAGTGTAAGTTGCTGAGAATTGATGGAATATAATCAGTGCATTGAGGGAATTCAATTAAACTTCAAGAGGTATAAATTATGCTTTTGTGTTCTTGAGTTTGAGTTTGTTAAATTCTTACAATTGTTGTAATTCTCTGTTAATTGATATGGAATAGCATGCCATTGTGTTTTCTGAGTTTGTATGCATGTCTAGGAGATTTTTAGTTAGTCTGGTTGCAGGTTTAACAATATATGTGATGAGGCTCTACAGAAGTAGAGCGATATTTTTTTATTCTGATCAAATTGGCGCGGCCGCGCCACTTCTATAGTACATGATCACGCGGCCGCGCCGGCTGCCAGTTATGTATACTGATTTTGTTGGTCTTATGTTATTTTTAGCATTTTATGTTAGTTAGAGTATGCATATAAATAACCTTAACATGTGGAATGAGGTTGCTATGTATATAGTAAGCCATGTTAGTTTGTTTTAATATGAACATTCAAAGAAAACTTAAAGATTTTGAAATTAGTTTGAGAAACATTGTGCAATACATGTTATGACTTTATGAGCAAATGTATTAAGTCCTAATATGCCTTGACATGTGAATCAATATGTTAGTTGGAGATAGTATAGTATATTCAAGCATGATTTAAAAGGAAAATGCAAGTAAAAGACTATAATAGTTATGTGTAAATGAACTATGTATACATTAAGTTTTGAACTCGAAAACTTGCTATCATGATCTGATTTCATATATCTTTAAGAATGAAAGCATGATTTAGACTATGTGGACTTATGTTGCATGCTTGAATAAGTTTTACTAATGGAAACTTAAAGTTTAAAAAATAAATTTAATAAACTATATACACTTTGAGTTAAGAACTTGTGAGCATGCTTATGTGGTCTAACATATATATATGAGAGTATGATGTATAGTAAGTGAAGTAGCTTTGCATGCTTGGTGGCTTAACATGAGATTTCAAAGGGAAATCTTAAGAGTTTAAAACTAGTTTTGCCAATAGATACATTACAAGTATTTTGAATTTGACATCATGGTTAGGTGTGTCATGCCTATAGACATGATTAACATGAATGCCTAGTTAGTCATATGCATTGTGAAACTAGTTAAGTGTGGTTTAGGACAAGCATCAATAAATTAGAACTTCATAACTTGAAATACATGACTAATCTAAAGAAAACATGTTTAATTGAGACTTATTGATCTCGTTGTATGAATATAACGACTAAACATGAAAGACTTTGTTAAATCAACACGTAAAGTCTTGATTTTGTGGGATTTGATTAATGAATCACGTAAAGGACAAGATATAGAAGAGACCAAACTTAATGATGAACATTATAACATGTATGACTCTGCAAGTGTTACCTTAAATGTGTTTGGGTGTGCAAGTCTGGCCAAGCTTCAGTTTAACAGTCTTGGTTTGCACCAAGAGCAGCGCGGCTACGCCACTCCTTAGTATAAACCAAGTGTGGTCGCGCCACCCTACAGTAAGATCTATTTTCTGTTGATAATTAGAGGGTTTATGCATGCCTATAATGTTACCTTAAACTGTAATACATGTCAAGTGCAATATTCATGTGTTAATAAGTATGTTAATGAAATAACTCTATGTTGGATAAGTGTTTATAACTTTAAATCAAAATGTGATTTCAAACTATGTTCTTTAATGTCATAGTGTATTAGAAACTGATTTTCGTGTTATGTGATGACATGCATATGAGATCAAATAACTAAGAGAAGACTAGCAATATATGTTAGTATCGATGAATTTCACTTGTGTATCATAGCAGATTAAGAGAATAGGTGTACATGTTGAACTTGTATAACTAATGTGATTATACATGAATAGGATATTATAGTTCTTTGAAGTGGTTTTAAGCTTTACTTTGGTAAACTACGCGTAATGCAAGTATTCGAACTCTATTTTATATTGAGCAAGTTTTCTAACTTACACAACTTTGAATATTATGCAAGTATCTAAACCTTATCTCGTTGACGTAAGTTCCTAACAATATTTTTATGAAGTATCATTCAAGCTTGTGCTATTATTGATCGTACAAGTAAATCTTTGGAAGTATGATTCATATCTCATAACTTACTACTTCATAGTTTAGGAATGAAATTGTCAGGATTAAGCATATGAATGATATTCCTATTTACATATAATTTGATTATGATATATATACATGAATGAATATGCAAGTATGCTTGCATTAAGAAAAGCTGTAAAGTCCTTTGATAGATAATAGAAACATGTGTACAAGGACTTATAATGAATTGATCAAGTATGTTAGGTTGATCCTACATAAGCAAAATAGTTGTGTTAAAGTCCTTAAAAAGAAATGATGTACAAGGACTATAAATATAGAAAGATCAAGCATGTTAGGTTGATCTTATGATGTAATAGATAGACTTGTCTGATCGTCAAGCACTGCACCAGAAATTGTAGCCTGCCAGGAGAGTCAAGGAAAACTCGAGAGCTATCGAGGCAGAGTCGTAGTTTGCAAGATAGTACATCTCGGAGTTCGTAGACTGCCAAGAGAGAGACGAGGAAGTCATGTTCAGAATCGTAGAGATAGCCTGCCTATGAGCCGACCGAGTATCTGCCAAAGCCAAGTCAAGAATCGTAGACTACACTCGAGTCGTGAGAGTCTCATGATGATCATCTGGGAGGCGAAATCGTAGTCGAGCAAGATCAGATGAAGACAACAAGCACAACGACAAAAATCGTAGAGTGTCAAGGTTGCGATCTCGAGTCGTAGAAGTCTCGCTGACGACCAAAGCTGAATCGTAGAGTGCAGAACTAAGACCTAAACAGATGTGCTCACAATGCCAAAGCAGAATCATAGAGCAAATACGATTCTCAACTAATGATCACTCCCAGAATATCCAAAGAAATGAAGCGTCTGGTTAGCACTACAAAGATACATCCCATCCTGAAGGAAACCAGAGAGCACTCAACGAATGGCATGCAAGCTAACAGAAGATCTAAGCACCAACCCAATCAGCATCCAAATTGAGTTGTGAAGTCATTCAGGATGAAGTCTTCCACAAGTAGATCAGAAGAAGACTTCAGTAACTGACTAAGGAAAGTCAGCAAGTGTAGTAGCTGTCAAATAGACAGAAGACGACGATCTTGGAAGAAACCAGGATCGTAGTGTTTGCCAAACAAAGAAAGAACTGATGGAGTGCATACAGAGACATTGGACAGCTTCTGAAGAACAAGGCTAACGTGATTAAGCATTGGGTCAGTCCATTGATGATAAGTGAACTGGAGATCATAAGGAGAAAGCGAGCTGGATACACCACAAATCTGAACTGTCTTGTTATTCAAAAGGGGCCAGAACAAAGAAGTCAAGTCATCAGTCTTTGAGAGCTATTGAGGCAAACAGAAGTGTTGAAGCACTGCACAAGAGAAGGAAGAGGGGTTCTACATTGAATATTTAATCAACACTCTTCAAGATCGTAGTGTTGTCTCTACCAGTCAACAAGACACTACGATTAGGTCCATGAAGACATGCATCAGAATCGTAGAGTTCGAACAGCTGAAGATTGAAACATTGGCAACGGTTCAATCTGAAGGTTGATATTTGTACAAGAGCTTATTGAGAGCATCGATGCAAAAGGACAACCTCTGATCAAGAAATCAGAAGGTTGAAATAAAGTCTTCGACCTGCCCAAGGCATAAAAGTAATATATCAGACAAGGTAGGTGAAATAGTAGACTGCAGTGTCAGAAAGTCAGAAAAAGTTGTCATGTCACATCTGCAGTCTGCACTAAGCAACTCGAGATCTGTGAAGCATTTAAAAGAGCTTTCAACGACTACTTTCCAACGAAAAGATTGGGTAGGAGTATAAATCTGCTAGAGCTTCTAAGATCAAAGGTTGCTGGAGTTGCTGAGTTTGGAGAACTGGTGGACTGATCTAACCAACGTAAATAGTGAGTGACCGATGAAGGCCTGAAGGCTCACTCTACGATCCACCAAGAACACTTAGAGATATAAAAAGAAAGGAGTAGAAGTGAGAGTTATACTACAAGAAGAGTGTTCTGAACTGCCGAGAGAAAGACGAGCATTAATGTCATCTTGATGTCAATCATGGGAAGACTCTAAGTACCAGAGAGAAGAGCCTACAGTCATCTTAGCAAGTCCATCATAAGAAGGCATCAAGTATCAAGAAGGAAGATCACCAACGTGATCATGGTGGCAAGCATGAGAAAGTTTCTAAGTACCTAGCAAAAGAGCTTATAGTCATCTTGAAACCCATCATGTGCAGCCATCGAGTATCAAGAGGAAAGATCCTCAAGGCAGTTCATCAAAGGATCATCAGAAGAGGTTGAGTAACTGAAGAAGCTGAGCATCATGCAACACTCAACTGCACTTCAAAGATGATCACGCCAAGCTGCTAAGTATAGAAGATGTTCAAAGCATAAAGACATCTTAGCAGCTCAGCACCAACTCCAACAAATAAACAACTCAACAACAAGAAGCTAGAGCCTGAGGGGTCCTGGTCCGGAGGGACTAAATGAAGTTCCAAGCCTGCTGGGCTTGAAGAGTTCCTAGGGAACTAGAGACGTTCCAAGGCTCCTGGCCTTGAAGAGTTCTTAGCGAACTGGAGTCCCAAGGCTGCTGTCCTTAAAGGAATTTTAGTGATTCAGGGTGCTGCCTTTCCTTAGTGGAAAACCTGCTAGTTGAAAGCAGAAGAGTGGATTAGGAGCTTGAGTCTCTGAACCACTTAAAACCCCTTGTGTCATTTACCTTATGTCATTTACATTATGTATATTAACTGTTATAACTGCTATGTATGTTTTAACTGCTTACAATCGAACTAACTCTAAGAACAATGTATGTATGATTATGAATATATCAATGAAGGGGATCTTTTACTTATTCCAATGTGCTTGAAATGATTCTTATGTTTGTCATATGCTAAATCATTATCTATACAAAATAAACCAGAAAAGTATTTGAAATTAAAAAGGATCTATTTAACCCCCCCCCCCCTTATGGATCTATATTGTGCCTACTGGGAACTAACAATTAGTATCAGAGTAGGTTCTCATGCAATATTCAAAAGCTAATCGCTTTGAGTCTAATCCCAGGCACAAACATTGTTCTAAACTTAGTTTAGTAGTAAGTCACTTGTTATATGCAGATGAGCTCACACGTTGGAAATATTGTATGCGTGTAAATGTGTATATACACCGAAGTCGCTTTCATTGGTCCATGCTCTCAAGTATTATATCAACAAGACCAATCCTTGCCTGCAGTCAATCTTGTAGTCTAAAGACCAGACGAGATAGCCAAAGAGACATCAACAACAAAGGGTCAAGCATCCTTCAGCCTGAAAGATGAAAAAGCCATACATGCTAAGAAATGCTTATCCAGAGAAGAAAGAAGATCTTCTCAAACATGTGTCTGGCCAACCAGCAGCTGGGTGCAAACTTTGTGAACTGAAGGGTGTCAAAGAACTAAAGATGCTGAGATTCTTCTAGCCTGCATCTTTAAGACCACGACTGATTGATTAAAGGCCAACAAGAGCAACAAGTTGTCAGGAGAAAATGTGAAGCTATGCACATCAATGCCTAAAACTCAGTATATTAGAGATAAATGACTGTTAAGAAATTGACAGTAAAAAGGTACGGTTCCTCACTATTATAAATGTGTACATCATGAATGCACCTCCTTATGAACTATAACAATATTCTGTCAAGGAGTCATAATCTACCTAAAAAGGTGAAGAGAGAAAGTACCCTGAGGGTGGAAACTCAATTGTCTATAAACTTTCTCTCCATCCAAGTTTTAGGCGGAAGATGACATCTTGAAAGAAATTTGAAATGGGTCATAAGAGCATCACAGGACAAATTAATTCTATGTGAAGTAATCTTTGATGGTGGGTTAGAATGTACAAACCTATGTTCTAAGTGTTTGACAACACACAGAGTATGATCAGTTCTACAAGAGTATCTTGATGATTTGTAGAAACTGATCACCTCCATGAATCAACTAGATACAGCTAAATCGTAGAGTTGATTCTCACTCTGTGAACACTTAAACCTTGTGAACATAACCCTACAAATGATGAAACAATCAAAAGAAAGAGAGTGTATTTTTAAAATGACTAATCTTACACACACTCACCATCATGCATCTCAAAATGTATTATCAAAAACTAGTTGTATGCATGAATATGACTGTTGGTGATAAATGTGATGATTATCCAAATATGAGGAACAGGGGTTTAGAAAACTAACCTAGCAGGACCCATTTAATTATGGGTATCAAAAATAGAAATGTATCTAACCTGCAGGTACTTGGTCTGTCTGACCACACTAAGGAATGCTGAAGTAGAAGACTTCAGTCAAGAAGACTCAACCAGCAGAAAGCTAAGGACTGTTCAGAAATGATTCTGATAAAATTCATATATGTCCAAGCCTGCCCTTGAAGACCCGTTGAGCTAACCTGAATGAAGCTCACAAGGCTGCTAATCTGTATATGGAAGCAGGCCATGCAACCAAAGATGAAAAGGGTCTTATATGCTCAACTCAGGAAAAACATTCTATATGAGAAGGTTTCT
Source organism: Panax quinquefolius (assembly GCA_020205615.1). Taxonomy (NCBI): domain Eukaryota; kingdom Viridiplantae; phylum Streptophyta; class Magnoliopsida; order Apiales; family Araliaceae; genus Panax; species Panax quinquefolius. The sequence continues at coordinate 72,837,053 of CM035160.1, read as the reverse complement.
CAAGGAAGCTCAATTCAGAGGATCATCGAGCATCAGACAAGAGGAACTCATTACGGGAGCAGAACTTCACACGCACAAAACTGTCAAAGAAGACTTCGTTCGTAGTGCTGTCAAATGATCGTAGAGTGATAAGTCTTGAAAACATTCATGCCTACGATACAAGGAGATCTAAGTGATAATGGTGATTCTAGTAAGAATGAGATATGCAAGGCGGTCTTCAAATGAACCTAAAGAAAAGGGAATCACATCTATCTGAGAAGACAACATCAACCATGGGGGAGCAAAGATCTATTGAGAAATAACAACACTGAGATATACTATGAAGCAATATACCAGCTACAGAGTCTCAAAACTTTGTAGCTGATGAACCAAATGAAGATTCATAGTCAGTAGGAACGTCTCAAAATGTACTACTGATAACCTATCAACCACCCAACTCAAAGTTATGGAGTGCTCACAATCAAACATCTGATCATAGTGTAAAAGCAGGAGAACACCACGATTACAGCAAATGCAATTATCCAAAGTTGGTAGAGGACCTCCCCACCAAAATGGGTCAAATGAGATATCATTGCAAAATCACTTCTAAAGTATTTCATCAGGAAAGCGCCTCAAGGACAAACCTGACCCTTAGCTCACTTTAAGAGGTTGGCCCTTCCTGAGCTACCTTGACCCAGAAGGAATGCTAAGTAAAGTTCATCTCAAGGACCAAGTTAGTCAACGATCGTAGAGTCGAAGTTTAAGAGAACTCCATGATCGTAGTGCAACCTCAGCGATCGTAGAAGCAGACTCGATGATCATAGTCCTACCAAAGGATAATCCAGCTCATGAGGAACTCTAAAAAACTGAATAATTGCTCAACCTTTCAGATGAAGAGTAGAGATGTTCAAATATAGGTTGGAAAGATATTGTACAAATGCACATCAGGTCTTAAGTGCCCAAACCAGCTTGGGGTATATCAGTGGTAAAGCTATGCAGTTTCAAAATAAGGACTCATGTCAAAACCATCCGCTACAACATCTCTCAAAAGTTGATCGTTGAGTCAACAAAGGAAAACATAGAGTCCATAGCTGCCTTACCATGCTACTCTACGAACCAAAAGGTCAACGGTCAATCCACGTGAATTAAACGTCTACTCTCCTAAAAGAAATATCTAACTGAAAAGTTATGGGGTGTTACAGCTCATTACTGGACTTCCTGCAACCAATGGTTAGTTGACACATCACTGATTATGCAGAGTTAGAAGGAATTGTCATTAAGACAAATTCAAAATCTGCAAATAGTTATCAGAAACCATCGAACCTTTCTCGCTCCCATTTTCAAACCCTAAAATCCTCTAAAAAGCCAAAATCAATTAACCTTCCAGAGTCTTCCCCAAATCACAATCAGCCATCTCTCAAAAACCCCTCTGAATCAAATACCCATATTCCTCGAACTACTCAAATGGAAAACTGGCGAGTAATCACTGGCATTTAGCTCGGAACCAAGACGTTTGAAAAATCCGAAAAGAAGTTCAGAGACATTCTCGAACTTGTGAAGAAAGCTAGATTCTCATAATGTCTTGAGGCTAGTACTCGAGTATATACTGAACTGGTCAAGGAATTCTACTCAAATGTATCCATAAATGTCGGAACCCTTTCAACCAAGGTTAAAGGTTAGTCTCTTAAGCTAAAATCATCTGATATAAATCAATGCTTAGGTTTCCCTGACCTAGGACTGAGAAACCTTGATGAGATCAACACTGAGCAAGCAATGGAGATTATGGGGTACCAAAGAAACCCCAGTCTAAAGGATATAAAGAAAAAGGAGTTCCCTGAGGAATTCGAGTTCCTTGCTGAAATAGTAAGAAAATGCATACTATGCAAGGACACTGCTCACGACACGGTGTTTGATCAACAACTAAAGATTATGTCTGCAATAGTTCAAAGAAGACGAATCAACTTTGGGGTTATCTTGCTAGATCAAAATTTCCAAATGGATGGAAAAGGCTGAGATGAAGAAATCTACAGATAAACCCCTGACTATGGTTTTTCATAGAAGACGACTGAGTATTGTAATGAAGAAGAAGCTAGGAGAAAGAATCAAGGATGATGAGGGAGAACCTCTTAATGTTCACAAAGTAATGTCTCCACAACTATTTGTAAATTGGAAGACAAACCCCAAGGAAAATAGAAGACTGACAACAGGGAGAGCAAGAGCGAGGCCTCTGCAAAGAAAGAAGAGGAAAGCTACGAGTCGATGACTCAGATCAAAGCAAGAACAACACAAGCCAAGATGAGATCCAGAGGTGTGAAGAAAACCAAGGCCCAACCAAGAAGTCTCTCCACCAAAGATAAGGTTGAAGAAGAAAGAGTCCTAACTGCTGAAACCACAAAGAGGAGAAGTAACAGATTACTTCAAGGGCCATCCAGCAAGAAAGCTAAGGTGGTAAACAAACCAGCCTAAGTTTCCCAATATAGTACATTTGTTGAAGAGGAGAACGCAGAGTCAGAAGAAGCAAAGGGAACCGGCGATCTCAAGATCGAGTCCCCACAGACCAAATCCAGCAATGAAGGTGAAGCTGGATTAATGGATAAAAATACAGCATCTGCTGATGAAGAAGAATGCTCAAGCCCAGTGGCTAACCCTCAGAGCATTCACTCTGATGATGAATAAAAGATTCAAGATGACCCAACTCAATCCCCAAATGCAAATGCCCCAACAAGCCCAGATGATGGGTCAAATGATGATGTCTCTAAAGAAGAAGAACATCCCCCTTCCAATCCTGGAAGACCCCAGTGATGAGTCCAAAGAAGAAGGGTATGCCCCTATCAGTGCTAAACCTCAAGGAAGTTCGTCTGATGATCCAAAGGCTTTAGAGTCTGAAGAGGAAGAAGAGTCTAAAACTCCTATAGCTGAACCTCCAAGGAGAAGGAAGAACTACAGACTACAAGCAAAATTTGCCTCCAAAAAGAGAAGTGATCACTAATGTCGTCATTAACTTAAGTGATGATGAGTCTGTATCACAGGAAGTAAGTGCTAAAGAAGGATCCAGTGATAAAGAAGATGAATCAGAAGAAGATCTTGCTGAAGAAGGTTCTGGAAATGAAATGGAGCAAGAAGGACTTATTGTTGGAAATGATCAAAATGATTCAGGCTCCGAAAGAGAAGAAATGGAGAATGATTCCAACCCTGCAAATCAGGAATCAGAGGAACCAGAATTCTATCATGTCCTCTCTCTCTAGCAAAAATCACCAGGAGAATAGTGGTAGAAGTCTCGAATGAACCACCAGAAACACCACCAGAAAGATGGGTGAACTATGGAGATGAACAGCTCAAGGTGGTAAGGATGACTACCTTTGATATAGTTAAAAACTGGAACAACATGGAGCTAGACTGCACGACCATCCTCTATAATCCTGATGATTTGCTGATAAGATGGTTCTTCCAATGGATGCCATGGCTAAAAGCCCATACTGAAAGAGATGGAAGTTACTTCAGCTGGTGCTACTCTCATTTTCCAAGCATGGAGCTGGTAGCACAAAACTTCCCAAGGGTGAAGAAGTTTGCCACCAAAATGATGAAAGATCAGCCCCACTTCAAAGTCTATCGCCATGCTGGAAACAACTATATTCCCTATGATCGTAGAGTGGACTCTCAAGGAAGAAGGTTCATGACCAAGGAGATGATCGAAGAGTCTGTTCACTCTACTGCTGATGGTGTTCAAGTTCAATACCAGAAGTCTCCATCAGCTCAAGCACTACTAAATGACATTCCTTCATTCTCAACCAGTGATTGGAGCTCAACAATTCTTCAGATTCTCAACAACTTTGGAAATCTGTCCAAGAATGCAGATTGTAGAGTCCAATCTGATGCTCAACATGAGACTGCCCAACCAGATGATCAAATATTTGTGGAGAAGGAGCTGGTGAAAAATTCTGATGAATTAATTGAGAAGATATCTCTCTTTACTGAAGAGTCAAAGAAGCTGACAATAACAGAAGATAGCTCAGTCTAAGAGAGACTCCAAGCAACGATGGCTGATGTATCTCTCAAAATCAGAGAAAGAGATCACATCTATCTAAAGGCCATGAATGATCAGAAGGCAGATGCACTACAAGCAAAGAAGGAAAATGAAGAACAACTCCAAGTCCTCTTTTGACAAGAATGAAGTCATCATCCCAAGGGGAGCAGGAACAAAAAGGTTAAACAGATGATTAGTTGATCAATAGACATCTTGGAAACATATATGGAGCCAAAGAGGTACATCTCTAACTAGTTAGGTATGTTCTGGATCCAGGATGTAAAATATCAGTGTATTAAATTCCACGTTATTATAAATGACATTCATGATTATCTGTTTTAGAAATACAGTTGCTCACTGTATATAAGATTCATTCATAACATGCATATGTACTTATTATTTTTGTCATAATCAAATAGGGGGAGATTGTCAGGAATAAGCATGTGAATGATATTCCTATTTACATATAATTTGATTATGATATATATACATGAATGAATATGTAAGTATGCTTGCATTAAGAAAAGTTGAAAAGTCCTTTGATAGATAATAGAAACATGTGTACAAGGACTTAGAATGAATTGATCAAGTATGTTAGGTTGATCCTACATAAGCAAAACAGCTGTGTTAAAGTCCTTAAAAAGAAATGATGTACAAGGACTATAAATATATAAATATAGAAATGATGTAATAGATAGACTTGTCTGATCGTCGAGCATTGCACCAGAAATCATAGTCTGCCAGGAGAGTCAAGGAAAACTCGAGAGCTATCGAGGCAAAGTCGTAGTCTACAAGATAGTAGATTTCAGAGTTCGTAGACTGCCAGGAGAGAGACGAGGAAGGATCGTAGTGTATCGAGGAGAACTTCGTTAGGGTCGTAGTCTGCTGAGGAAGTCACGTTCAGAATCATAGAGACAGCCTGCCTACGAGACGATCGAGTATCTGCCAAAGCCAAGTCAAGAATCATAGACTACACTCTGAGTCGTAGAGTCTACTGATCATACACTACTAGAAAATCAATCTATAGCGACGGGATTTAGCGACGGTCGGGACGGAACCGTCACTATAGACATACATAGCGACGGTCTAAGTCTGACCGTCAGTATAGGCCTCTGATGGTAGTCTATTACGAGGGTCACGGTTTGGCCGTCGGTATAGGAATTTTTTTTTGGGGATTTTAACGAGGGTCATAACTCATAAGGGAGGCGTAGATAATAACGCGGGTTAAAGGGGTTCATCTCAGTCAGTAGATCTCTCCATCCGGATTCATTTCAGTCAGTCGATCTCTATGTTCGGCTTCATCTCAGTCAGTCGATCTCTCCGTCCGGCTTCATCTCAGTCACTCGATCTCATAAGGGGAGGCGTAGGTAATAATGAGGAGGCGTAGGTAATATGAGTAATTTAGGGCTTGATTTATATTTAACCCTAAGTTATGATTTCCTCTATTTCTCTCCTCCATCTAACAAGCCCTAAATTTTGACTTGGTATCATAGGAGTCTTAGATAAGTTTTCAAAAGGAAGATTCGGTGCGGATCGATTTAGGTTGTGTGAGTATTTGAGAAATTTGGAACTTGATTAGACTAGCATTTTTACGGGTAAGTGGAGTTTTATATTGGTTTATACCTTGTGCACTTACGGTCTTTATTTCGATGATATTTGCTTTTTTCTTTGGTACTTACGGTGATATTATATCTTGGTGCATTCGTTTCATTTCCTTGATTGTTTGGTTATAAAGTTTAAAGATATGTATGATTTTTGAATATAATAAAGGAACAACTTTAACTTTGAGTATTTTATCTTAGTCACCTGCTTCTTGACTATTGTTTTCTCTGCTAATTTGCAATTGTAGAAGTATCTTGGTAGTGAGACATGTGACTTTTTGATAATTTTTTCCTTATAGTATTAATATCAATATTGGAAACTTTGCAACATGCTTTAAGTAATATTTTCTTTATCTTATAGTAATTGATATAATATAATTAAGATTAACTTGGATTTTAAAACTTATTTGTGTGGCCTTCCCCTGGCTGGTTTGTGTGGTCTAGTTCTCGTGTGACATTTGTTCAAATGGGCGATGGGGGTAGTTCGAGAGCTCAAGATTAGGGTGGTGGTCTTGGGTCAAATGAGGAGGGATAAGATGGATCAAAAACGTAACCCTTGTGGAAAGGAAGTATTTTCCTTCTTTATTAATTGGACTAGAAGGAATCAGCGGGATGTTAAACCGAAGCGAGACAAACGTACTACTGCAATTAATTTGTAGGAATATTTGAGGCTTATAATTAAAAAGAACTTCCATGTCCAACATTGAGACCTTGAATGTAATGTTTTGGTGTAGTCACCCTTAATTATTACTACTTATTTATTTGAAATTAGATTAATTATGATAATTAATATTTAAATTATCTACGACCTTTTTATTTTATTTGAGTGAGTGGGAGTTTGGTTGGCATTCAAGGTACTTAATTATGATAATTAATTATCATAATTAATTATGATAGATTTCTATCATAATATCATTCATGTGGTTCATTTTGAATTAGGGACACAATATCATGGATAAGGGTGGATGGAATTACCAAGATATTCTAGAGAATATCTTGCGGGCCTTGAAAGATTTACGAACTTCGATTTGAAAAAGTGGGCATGGTCCTTTGGAAGAATTCCTTGTCCATGTAAAAATTGCGTGAATGGAAGATGCGATTGAACAACTATTCGTGAACATTTGATTTGTGATGGATTTATGTTTGGCTACGAATTGGGTGCATCACGGGGAAGATGAGATTATCGGGGATGTGAGCAATGATGATATTCATGAGCGAACCATCACAATCTGAAGATGATCATCGTATGCGAGATGATAAATGATATATTTAGGGATTACGGTGTAGATTCGTAAATTTGAAGCTTCAAAATACCAAAAATACATGTCGAGAGGCCAATCAAACTTTATATCACTGGATGTGAAAATGAGGCAGATCCTTTCATTCGTTGTATGGCTTTTCAATCATAAAAATGTTAGCAAATGGGTGATGTGTCCTTTGATGGATTGCTAAAAGTAAGTTCAAGTCATCATTTCCATCATTTCCAAACTTGCACGATAATTTTATGAAATGAAGAAAATGGTTGGAAATTTAGGGTTTGGTTATGAGAAGATTGATGCATGCGAGAATGATTGTATGCTCTTTTGGAGGAGAATGAAAAATTAGAGTCTTGTATAGTTTGTAAATCATCGAGATGGAAGCGAGGCCAAGAGATGGTTGTATCGGAGAAGACACAAATAGATACAAAAACTAAGAGGAGAAAAGTAGGCGTGAAGCAATTCGTTATTTAGCGTTAATTAGAGATTGCGAGAGGCTATTTATATACGTAGAAGCGCAAAATACATGGCGCGTGGCATCATGTAAAGTGACGGAAAGATGGAGTGAATCGTCATCCGGTGACTCTGCGACTTGGAAGCATTTGGATACAATGTACCCTACATTCTCTCAAGAACATCGAAATGTAAGACTCGGGGACGTCGCGATGGCATGAGTCCCTTTACCCATGGGTCACCGTAGTATAGTATATGGCGGTGACAATTGTTGTATATAACTTACCACCATGGATGTGTATGAAGCGGGAGTATTTTATCATGCCGTTGTTAATACTGGTCCAAACTCTCCATGTAATGATATTGGCGTGTATATGCAACCTTTAATTGAGGAGTTGAAAATACTATGGAGTAATGGGGTTGAAGCGTATGATCGCATCTAGCGGTACAAAGTTCCAAATCGTGCGACCTTTGTTGTGGACAATTAGTGATTTTCCGACTCTTCTTTATGTTTATGCGGTTGGAGTACTAAAGGTAAGTTAGCTTGTCCATCATGTCAAATGAACACTCGTTCTTATAGATTGCAAAGTAAGGAATGTTATATCGGGCATCGTTGTTTTTTGGAGTCGGGTCATAGTTATAGGTTTGATATACATGAAGATTTAACGGAGAATGTGACCATAGTGAAGCTCAAATTGGTGCCATCGAGTTTGATATTCTTGAACAAGTTAATGCTATTAATGTCACTTTTGGAAAGACACCCATTAGCACGAAGACCATTCCCATGACTCAAAACATAATTGGAGGAAGAAATCTATTTTCTTTGAATTGCCATATTGGCGGATACTTTTGTTGCATACAATCTAGATGGAATGCACATTGCCAAAAACATTTGTGATGCTTTGATTGGGACATTGTTGAGTGTGTGAGGAAAGTCAAAAGATAATTTAAAAAATGCGATTGGACTTGATGAAAATGGGTATAAGAAGAGCTCCATCGATGCCGTCTGCAAGCAAGCGATTCAAAGTACCTTTTCAAATTGCAAAGCTACTCGATGTCTAAGAAAGAAAGACATGATTTCTTGCAAGTGTTGAAAAATGTTAAGGTACTGATGGATATGCTTCAAATATTTCACGTTGCATCAATTTGAAGGGGGCAAGATCTCGAGGTCTTAAAAGTCACATTGCCGTATTTTAATGCAACAATTACTTCCAATAGCAATCGATGTAAACTTGCCTAGACGTATACGCTTTCAACAATAATTGAACTTTGTAACTACTTCAAAGAATTATGTTCCAACTATAACACATCGGAAGATTATGAGCAGTTGAACAAAAAAATTTCGTTAATACTTTTTGCAAGCTTGAGATGGTGTTTCCTCTGCTTTCTTTGATATAATGGTACATTTATGTGTCCACCTTCTTTGAAGAGGCGAAGATATTTGGAAATGTTAAATATCGACAAATGTGGGCTTTTGAAGATACATGGGCAAGTTAAAAGGGTATATTCGCAATAGAAGTCGTCCGGAAGAATTCAATTGTAGAAGGGTATATTCTTTGAAGAATGTGTTATTTTTTGCTCAAGATATTTGAGTCAAAAACAATCTTTGCGTGGAAGCGAGTTGGAAGAAATGAAATTTGGATATGAACAAGAAAAGAGATTCTCTCTCGTATTTAGAAACATAGGTCGATTTCTTAATGTCCCAAAAGTTTGTACTCTATGTAGCGATGATGTCAAGAGTGCACACTGTATGTCTTTATTAATTGTCTGAGAGGTTGAGTCATATCTAAGGTGAGTAAATAAAGAATGACATTTATTGTTGAAATATTAATAACTTATGTTAGCCTAGCTATGACAAAAAATTTTGTTTAATTTGTTTATTTATTTGTAGTATTTGGCAAGATTCATATATGTTCTGACGTGGAAAGCGTAAGCAAAACCCCGCGCCTTGAGGAAATTGACAATGCTAAGAAAAAGGAATTTCTGAATGGTTTAAGAATTATGTAAGTACTACATTATTTGAGCGTAATTTTATGCAAAATTTTGTAATGGTTATTAATAATAAATGGATGGAATTTGCTTATATCGCTACCATTTTGTAGATGGCAACTATGAATAACGATGCTTCAAAGGAAGTTCAAGCTCTTGCATTTGGCCCCAAATTTGATAGGCGGGAGAGGAGATGGTTATTTGGTAAATGGGTATCGATTCCATTCGACAAGTTGTGAGAGTAAGAGGAGAAGCAGCGAGAATAGTGGGGTATATGTGGTAGCAATACTACCGTGGATATTCATCTGCTAGAGATCGAAATCCTAAGGAAGATGTAGTTGAATACTTTGGTATTTTGGAAGATGTTGTTGAATTAGATTATTATGGATCGGCAAAGTTGTTTCTATTCAAATGTAAGTGGTATGACAGTTTAGCACGTGATAGAGAATTGGCCCGATGACTATGGCTTCACGCTTGTAAATCATCAAAAGTTTGGTTCAACCGAGTGAGCCCTTTGTAATGCCTTTCCGGGTTCAACAAATATTTTATGTTGATGATCAAAGGGATAACAATTGGCGTGTGGTTATCTGAACAAAGCCGAGAGATTTATGTGAAGATCTTTGAAGTAGATTACGATAGTGACGATTTACCCAATACTAATGAAGAATTCATCACTCCGATTCTTTGAAGTTGATATTGAAAACATAAATTGGGTTAGGAATGGCGTTGATCTTTGAATTAGTTGAAAATGGAGGAAAAAAAGCCCAGGAAAGTAAGCGAAAACTAGGATCTCAAATTGATACATCTCGTTTCAAAAGGCGAATGATTGAACATATTGTTGATGAAAATGAAGATGAGAATGGAGGCGAAGCGAGCGAAGGCGAAGATGAAGGAGAAGATGAGGGTCCCGAAGATGAAGAGGAGGGTGATAGTGAGGAAAATGAAGATGACGAAGAATGAAGAGGATAAACATCACAATTGATAGATCATTTTTTTTACACTTTGTCCATTTTCTCAAAAGAGAAAGCCGTTACACTTTGATAGATCCGTTTTGATATTATATCTTGGTGCTCCTTGTCTTTATTAGCAAATATCTAGACTATTAGCAAATATCTAGCAAATATCAAAAGATGTAGTATATCTTTTACTTTGTTTTCTACATCATCTTATTAGTGTTTTAAACACACTTCTTTGTCAACATTTCAATGTAAGTAGATTTGAAGATCAAATTGGACTAAAGCTGGAAATTAAATGGACTACCTAACGCCCTCTGCCCCACCTTGGTGTCTACAAATTTACGTATTAGCTAGCCTTGACTTATTTTCGGATGTATTTCATTTGGATGTATTTGTTAATTTTGGGGACTTAGTTTTAGGATGTGTATGGCAAGGGAGTTAGTAGTTTTAGGTTTAGTTGGTTTTATGGCCATTTTACGTGTTAAAATTTGGCCCTGCATCCTCGATTTATTGATAATATGCTAATTAGGTTCATCGATGGAAATGGCTTATCTAAAACAAGGTTAACCAAATACTCCATTGGATTTAAGGTGCTTTAGTGAAGCTGTGAAAGCTCTCTTGTTCATTAGATTTAACTAATAACTTTTCTTATGAGTGTCACATTCATATTTTTGTTTCTCGAGGTTGCTTTAATGGCTTCTAATAGAGCGTCTGAGATCTCGTGCTAGCTTTGTTCCAATGGCGGAAATTAATGATAATGAGATCCGTCTTAGATGAACCACATGTAGAGGAGGAAAGTATTCATGAGAATGTTGAAGGTACCATACATATATCTACACTTATACTTGCATTGTCATGAAGGTAACTTTTACACACTTCACTTTAAAAGTTAATTACACTCGGTGATACCATCATTTAGGGACTAGAAAAGGTACAACAACGGATGAAAAGCTTTAAGAAATATGAGGAGCATTCTATTGAGAGCGTATGTTGAGCCTACTTCCAACTCTTATGAGCCCTAAATGAAATTTGTTTGATGTCAACATAACTCTGATAAGCGGTTAAGCAAGGTTACCCTTATTTGTGTAAGTGTCTTCAGGGTATGCAATACGGATAATGAATTTGTATGAATGATTTAGACATTTTATGAATGGGTATTCATTATGTTGTTTAGCAAGCTTAAGACTAGAGAACTAAATCAATTTCAAATACCCAGAGGTTGATTTATGTAGAAGTTGATTAGAAAGCTACTGAGTTTGGTCATCATTGTCGACTTTAGGCTCCTGGAACCAATTAAAAGAAAGTGTGAGTCGATTATCTTAAACCAATTATGCTTTACCCAACAATGAAGGAAAAAATTAATCGGTGTTGGCTGCATCCAAAAAAAAAAACTTTATAAATGCATGCGGAACTTCAAGATGTAAACCCTTCCGGATGCTTGATTAACTGGAATATTCAAAAATAATGAAAAGTAAATATGAATTACATGTATCTATAGTTTTTAGAACAAAAAGCTAAACTAGTCTAGAGAGAGAGAGAATACCTTCTCAAATACTCCTCCTCGAGGGAAAATAATCGATCTACATTTATCGAGAGTCGGGAAAAACACAAATTCTAAACAAAGTAAAGATGATATACTACTTATCTAAAAGTAAAAAAAAATGGTGTACAAGAAAAAGAAAATTATATTTTGTTGCGGGAACTTAATACTTGGGGATTAGCTATTAAGGATTATTAATTACTGAGTTACAAGCAACGAAGTGAGACATGCAATCAATAAGAATATGTTACTATGTTGGTGAAAAATCATAAAAGCAGAACCTAATATCAATTTACAAATTTAAACTTTGACCACACGATTACAAATGCATGAGTAATGACTTAAGAATGAAGTTCAACAAATATAGGAGGATTTAGCCACTCATGGCGTCATGACGAGAGGCTTGCAGAAACTCATGTCGTGCAAAATACAAAAGCACACCCACTTAATTCCACAAATGCTTATGAGAATAAAATAGTCCACCGGCTAAAAACAAAAAAGAAGTTGCACATTTTAATTCAAATTATTAGTAAGAAAAATATATGAATTAGCCAAAAGGTGAAAAGGACACAACTAACCACATATAACGAATGTAAATTTCAAAGTAGTAACAAGCTCTATCAAGCGATTGCCAAGCGTTGTTTAGCCTACTAGGGAAAAAATCATATTATTATCGATCTTGTCCCATCGCCCAAAATGTTGATGGACCTTTATAAACCAAAGGAAAATGTTTGTGAGGGTTGTGGAGGCTGAAAGGCTGTGATCGACTTAAGCATTGTACAAGTTTACTCAAAAGAAAATGAGGGCAAAAAGATCACCATATTAATAGAAAATGAAAAAATAAGTTATAGTATATATATGTGAAGTTTTGGGGAAAGGCGACCGTAAACTAATTAATAATTTTGCTAATGTCAAAATAAATTCAATTACGATCCACGTCAAATACAACAAAGTCCCTCCACGAGTCCCTCTTTGGAGGTGTTTTTTGCCTAACATGAAATATTTAGGATATAATCGGTAGTGATATGAACACAACCAATGATAGAAAAAAAATACATTTAGAATGAAGTTTAACAAAAAAGGAAACCATATTTACTCGAATGCCACGGGGGAGGATATAGTTACATCATCATCAATTGCCTCAAGATCAATTGGTGGTGGCATTGAGCCCCTCTGTGGAGCACTTGGACCACCTTGAGACCACGCATGAGCAGATATCCCCTCTAATTTGGCTTCACCTTGCAATACTCCTAGCTTTCTAATAATAATGAGTTGCATCTGGACTCCTAGCTTTCTAATAATAATGAGTTATCTAGATCTATATGAATTATGGAATTTGCTAAAGTTTTCTTTTGAGTTCTATTATGGATTTGTTTGTAAATTTATAGCTAAAAAGCGTGCCTAAATATGAATTTGCTATAGTAAAATGTTGAGGCCGAAGTTGTGAGTCGGTATAGAGTCCTATATTGTCTATGTATACCATTTAAAAGTTGTTCCTCATGTTATATTTTAGTTTTGTTTAGTTCATATATCTTGATTCTTTCTCTCTTTTAGGTTCTCGACCTAAGAGGAAGCGTGGACCAACGATGGGAGCAAAATTATGGTCAAATATCGATGCACCCAAGAAAGTAATTTATGATGCAAATGAATTCGACTTTGTTGGGGAGAGGCCGATAAGTTAACCACTTTTCTCGGGTGTCTTGCTTTCATGATGGAGAATTTTTCCAATAAGTACTCAACATGGTCCAATATAATGAGGCTAACATGATGAGGGCTTGGGATGAAATTCGGGTTATTAATCATACCATTTTATAGAATTTGACATTAAGCACATTGAAACAAACTAATATATGTGTAAATTTGTTTGTTGTAGAAAGCGATTTACCACAGATCACCCCAATGCTAAAGAAAAGCGGTGACTATCATGAACAATAGGTGGAGAGATTGGAAGTCTAACTTAAAGAGTAATAATTTTGTGCTGGTGGTAGTGCAAATCGATGGCGAATACTATCAACAATGATCGAGTAAATCCTAATCAATGGGCTACGTTGGTTGATTATTGGCTAGCGATGATGCCTGAGTTGTGTTTATTCTAATTTATGTATTATCAATTCTTACTTATTGTTATATATTATTATTAATTTATAAATACATACAATGCGGGATATAGCAACAAAAATTGTGAAAATCGGAAAAAAATTGTTGGTAGGTCATACATTGGGCACTAAATTAATTCAAAAAAAAAGCGTGAATTGGTAATATTTGATGTTATTTCAATATTTTTTTATCGTTAATCATGTATTAGACTTTTATAAATAGAGTATTTCTTGAATTATGAACTATTTTTTGTTTTATTTGTAGTACCAAATAAATAAAAAAAGAGATTGATCGGCAGAGATATGTATATCTGGTCCACACTCGAAGTGATAACTTCAATTTCTGGGGAGCATCCTCGAATGTAGTGCGTATTTATCAATCCTCAAACAATGGGTTTTTTTAACTCTTTATCCCTGTATGTGTGTGTGAGTTTGTTTTAGAGCATTCATTTACATGAATTTAAACTGGCCTTTTGATTCTAAATAAATTGTGATCGTTACAAGAATATAGTTAAGTCACATTATGGAGGCACCAAGAAAAACTTCCTACTTTAATATGTTCCTAGAAGCATAGACCTTTAATTTGTTCATTAATAAATTAGTTACTAAACTAGAGTATCAAATTCCCAAAAGATCAACAAAATAAATTAGTAAGCATAAATAGAGACCATTTCATTTTATAAAAAACAGACGAATGAATAAATTAAATTGAATGATTCTACATAAATAGTTGCCACTACTATATTACACACTAAATTAATGTCATTGAACATGTTGTATATGGGACAAAGCAATGCACGTCCAACCTTATAAGTAGAATCAAAATAGCCATACATGCGGTTCTAGCTAAACATATGATGTCATGAACTTGACATTTATCGGACTAATTCTCTCCCCTAAGATCGGGAATGAACAAATCGGAAGACTTTTCATAGCGAGAAAAAGAATATCGGAAACAATATCACATAGACCTCAACAAATATAGTGTTACTTCTCTTCTAGTTTGTATTAGTGTAATTATTTTAATTTTCAAGTTATATGTTTGTTGTTTGCATATGGGGTATGCTGACGATGAGGAAAAAGCAAAGGAAATGTGGCGATGATGAAAAATCAATCTCTCACTCTTTAAAATTCAATACTCATTGTTGTAGTGTAATTATTTTAATTTTCAATACTCGGGAAGCTAAATACAAGATGGTATCTCAAGAACAATGTCTAAATAGGTAACTTGATATAGAAAGAAGGAACATTTAAGTAAGTGGAATAGAATATCTTGTAAGTTACTTTGAACAAGATTAAAAATAATAATAGAATAACATATGAGAATTACTACTATTATTTGCTACTCTTCTTTAAGTTATGTTGAATTGCCTTGTATATTTAAGTTGCCTTGTATATTTAAGTTGTGTATAATTTGCCTTATATATTTTCACGGGGAAAAATTATTGAGTTAAAGAAGACTCGGGAATCATTTGGTGAAAGCATGAGTACTGAGACGAGAATGATATACTTGCACAAGTTCTTGGACCGGAGGCGACATGGTAGACTTCGACGAGGTGGAGTTGGTGCATGACTACAAACACTTGGGGCCTCGTGACACAAATAATGAGGTCAACGTGAGAATCAAGAATTGAAAATTTGAGTTGAAAAGGTGCGGGAAAAAGGAGATGATCTGCAAGGAAAGTGGATGAACTATTATCAATTATGATAGAATTTATGAAGAATTCATCAGTTCAAATGCTCGATCCAACAATCGGTGTTGCTCTCTCACTTCACTTATACTTAAATTTTGGGGCTATCATTATGTTTTTATGGATTAACAAGTTCACTTGATAATTAATTTGTAGGATCGATACACGAAGGAGATAATGGTGATATTAGCGGATCAAATAATCCTATAGAGGACCTGTGACATGTCACGTGCTGCTGGAAATTTGTTATATGTAACACTATTTTTGATGAAAATTTGTTAGATGTGATACTAAAAATATGTTAAATGTGCTGTTGGTTATGTACTGTTTTGATACATAGTAACAGTATTTTGGATGGTTATGTATATTTAGATGATATTATACATTAATAGACTTTATTTGTTTTATTCTTTTAGTTGTAAATGTTATATTGATTGGATGGTTGAATGTGGTTATGTTTCTTATGGTAAAAATAAATAAAAATTATTGTATTGAAACGACATGTTCTTTAAAAATTTGGGAAGATATAGCGGCGACCACGGCCAGTCGTCATGATAGCTCATGACCAAATCTACGCTATAGCGACGGCCACGACCGTCGCAGTAGCTCACAGCCAAATCTCACCTATAGCGACGGTCGGCGACCGTCGCAATAGCTCATAGCCAAATCTCACCTATCTTGTGCCACGACCATCATAATAGCTCACGACCAAATCTTCTATAGCGGCGGTGGTGGTGGTTGATATATCACTTTCGGTAGTCGGTAAAAACCTTCAAGCGCATTTTTGTGGAGTTTTCTTGTGACGGTCTGACCGTCGCTATAGGTTTCAGTGACGGCTTCTATAGCGACGGTCGCCGACCGTCGCTATAGCCTATAGCGATGGTCTTTTTATCTATAGCGACGATCGCCGACCATCGCTATAGCCTTATTTTCTTGTAGTGATACCAGAGGCAGAGATCGTAGTCGAGCAAGATCAGATGAAGAAAACAAGCACAACGACAGAAATCGTAGAGTCTCAAGATCTGATCTCGGAGTCGTAGTGTCTGCACAGCCAAAGTTGAATCGTAGAGTGCAGAACTAAGACCTCAACAGATGTGCTCACAATGCCAAGGCAAAATCGTAGAGCAAATATGATTCTCAACAAATGAGCACTCCCAAAATATCCAAAGGAATGAAGCCTCTAGTTAGCACTACAAAGATACATCCCATCCTGGAGGAAACTAGAGAGCACGCGACGAATGGCATGTAAGCTAACAGAAGATCTAAGCACCAACCCAATCAGCATCCAGATTGAGTTGTGAAGTCATTCAGGATGAAGTCTTCCACAAGGAGATCAGAAGATGACCGATGAATCGACTAAGGAAAGTCAAGATGCGTGAGAGTCAAATGAGCGAAGACGACGATCTTGGAAGCAACCAGAATCGTAGTGTTTGCCAAACAAAGAAAGAAATGATGGAGTGCATATAGAGACACTGGACAGCTTCTAAAGAACAAGGCTAAAGTGATTAAGCATTGGGTCAGTCCATTGATGATAAGTGAACGGGAGATCACAAAGAGAAAGAGAGCTGGACACGCCACAAATTTGAAGTGTCTTGTTATTCAGAAGGGGCCAGAACAAAGAAGTCAAGTCATCAGTCTCTGAGAGCTGTTGAGGCAAACAGAAGTGTTGAAGCACTGCACAAGAGAAGGAAGAGGTGTATACATTAAATATTAAATCAACACTCTTCAAGATCGTAGTGTTGTCTCTACCAGTCAACAAGACCCTACAATCAAGTCTATGAAGACATGCATCAGAATCGTAGAGTTCGAACATCTGATGATTGAAGAATTGGCAATGGTTCAATCTGAAGGTTAATATTTGTACAAGAGCTTATTGAGAGCATCGATGCAAAAGGACAACCTCTGATCAAGAAATCAGAAAAGTGAAATAAAGTCTTCGACCTGCCCAAGGCATAAAAGTAATATATCTGACGACAGGTAGGTGAAACGATGAAGCTCGCGATGTCGAAAGTCAGAAAAAGTTGTCATGTTACATCTGCAGTCTGCACCAAGCAACTCGAGATCTGTGAAGCATTTCAAAGAGCTTTCAACGGCTACTTTCCAACGGGAAGATTGGGAAGGAGTATAAATCTGCTAGAGCTTTAAAGATCAAAGGTTGCTGGAGTTGCTTAGTTTGGAGAACTGGTGGACTGATCTTGTAACGAATGATTTGTTTGAGTTGTGATTCTGAGGACAGAATCCTTGTAAGGAGGGAATGATGTAACATTCCATAATTTTAAAGTGTAATATTAAATATTTATTGAACTATATAAGTATTTAATGGATAAGTTTATTATTGAGTTAATAATTGTTCAATTTAAGTTGATGTGGCTTAGTTAATTATTTGTTGAATAAATAATTAAATATTTATTTGTAATATTAAATATTTATTGAATTATATAAGTATTTAATGGTAATTTGAGTTGATGTGGTTTAGTTAATTATTTGTTGAATAAATAATTAAGGAGCTAAGAAAATTAATTGTTATGAGATTATATACCAATTTAATTTAATAAGTAAGCTAGAGAGCTTATAGTGATTTAAATAAATTATAATATTTTAAATGAGAAATTATAATTTAAAATGATAGTTGGTTAAATAAAATTATAATTATAAAGAAATTATAGTTTTGTGATAATGATTTATGTGTTAAAGTAATTTAATAGATTGGTATTTGAATTAATTAAATTGATTATTTAATTAAGTAGAAGCATGACTAATAACCTTGCTATAAAGGAGTTATTAAAATAAATTAAAAGAGTTTAATTTAGTTTTGCCAAACATGTCTTATTGCATAATAAGTCTTTAATCTAATAGTGTTTTATCAAACAATGTATAAGGATTGATCCATTTATTTTAGTTAGATTTGCCAAACAAGGTGTAAGGGTTAATGGGTTATTTTTATTAGCTTAGCCAAACAAGCCTTATGGCTTTTGATTTTCAAAATAATATAACTGATGTCAGTTAAAATCTTATACTAAATATATCTATTATTACATACGTTATATTATTATACGTAAACTAGAGAAAGACTAAGTGGAAGAAAAAGAGAAGAAGAAGAAGAAGAAGAAGAAGAAGAAAAGAGAAAAGAGAGAGAAAACTTGAGAGAAATCCTTGAAGGTTTAAGAAAGGAATTGGAGAAAAGAAATTGATAATAAAAAGTAGCCATCATCTTCTCAATCAAAGGTAGGAGCTTAACCATTTTCTTTAAAAATATAGTTTTCTTCTTCTTCTAAAAGTTCTCTATAAAATTTTATAAAGGAAAAATTGTTGTTATGTATATAGTTTTGTATGATTATTGATTATAAGGTTATTCCATAAGTTTATATATGATTATAGATATAGTAATTCATGTATGTATGTGTTTTGTGGAAGAAAATATATTACAGTGTTTACATAAAAATATATATAAACATAGATTAGTTTAAAATAAAAATTAAGGTTTTATTAGTTGTTAAATTGATAAATTGATTATGGAAATTGATAGAGTATGTATAACCATAACTATGATGTTTTGAAATTTCTATTTTGATTGAAAAACAAAATCACAGTGTTGATTTTCAAAAAAAATGTCAACAATGGAGTTTTTGCCAAAAACGTTGAAATTGGGTGTTGTAACTTTGATGTTTGTGTTATTTTATGAGTATAAACATGTTGGAAGTCTTTAAAATATGTTTATATGAAGTCTATATGTGTATTATATGTTAATCAGTCTATTAGATTCGAGCTTTTAGGCCAATTTGGCTTTTGTTCATGTTGTTGCCGAGAGCTTGGTCATGCCGAAATTTGGACTCTGCAAGGCAGCATATGCTGACAAGAATGATCTAAATCTTGCATACAATACTGGCGCCATATGCCGCATGAACACCAACCAATGGCACGTGACTGAAAGTAGAGCGCTTAACTCAACGCATACATGGCGCAAACCACGATGTAAAGCGAAATAAGCCAATATGAGTTAATAGAATGTTCTGACAATTTTGTTTATGTATACAAAACTTGAAAATAAATGTTATGTGTTAATAATATGAATGTTAAATTATGATTTCAGTAGTATTAAACTATGAATGAGCATGTTATCAAGAGTTAATTAGTATTAACGTAGTTTGATTATGTGAATTAGTAATTTAACCTACATGATGTACATATTTTGTTTATATAGATATAAAATATTGGTAATGACTAATTATGTCATGATGACATATGTATAGGGTATTGATTCAAGTTGTAAGGTTTAGCTTGTGCTAAAGGTAAGTTTTCTAACTCTAAAACTTTGTTTTACAAGTTTAATTTCTTTGAGCACATTATTGCTTTTAATTCCATTTCAATTATACAAGTTGCTAACTCTACACTTTCGTGGAGATAGATTGTTTATTATTGATAAAGCTCTTGTATCTATTGGTTCATTAGGATGCAAGTATTCTACATCTTACATTTTATTATTGAACAAGTTTCTTTAATATGTAACTCGTTAGTTAGCATGCGAGTCATTGTATTCTAGTGATGAGCAACTTTGTCGTTCAATTTACTATTCATGATGCATGTTTAGTACCCAATCCTCAATAACCTTGAATGTTATGATTATTTCATGCTTATGCTATTAGATTATTCCTAAAGTATGATGTTAATTTTCAAATATCAATTCAATTATGATTATTCCATAGCATACAGTTATTTCTTTTGTAATTAACTAATCCTTAGTTGATTACCGTTGAATTCTAAATTACCCTGTAATGTATCCAAACCAAACTTACTTTAGTGCGGACTTGTATTCTAAATACTGAGATGAACAACTCTTTTAATAGAGGTTTACGCTTAGCGTTGAAATGGTTGTAGTACAATACATTTATACGAAGGTTGATCCCCCAAGCACGTGGAGTCCTTATAGTCTTATATTTGTTAAAGTTAAAGTTGAAAGATTACTTATAACTGTGGACATGATTCGTGGTCATTAGACCCTCAGTGAATGTTATAATTTTCAAAAAGTTAATAGAATATATTGTTCAGTTCTATTGAGCCTAGTATTGGAAATTGATGTAAAAGTTTAAAGATTTATTTATTGTTACTTCAAGTGGGCCTTGTTTGCTCACTCTTGCCTGTAAAATTTCTTACAGCTAAAGTTGAAACGGGTGACGTACCTAGCACCAGTAAGGGAAAAGAAAAGATGAATAAACACTGAAGACTTGTAATAGTTTTGATAGTTTACTTTCAGACTTTGGTTTAAAGATTGTAATGAAGTTTATTTAAATTTTCGCATTTGAATGGTTGTTGTAGTTCAGGAAAGGAATGTAAATAGCAGTGATGCTATTGTTTTTATGTTTTTCAAAGTAATGATGAATAAATAAAAGTTATTATTTTATTCAAAGTGTTATGTGTTATGTGGTTATTTCTTTTATGGAGACAAGTTAATTAGAAATACTTAAAGAAGTTGAGTAATAGTCTAATAGATGTTTTGTTTTAACAGAAAATGTCTCCCAGACGTGAACCACCCCGATAGAGAAACAATGAGAGAACTACCAATAACGACAATGTTGACGGTAACCCCGTTCAATAACTAGTGACACTACTGACAGGAGCGTTGCAGAATCAACCACAAAACCATGGTACAACGTTTAAGGATTTCAAGGCGGTTGGACCACCTAAATTTCGTGGGTCTATGAATCCAGTCGAAGCACAAACCTGGATTATGGAGATAGAAAAATTATTCGATGTCGCTAGGGTAGGGGATGATCAAAAGACTGCTTTCGCAACGTTCTTGTTGAATGCAGAAGCTAGTTATTGGTGGCAGGCCAATAAAACTCGTGAAGGGCCAGGAGTGATGACCTGGGATAGGTTCAAGGAGTTGTTCTTAGAGACCTATTTTTCGGAGAGTTCGAAGAGTCAGCTAGAAGTGCAGTTTTTGGAACTAAAACAAAGGACAATGACGATATCCGAGTATGCCGCAAAATTCAATGAAATGGTGAGGTTTGCACCATATCAAGTCAGCACAGACGAGTGTAAGGCGAAAAAGATTTGAGCAGGATTTGAAGCCCAGGTACATCTGAAGAGGGTATCCCTGTTCGATTGAAGACATTTGCTGGTGGTGATGGAGAAAGCGATTAGACTTTTGAAGGTGGAGGCGAGGCAGTGACAAAGTTTAATCAGGAACAAAAGAAGAAGAAGAATGAGAATGAGATTTAGAATAGAGGTGGTAGCAGTGGAAACAACAACAACAACAACAACAACAACAACGGCATGAAGAGGAAGTGGAATCAGAATGTGGGTGCTAGAAACCATCAGGGTAACCAGCAAAACAAAAAGTTTGAAGCATGTGCGACATGTGGGAAATTTCACAAGGGTGCATGCTTGATGGGGAAACGAGTTTACTTCAATTGTGGCCAGGAGGGTCACATCGCCCCAAATTGCACTCAACCGAAGAAGAATGTATGCTTCACGTGCGGATCCAAGGATCACTTTGCTCATGAATGCCCTAAGAAGAGGGAAGGAGTGACAACCAGAAGCAATGGAGGTAACAATGAAAGTACATGGGCCATTCACGGGACCCTCTGACATCAAACAAACCCACATGCCGGAACATTGACATGGTATGCAAGATGTTTGTGAATCAAAAGATGTAGTGTCAGGTATTATCCCAATCAATGATATAAATGCTTATGTATTATTCGATTCGGTTGCTACTTGTTTGTTTATATCGGATGAATTTGCTAAGAGGTTAGAATTGCCTAGAGAAGAACTGAATTTTCCTTTGAACATAGAAATTACGAATAAGGAAGTAATCCCTGTTAGATTCGTATACAAGAACTGTAGGGTGAACATTAAGGAAAATATCTTGTTAGTAGATTTGATTCCGATTAGACTCGGGGAATTTGATGTAATTTTGGGGATGGATTGGCTGTTCAAATATGGAGCAGTAATCGATTGTCATAAGAAGTGTGTAAACCTTATTACTCCATCAAAGGTAGTATTTTATAGTAGCAAGTCGCCTAGACAAATGAAATATCTGACGACTATGCAGGCCAAGAAATTGTTGAGTCAAGGTTGTGTGGGCTATTTAGCTTAATAGTCGATACTCAGAAGAAGGGTGTGAAATTATAAGAAATACTGGTAGTGAGAGAATTCGAAGACGTGTTTCCAGAGGATTTGTCAGGACTTCCGCCTGACAGAGAAATTGAGTTCGTGATCGACTTAACGCCAGGAACAGCACCAATATCGAAGGCCCCATACAGAATGGCTCCGGTAGAAATGAAGGAACTAATGGTACAGTTTCAAGAGATACTGGACAAGAAATATATTCAACCAAGCGTATCGCCGTGGGGAGCGCCAGTTTTATTCGTTAAGAAGAAGGATGGAACAATGCGTCTTTGCATTGATTATAGAGAGTTAAACAAAGTCACTATTAAGAATAGGTATCCGTTGCCTAGAATAGATGACTTGTTTGATCAGTTGAAGGGTGTTAAATATTTTTCAAAAATTAATTTGAGAAGTGGGTATCACCAATAGAAGGTAAGAAAAGAGGATATACCTAGAACGACATTTAGAACTCGGTACTGACATTACGAGTTTCTGGTGATGTCTTTTGGTTTAACTAATGCCCCTGCTGCATTCATGGATTTGATGAACAGGGTGTTTAAACCATTCTTAGACAAGTTTATAGTGGTATTTATTGATGACATTCTGGTGTATTCCAAAACTCAAGAAGAACACGTGAAACATTTACATTTGACATTGGAAACACTAAGGAAGGAAAAGCTGTACGCGAAATTCTATAAGTGCGAATTTTGGCTCGATCGTTTATAATTTTTGGGTCATGTGATTGACAAAGATGGGATTTCAGTGGATCAATCAAAAGTGGAAGTTGTAATCAATTGGGAACAACCAAGGACAACTTCGGAGGTGAATAGTTTCTTGGGACTGGCCGGTTATTATAGAAGATTCATCCAAGATTTTTCTAAGATAGCCACTCCGCTAACAAATTTGACAAGGAAAACTGTAAAATTCGTTTGGACGGAGAAATGTGAAGAGAGTTTCCAAGATTTGAAGAAAAAGTTAAGTATGGCACCTATATTGACGCGCTTCTAGGATAATCTGAAATTTTGTGGTGTATAGTGATGCCTCACACAAAGGATTGGGTTGTGTTCTTATGCAGAATGGCAAAGTTATTGCCTATGCATCAAGACAACTGAAGGATTATGAGAAAGGGTATCCGACTCATGATTTGGAATTGGCTGCTGTTGTATTTGCTTTGAAGATATGGAGACACTATCTTTATGGAGAGAAATGTGAGATCTACACAGACCACAAAAGTCTGAAATATATTTCACTCAGAAGGATTTGAACATGCATCAAAGAAGGTGGATGGAATTGATAAAAGATTATGATTGTGAAATCTTTTATCATCCGGGCAAAGCAAATGTGGTGGCAGATGCTTTAAGTAGGAAAGGTCGGGAGAAGTTGATGCTGATAACAACTCAGGAGGAGCTCATTTCAGCAATGACAAAACTGGAGTTGGAAATCAAATTTCCAAAAGAATCTGACGAACAACTATTCCAGATAAAAGCTAGTCCAACTTTAGTGGACAAAGTGAAGAATGCTCAATTACTAGATGAAGAGTGTGGGAAAATCAAAGAGAATCTGGTTGAGGGCGGTGATGTAAAATACAAGGTCGATCAGAAGGATTACTACGGTTCGAGGAAGAATATGGGTTCAGCGATTGCTAGAACCGAAAAGCGAAATCTTAACAAGAAGCACACAACACAAGATATTCGATTCATCCAGAAATCACGAAAATGTATCAAGACTTGCGCCGACATTTTTGGTGGCCGAATATGAAAAGGGTCATTGTAGAATGCTTAGTGAAATGCTTGACATGTCAAAGAGTAAAAGCCGAACATCAAAGACCCAGCGGATTACTCCAACCATTGGAAATACCAGGATGGAAGTGGGAACACATCACGATGGATTTTGTGGTGGGTCTTCCAACTACTTAGAGAGGATGTGATGCGATTTGGGTGATAGTGGACAGACTGATGAAATTAGCGCACTTTCTACCAATAAAGATTATATTCAATCTTGATCAGTTGGCAAGATTGTACATTAAAGAGATCGTTTCGAGGCATGGAGTGCCAGTATCAATTGTGTCCAATAGAGATCCGCGATTCACATCGAATTTCTGGAAGAGACTACAAGAATGCATGGGGACACAGTTGCAAATGAGTACGGCTTATCATCCACAAACAGATGGCCAAAGCAAACGAACAATTCAGACATTGGAAGATATGCTGAGAGCATGTGTCATGGACTTTAAAGGAAGCTAGGAAGAACAATTACCGTTGGTGGAATTTTCTTACAACAACAATTATCACGCGAGCATCAGCATGCCACCTTACGAGGCATTGTACGGCAGAAAGTGCAGAACTCCACTATGCTGGGACGAAGTCGGTGAACGCCAACTGTTGGGACTAGAACTAGTGCAACAAATTGCTCACGTTGTCAAACTCATTAGGACAAGATTAGTAGCAGCCCAAGATAGACAGAAAAAGTATTCTGATCAACACAGACAAGATCGCGCATTCGACGTAGAAACTTTTGTATTCCTAAAAGTTTATCCCTGGAAGGGGAAAATTCATTTCGGTAAAAAGCGAAAGCTAAGCCCGAGGTTTATTGGACCCTTTGAAGTGCTGCGAAGAGTAGGAGAAGTGGCTTACGAGGTAGCTCTACCTCCAGAGTTGGAAAACATTCATAATATTTTTCACATTTCGGTGTTACAACCATATAAACTCGACTACAAACATGTGATCGAGTATGAACCGTTGCAGTTTGAGAAAGATTTGTCTTACGAAGAGGTTCCTATCCAAATAGTCGATAGGAAAGAACAAGTGCTCAGGAATAAAGAGATACCTTCAGTGAAGGTGATATGGAGGAACCACAACGCTGAAGAAGCTATGTGGGAACTCGAAGAGAAAATGTTGAAAGAGTACCCTGAGTTATTTGTTTAATCTGTGTCTTCAATTCTGGGGACAGAATCTTTGTAAGTAGGGAAGAATGTAACGAATGATTTGTTTGAGTTGTGATTCTGAGAACAGAATCCTTGTAAGGAGGGAATGATGTAACATTCCATAATTTTAAAGTGTAATATTAAATATTTATTGAACTATATAAGTATTTAATGGATATGTTTATTGTGGAGTAAATAATTATTCAATATGAGTTGATGTGGCTTAGTTAATTATTTGTTGAATAAATAATTAAATATTAAATATTTATTTGTAATATTAAATATTTATTGAATTATATAAGTATTTAATGGCAATTTGAGTTTATGTGGTTTAGTTAATTATTTGTTGAATAAATAATTAAAGAGCTACGAAAATTAATTATTATGAGATTATATACCAATTTAATTTAATAAGTAAGCTAGAGAGTTTATAGTGATTTAAATAAATTATAATATTTTAAATGGGAAATTGTAATTTAAAATGATAGTTGGTTAAATAAAATTATAATTACAAAGAAATTATAGTTTTTTGATAATGATTTATGTGTTAAAGTAATTTAATAGAATAGTATTTGAATTAATTAAATTGATTATTTAATTAAGTAGAAGTGTGACTAATAACCTTGCTATAAAGGAGTTATTAAAATAAATTAAAATAGTTTAATTTAGTTTTGCCAAACATGTCTTATTGCATAATAAGTCTTTAATCTAATAGTGTTTTAACAAACAATGTATAACGATTGATCCATTTGTTTTAGTTAGATTTGTCAAACAAGGTGTAAGGGTTAATGAGTTATTTTTATTAGCTTAGCCAAACAAGCCTTATGGCTTTTGATTTTCAAAATATTATAACTGATGTCAGTTAAAATCTTATACTAAATATATCTATTATTACATACGATATATTATTATACGTAAACTAGAGAAAGACTCAGTGGAAGAAAAAGAGAAGAAGAAGAAGAAGAAAAGAGAAAAGGGAGAGAAAACTTGAGAGAAATCCTTGAAGGTTTGAGAAAGGAATTGGAGAAAAGAAATTGATAATCAAAAGTAGCCATCATCTTCTTAATCAAAGGTAGGAGCTTAACCTTTTTCTTTAAAAATCTAGTTTTCTTCTTCTTCTAAAAAGTTCTCTATAAAATTTTTATAATGGAAAAATTGTTGTTATGTATATAGTTTTGTATGATTATTGATTATAAGGTTATTCCTTGAGTTTATATATGATTATAGATATAGTAATTCATGTATGTATGTGTTTTGTGGAAGAAAATATATTACAGTGTTTACATGAAAATATATATAAACATGGCTTAGTTTAAAATAGAAATTAAGGTTATATTAGTTGTTAAATTGATAAATGGATTATGGAAATTGATAGAGTATGTATAACCATAACTATGATGTTTTGAAATTTATGTTTTGATTGAAAAACAAAATCACAGTGTTGATTTTCAAAAAAAATGTCAACAATGGAGTTTTTGCCGAAGACGTTGAAATTGGGTGTTGTAACTTTGATGTTTGTGTTATTTTATGAGTATAAACATGTTAGAAGTCTTCACAATATGTTTATATGTAGTCTATATGTGTATTATAGGTTAATCAGTCTATTAGATTCGAGCTTTTAGGCCAATTTGACTTTTGTTCATGCTGTTGCCGAGCTTGGTCGTCGAGTTCGGACTCACGGCACTTAACGCTGACAATGATACAAATCTCATGGCAATACTTGCGCCACGCCGTAAAGCCAACCAATGGCCAACCTGATGGACTCGCCAAGTCATAAGTATTAACCTTGACTTCGGTAGCCATGGCATGAGTTAACAGAATGTTCTGACAATTTTGTTAATGTGTACAAAACTTGAAAATAAATGTTATGTGTTAATAATATGAATGTTAAATGATGATTTCAGTAGTATTAAACTATGAATGAGCATGTTATCAAGAGTTAATTAGTATTAACGTAGTTTGATTATGTGAATTAGTAATTTAACCTACATGATGTACATATTTTGTTTATATAGATATAAAATGTTGGTAATGACTAATTATTTCATGATGACATATATATAGGGTATTGATTTAAGTTGTAAGGTTTAGCTTGTGCTAAAGGCAAGTTTTCTAACTCTAAAACTTCGTTGTACAAGTTTAATTTCGTTGAGCACATTATTGCTTTTAATTCCATTTCAATTATACAAGTTGCTAACTCTACACTTTCGTGGAGATAAATTGTTTATTATTGATAAAGCTCTTGTATCTATTGGTTCATGAGGATGCAAGTATTCTACATCTTACATTTTATTATTGAACAAGTTTCTTTAATATGTAACTCGTTAGTTAGCATGCGAGTCACTGTATTCTAGTGATGAGCAACTTTGTCGTTCAATTTACTATTCATGATGTATGTTTAGTACCCAATCCTCAATAACCTTGATTGTTATGATTATTACATGCTTATGCTATTAGACTATTCCTAAAGCATGATGTTAATTTACAAATATCAATTCAGTTATGATTATTCCATAGCATACAGTTATTTCTTTTGTAATCAATTAATCCTTAGTTGATTTGTGAGAACCCAGAATTTCACATAATTCAAATTTTTGAATAATTTTTTTTTCTTAAAAGAGAAAGTACTTGAATCATATAAGTGTTTATGATAATTAAGCTAGATATTTAATATATTAACGAAGATGTATACTTAACCATTTTCAAGGAAGAGTAATGAAAGTAATGTAAGAAATTAACATAGCTTGAATGTTAGCCTTGATTACTAAATTAAAAGGATTTATAATCCTTAAGTAATTGATTATTGATATGAGTATGTATGTGTTTATAACTTATTAAGTCAATTTGGGATAATAAGTTAATAAACTAGGGAAATATTTTAGGACATATTTGAATTATATACGTGATTGAGTAAATATGTATTATATAATGTGTGTGCATTTATTTTGTAAAGAGATGAAGAATAAAGTTATGTAACATAATGCATATATTAGGTATGATAATTAAATAACCTAATGGGTTATAATTTAAGAGAATGATAGTATTTAAAAACATATACTAATCTTTAGAGATTTATTTTATACATCTCCATTAATTAATTTTATAACCTAAGAATAATATGAAGTCTAATTAGGTTATGAAATTAAAGATATATGAGTAAGAAATTAACTTACTAATGTGTGTAAGGGAACCCTAATTAAATAATGGGGAATGGATAAAATTAAAAAGTATAAACTATGTTGAAATTGAAGCCCAAAGAATTAGAATTTCTAGCCTAAATAATTAATTGATTGGCCCAACTCTTAGCCCAATTGGGAGGTGACCTTTTGGACCATTAAGTAAGCTAAATGGAGCTTAAAAGATAATAAAAAGGGGCCCAAGTAGGCCACTTGGCCGAAATTCTAGTGAGGAGGGAAAAGGGAGATGAATGTGATGATTAGTTACTTTAGTAGGTGGACAACTTCCAACAAGTGTCCAATGTTCATTTAAACAACACATTAAGCATTAAGGGTAAGCAAAGCTAAGGTGACTAAGAGAGAGAAGAATGAGAGATCTTGGAAGATTAAATACATACATATATTATATTTTCCCCCATTATAAATACCTCATTCAATTATCAAGCAAAAGTTTTTCTTTACTTTTATCTCCTAGAAAGCTAAGAACAAAACAAAGAGAGAGAGAGAGAGAGAGAGAGAGAGAAAGCCTAGAGATTTCGGGAAAGAGAGAAGAAGAGAGAGAGGGAGAGTTTTGTAAGTTTCCAAGTTCCATAATCTAGGTATTAGAAAGAAGAAGAAGAGGAATTAAGAGAAGGTATAAGAAATCCCTACTTTTATAGTTTAATTCTCTTTGTGATGATTTGAGTTTTGATTTTTGTAAAACTATGATCTTGAGGCTTAAAACCTTAGATCTTGGTGTTTAAAAGTGTTTTATATTTAGATCCAACTATTTTATGGATCAAAAGTTGAATCTAAACTAAGAAATATGAGTTAGGTTTTTCAAAAGTTTGAAAATCTAATTTTTCTTAGCTTTTGTTGTGTTTGATCATATGAATGTTGATTATTTGGTGAATTAAACCATGGATCATGTTAGATCCATGAGTATATGAGTTGTTTTGAGTTAATATGATGAGTTATGTTGGTTTTACGGGATATCATGAAAGTTTTCATACAAAACATAAAGAGTTGAAAAACAGATTTTTGAGAAAACAAATTATGATATGGAAATGATCATATCTCTCATTCTACTTTGAATTTTTGAGCGTGGTCAAGTCCTAGAGTTAGATCTATGAGTCTTCTAAATTATCCAAGTGGAACCACTTCAAAAGGATTTGTAGATTTTCGTGTGGAATGATTTTAGTAAAGGATGAAAAATAAGAAAATGCTTAAAAAGCTGCTGCCAAGAAATGGGAAGGGCTGTTTCGGCCACTTATTAAATGAGATAAAATCCAGCCTTTTGGGGGATGAAAATATATGGGATAAAGTAGGTTGTGTAGAAAAATGAGCTCATTCCAACTTAAAATGAGCGAGTTATGACTATTTCAATTTTTGTGTTTTCCCGACGGAAATCGCTATAACCGGAGTTGTATAACTCCGATGGTCTTGAAATTTAAACTTTAAGCTCACGTTAACATGTATAAGATCCTGCCAAGAGTTGGGAATTTCTGGAGTTAAGTAAGAGGTAGCTAATTTCTTAAGGAATTAACTAGGAATTGATTTTTGAAAAATACTTAAGGGAGTTGAAAAATTCCAGAAAAATACTTTTGTGTATGGAATATATGTATATATGATTGGCCAAAAGATTAGAAAATAATAAGCTGATTTCATATTTTCGTGAATACTATATTTCAGCTTCCCGAAATGAACATTTCAGGTTGCTGAAAAGGGAAACTAAAATATCAGAAGAGATGTCAGTGTTATTTTAGCTAGCTGAAATAGAAACTGAAATGATATATTAAGTCTACTAAGTTCATAAATAGTTTTTCAAGTTATATTACGAACTTATAAATGAACGAGTAAGTGTTAAGTCTAAGATAGTATAGTTTACTTACTAATGATTGGTTATGTGATTTCATGTTAAATTGCTATGAGTAAGATATGTGATGCTAATTAGGAGATCGATCTTATCAATGATAGGTCTTACAAAAGAAGTTAACTTAAATTGCGTAGCAGTAGTAAATGAATCAGGCAAGTTCCTTACTCAACTTGAGTTACTATTTTTCAAGCATGGTAGTGAATAATTATTGATAGTTATTCACATCTATAATGATTATTGTAATTCGCACGTAGTGCAATTGATACTTGTTCTATTATTTGAACTATTTATAAATCATGTCTCAGCTAATTGTTTTGGCAAGACTAATATTTGTTAAAGCATGAAATGTTCTATTTATTATGAACTGAATTGTTATTGGAAGATCTATGCCATTGGTTTCGGCTAGATTAGTATTGTTATTAATTATTGAAATCATAGTATTTCTTCGAAAGTAATCCAAACCATGTTGTTGTGGTACGGACTCATGATTTAAGACTGGGATGAACAAATTTTAATGTCGTAAATCGAATTATATGCGCTTATTATTGAGTATTATGCATAATATAGGGTACAAAGGAGATTGGTAGCTCCAGGTACTTGCAGAAGAGTATAGTTTAGTTTTTATAACTAATTTATATTCTTGTGGTAGTTTAGTTTTAATAACTAAATGATTCCTCTAGTAGTTCATGATCCTTTTGTGATCACTTAGCATGAAATCTGGGTATATCCCACTTTATTGAATATTGTTGCAGTATTGTTAATTCTTATTATTCAATCGAATATTATTGAATCTTTGAAAGAATTTTACTCTTTCATCTTTGATATGTTATTCAGTATGAAATGGGAGAAAGTTTTATTATTGAGATTGAATTATTATTCAGCTACTTCAAAATCTTTTGATTATTGTTGAAGTTCTAAAGAAGCTAGATTCTTATTCATGATATATATCATTTATTGTATATTTTAACTTCTTGCTGGCAAACTCGTTGCTCACCCTTGCTTAAATAAAATATTTTGATTAATGCCGATGTAGCGAGAAGGTTCTAATTAGGGAAAAAGCAAAAGGCAAGGCTCAGGAGTAGTTAATGTCAACTTTTAATGGTTATGTTTTATTATGTAATTAATTATGTAAACCTTTTGATTATATAAGGGTATATAAGTTATGTCAAGGTTAGTTAACCTGGGATATTATTATAAGTTGTATTAAGGAATATTATGAATGATGTTTTTTATTAATGAATGAGTAGTTAGATGTGATATATTTGATGGATCGTGAGCACCAAACCCGAGGTTAGAGAACCCTAATTTGGGGGCGTCACAATTTGGTATCAAAGCTGTAGGTTATAAACCTTAGGTGGGGGGGGAAAGCCTTAAGAATACAACCATAAACAGGATACAGAAAACTCGTTTAGAGTTCTAAGTGATGGATTAGGAAAATTCATCAATAGTAAGATATGGGGACACTCAGTGTTTATGGATTACGTCTGATAGTGATGTACTAATGAAGTTATTTAAAACTGGTGACAGGATGTCAAGAGATGATAAGTTGGTTACGAAAGTGTTAGCAGCTGCACCAATGCCATTAGCCGAGGTGCCAGCTCAGAGTGAGTCAGTTGAAGAAGTTTTAAGAGACGAACCTGCGGTAAATCTAGCAAGCGATCATGACGAGTACCCTAAGATGGAGCTGGATGAAGGGGAAGAAGTATATTCCAAAGAAACTAAGGTGGAGCCAGAAATAAAGATCAAAGATGGGGTAGAAGGAAAAGTAGCAATCGAAGAAGGTCAAGCATCTGCGGAAGTTCAAGATTTAAGGACTAAAGTACTTCTCCTGGAGGAATTATGGAAGATGGAAAGAGCATTACGCGAGAAGATAGAAGAACGAAATAATCTGAAGGCACAAGTCGATAAAATGAGGGCCAATTATAATGTATCATCTAAATATGTAATTAAGGAAAAGAAGAGTAATAAATGGAAAAAGAACAATGACACTGACAACAACTTAGAGAATTCACATTCAAAGAAGAAACAAGCATGTGGCAAGTGTGGAAAGAAGCATTCGGGTGAATGTCTGTGGGGTAAGAATGTGTGTTACAATTTTGGTCAAGAAGGACACCTATCACCAAATTGTACTAAACCAAAGAAAGGAGGATGTTTTGTATGTGGTGAAACGGGTCATAGGGTTAAGACTTGTCCTAAAAAGAAGACAGATGGAGGAAGTGGACGGAAGAAAGATTAAGTGTTAGGAGTATAATCTTTTGGAGTATAATATTCGTTTTGGTATGAATATCAAGATAATTTTTTTTATGTCTCAACTTTTTGTGTAAAGTTGTAGTAATGAATCCCGACTTTTGTCACACGGGGATAGTAATCGTTTGTAGTAGTTTTATATTTATGTCTTTGAAAAGTACTATGTACTATTTGCATGAATATAAATGCAATGATATGAATATATGTTTGAATAAGTAATTAAATTTTGAGAATTAAATTATTAAGATGATTATCTGAAGAATTTGATAATTCAGTAGGCTGGATTAAAAAATCCAGGAAGCTAAAATTGGTTTAAGTTTAAAATTTTGACTACTATTAATAAGATGTTGCATAAAGACAAAGTATTAATATGAGTCTTTATTTCAATAGATAATGCCGCCAAGACGACAAAATCGTAACCAAAGGGAGGAGCGATCTATGAATAATGAAGGAGATCAAGCTGATCCAATGCAGAACTTCGCAGACATGCAAGCTCAAGCTATGCAAACTGGTGCCTAGAGCCCAATGAAGAGAATCGACTAGACTAATCGATTAGCTAACTTTAAAGACTTTAAAACCGTAGGACCGCCAGAATTCAAGGGAACCATTGACCCTATAGAAGCCCAGACATGGGTAAATGAGATGGAGAAAGCTTTTGTTATTTCTAGAGTAGCGGAGGAGCAAAAGACAAATTTTGCTACCTATTTGATGAAGGGTGAGGCGAATTACTGGTGGGAGACAAAATAAGCTAGAGCTGGTACAGCAGTAGTAACTTAGAAAAGGTTTAAGGAGTTATTTTTTGAAATTTATTTCTCAGAAAGTATGCAAGCAAGAATGGAAGTAAAATTTTTAGAGTTAAAGCAGGAGAATATGTCGGTTGCAGAATACGCTGCCAAATTCAACGAACTAGCGAGATTTGCTCCACATCAGGTGGACACTGAGGTAAGAAAGGCGTGAAGGTTTGAAAATGGACTAAAGCCAGGGATATATAGTAAAGTAGCTGTGTTGCAGATTAAGACATTTTCGACCTTGTTGGAAAAAGCAATCATCACCGAAGGAGGAAGTGAAGCTGTGTCAAGTTATCATCAAGAAAAGAAGAAAAAGACGAATGAAGGAGGTAGCAGTGGAGGAAGTAACTCTAATAAGAGTAAGTGGAAGGACAATAATGAATTTGGAGACAAGTCAGAAGATAATAGGAAGAAAGGTGAGGCATGTGCAAATTACGGTAAAAAGCATCAGGGAGTATGTTTGAAGGGAAAAGGAGTGTGTTTTAACTTTGGACAAGAGGGACACATCTCTCCAAATTGTCCAAGTCCAAAGAAGATACCAGGTTATTTTTCATGTGGATCGCTAGAACATCAAATTCGTAACTGTCCAAAGAACAATGTAGAAAGAGGAAGCAACAATAGAGGAAATAGCAGTGGAACACTGGCGATCAAAGGACACCTTTCCGGAAGAAAGACCGACGGTAGCATACGTTCAACATGATATTGCAAGATGCAGTAGCTGCATGGGAGGTGGTGACAGGTAATGATTTAGTTGAGTAAATGAATTACGCGAGAAATATTGGGTAGATATAGCTGTGAATGGTTTTCTTTTATAGATCCCAAGTCACAAATTAGTATATGAAACACAAATTAATATTGTGTTGATATAAATGAATTGATGATACAACTTTAAAGAACATTAGAGAGTAAGAAAGAGGTGATTCCGAGGACGGAATCCTTATAAGGAGGGGAGAATGTGAGAACCCAGAATTTATCATAATTCAAATTTTAGAATAATTTTTTTTTTCTTAAAAGTGAAAGTACTTGAATCATATAAGTGTTTATGATAATTAAGCTAGATAGTTATTATATTAACGAAGATGTATACTTAATCATTTTCAAGGAAGAGTAATAAAAGTAATGTAAGAAATTAACATAGCTTGAATGTTAGACTTGATTACTAAATTAAAAGGATTTATAATCCTTAAGTAATTGATTATTGATATGAGTATGTATGTGTTTATAACTTATTAAGTCAATTTGGGATAATAAGTTAATAAACTAGGAGAAATATTTTAGGACATATGTGAATTATATACGTGATTGAGTAAATATGTATTATATAATGTGTGTGCATTTATTTTGTAAAGAGATGAAGAATAAAGTTATGTAACCTAATGCATATATTAGGTATGATAATTAAATAACCTAATGGGTTATAATTTAAGAGAATGATAGTATTTAAAAAACATATACTAATCTTTAGAGATTTATTTTATACATCTCCATTAATTAATTTTATAACCTAAGAATAACAAGTCTAATTAGGTTATGAAATTAAAGATATATGAGTAAGAAATTAACTTACTAATGTGTGTAAGAGAACCCTAATTAAATAATGGGGAATGGATAAAAATTAAAAAGTATAAACTATGTTGAATTGCAATCCCAAAGAATTAGAATTTCTACCCTAAATAATTAATTCATTGGCCCAACTCTTAGCCCAATTGGGAGGGGACCTTTTGGACCATTAAGTAAGCTAAATGGAGCTTAAAAGATAATAAAAAGGGGCCCAAGTAGGTCACTTGGCCGAAATTCTAGTGAGGAGGGAAAAGGGAGATGAATGTGATGATTAGTTACTTTAGTAGGTGGACAACTTCCAACAAGTGTCCAATGTTCATTTAACCAACACATTAAGCATTAAGTGCAAGCAAAGCTAAGGTGACTAAGAGAGAGAAGAATGAGAGATCTTGGAAGATTAAATACATACATATATTATATTTTCCCCCGTTATAAATACCTCATTCAATTATCTAGCAAAAGTTTTTCTTTACTTTTATCTCCTAGAAAGCTAAGAACAAAACAAAGTAAGAGAGAGAGAGAGAGAAAGCCTAGAGATTTCGTGCAAGAGAGAAGAAGAGAGAGAGGGAGAGTTTTGTAAGATTCCAAGTTCTATAATCTAGGTATTAGAAAGAAGAAGAAGAGGAATTAAGAGAAGGTATAAGAAATCCCTACTTTTATAGTTTAATTCTCTTTGGGATGATTTGAGTTTTGATTTTTGTAAAACTATAATCTTGAGGCTTAAAACCTTAGATCTTGGTGTTTAAAAGTGTTTTATATTTAGATCCAACTCTTTTATGGATCAAAAGTTGAATCTAAACTAAGAAATATGAGTTAGGTTTTTCAAAAGTTTGAAAAACAAATTTTTCTTAGCTTTTGTTGTGTTTGATCATATGATTGTTGATTATTTTGTGAATTAAACCATGGATCATGTTAGATCCATGAGTATATGAGTTGTTTTGAGTTAATATGATGAGTTATGTTGGTTTTATGGGAGATCATGAAAGTTTTCATACAAAACATAAAGAGTTGAAAAACAAATTTTGGAGAAAACAAATTAAGATATGGAAATGATCATATCTCTCATTATACTTTGAATTTTTGAGCGTGGTAAAGTCCTAGAGTTAGATCTACGAGTCTTCTAAAATATCCAAGTGGAACCACTTAAAAAGGATTTGTAGATTTTCGTGTGGAATGATTTTAGTAAAGGATAAAAAATAAGAAAATGCTTAAAAAGCTGCTGCCAAGAAATGGGAAGGGCTGTTTCGGCCACTTATTTAATGAGAAAAAATCCGGCCTTTTGGGGGATGAAAATATATGGGATAAAGTAGGTTGTGTCCAAAAATGAGCTCATTCCAACTTAAAATGAGCTAGTTATGACTATTTCAATTTTTGTGTTTTCCCGACGGAAATTGCTATAACCGGAGTTGTATAACTCCGATGGTCTTGAAATTTAAACTGTAAGCTCACGTTAACATGTATAAGATCCTTCCAAGAGTTGGGAATTTCTGGAGTTAAGTAAGAGGTAGCTAATTTCTTAAGGAATTAACTAGGAATTGATTTTTGAAAAATACTTAAGGGAGTTGAAAAATTCCAGAAAAATACTTTTGTGTATAGAATATATGTATATATGATTGGCCAAAAGATTAGAAAATAATAAGCTGATTTCATATTTTCGTGAATACTGTATTTCAGCTTCCCGAAATGAACAATTCAGGTTGCTGAAAAGAGAAACTAAATGTCAGAAGAGATGTCAGTGTTGTTTTAGCTTACTGAAATAGAAACTGAAATGATATATTAAGTCTTCTGAGTTCATAAATAGTTTTTCAAGTTATATTACGAACTTATAAATGAACGAGTAAGTGTTAAGTCTAAGATAATATAGTGTACTTACTAATGATTGGTTATGTGATTTCATGTTAAATAGATATGAGTAAGATATGTGATGCTAATTAAGAGATCGATCTTATCAATGATAGGTCTTACAAAAGAAGTTAACTTAAATTGTGTAGCAGTAGTAAACGAATCAGGCAAGTTCCTAACTCAACTTTAGTTACTATTTTTCAAGCATGGTAGTGAATAATTATTGATAGTTATTCACATCTATAATGATTATTGTAATTCGCACGTAGTACAATTGAATCTTGTTCTATTATTTGAACTATTTATAAATCATGTCTCAGCTAATTGTTTTGGCAAGACTAATATTTGTTAAAGCACGAAATGTTCTATTTATTATGAACTGAATTGTTATTGGAAGATCTATGCCATTGGTTTCGGCTAGATTAGTATTGTTATTAATTATTGAAATCATAGTATTTATTTGAAAGTAATCCAAACCATATTGTTGTGGTACGGACACATGATGTAAGACTGGGATGAACAAATTTTCATGTCGTAAATCGACCTATGCGTTATTATTGAGTATTATGCATAATATAGGGTACAAAGGAGTTGGCCGCTCCAGTACTTGTAGAAGAGTATAGTTTAGTTTTTATAACAAATTTATATTCTTGTGGTAGTTTAGTTTTAATAACTAAATGATTCCTCTAGTAGTTCATGATCCTTTTGTGATCACTTAGCATGAAATCTGGGTTTATCCCACTTTATTGAATATTGTTGCAGTATTGTTAATTCTTATTATTCAATCGAATATTATTGAATCTTTGAAAGAATTTTACTCTTTCATCTTTGATATGTTATTCAGTATGAAATGGGAGAAAGTTTTATTATTGAGATTGAATTATTATTCAGCTACTTCGAAATCTTTTGATTATTGTTGAAGTTCTAAAGAAGCTAGATTCTTCTATTCATGATATATATCATTTGTTGTATATTTTAACTTGCTGGGCAAACTCGTTGCTCACCCTTGCTTAAATAAAATATTTCAGTTAATGCCGATGTAGCAGAAGGTTCTAATAGGGACAAAGGCAAAGGCAAGGCTCAGGAGTAGTTAGTGTCAACTTTTAATGGTTATGTTTTATTATGTAATTAATTATGTAAACCTTTTGATTATATAAGGGTATGTAAGTTATGTCAAGGTTAGTTAACCTGGGATACTATTATAAGTTGTATTAAGGAACATTATGAATGATGTTTTTCATTAATGAATGAGTAGTTAGATGTGATATATTTGATGGATCGTGAGCACCAAACCCGAGGTTAGAGAACCCGAATTTGGGGGCGCCACATGATTACCGTTGAATTCTAAATTACCCTGTAATATATCCAAACCAAACTTACTTTGGTGCGGACTTGTATTCTAAATACTGAGATGAACAACTCTTTTAATAGAGGTTTACGCTTAGCGTTGAAATGGTTGTGCACAATACATTGTACGAAGGGTTGATCCCCCTAAGTACGTGGAGTCCTTATAGTCTTATGACTATTAAAGTTAAAGTTGAAAGATTACTTATAACTGTGGACATGATTCGTGGTCATTAGACCCTCGGTGAATGTTATAATTTTCAGAAAGTTAATAGAATATATTGTTCAATTCTATTGAGCCTAGTATTGGCAATTGATGTAAAAGTTTAAAGATTTATTTATTGTTATTTCAAGTGGGTCTTGTTTGCTCACTCTTGCCTGTAAAATTCTTACAGCTAAAGTTGAAACGGGTGACGTACCTAGCACCAGTAAGTAAAAAGAAAGATGAATAAACACTGAAGACTTGTAATAGTTTTGATAGTTTACTTTCAGACTTTGGTTTAAAGATTGTAATGAAGTTTATTTAAATTTCGCATTTGAATGGTTGTTGTAGTTCAGGAAAGGAATGTAAATAGCAGTGATGCTATTGTTTTTATTTTTTTTGATGTAATGATGAATAAATAAAAGTTATTAT
This sequence comes from Panax quinquefolius, assembly GCA_020205615.1. Taxonomy (NCBI): domain Eukaryota; kingdom Viridiplantae; phylum Streptophyta; class Magnoliopsida; order Apiales; family Araliaceae; genus Panax; species Panax quinquefolius. The sequence goes on along the minus strand of CM035160.1, from coordinate 72,797,989 downwards.
TTTATTCAAAGTGTTATGTGTTATGTGGTTATTTCTTTTATGGAGACAAGTTAATTAGAAATACTTAAAGAAGTTGAGTAATAGTCTAATAGATGTTTTGTTTTAACAGAAAATGCCTCCCAGACGTGAACCACCCCAACAAAGAAACAATGAGAGAACTACCAATAACGATAATGTTGGCGGTAACCTGATTCAACAACTAGTGACACCCTCTTGAGGGGGCGTTGCAGAATCAACCACAAAACCATGGTACAACGTTTAAGGATTTCAAGGCGGTTGGACCACCTGAATTTCGTGGGTCTATGAATCCAGTCAAAGCACAAACCTGGATTATGGAGATAGAAAAAGTATTCGATGTCGCTAGGGTAGGGGATGATCAGAAGACTGCTTTCACAACGTTCATGTTGAAAGCAGAAGCTAGTTATTGGTGGCAGACCAATAAAACTCGTGAAGGTCCAGGAGCGATGACCTGGGATAGGTTCAAGGAGTTGTTCTTTGAGACCTATTTTCCGGAGTGTTCGAAGAGTCAGCTAGAAGTGTAGTTTCTGGAACTAAATCAAAGGATGATGACGGTATCCGAGTATGCCGCAAAATTCAATGAATTGGCGAGGTTTGCGCCATATCAAGTCGCCATGAGACGAGCGTAAAGGCGAAAAAAGATTTGAACAGGATTGAAGCCACAGGTCAGACAGATATGGTTTCCTGTTCGATTGAAGACATTTGCAGCGGTGATGGAGAAAGCAGTACTCGCTGAAGGTGGAGGTGAAGCAGTGCCAAAGTTCAATCAGGAACAAAAGAAGAAGAAGAATGAGAATGAGATTAAGAATGGAGGTGGTAGCAGTGGAAACAACAACAACAACAACAAAAACAACAACAGCAACGGCATGAAGAGGAAGTGGAATGGGAACGTGGGTGCTGGAAACCGTCAGGGTAACCAGCAAAACAAAAAGTTTGAAGCATGTGCGACATGTGGAAAATTTCACAATGGTGCGTGCATGATAGGGAAACGAGTTTGCTTTAATTGTGGCCAGGAGGGTCACATCACCCCAAATTGCACTCAACCGAAGAAGAATGTATGCTTCACGTGTGGATCCAAGGATCACTTTGCTCATGAATGCCCTAAGAAGAGGGAAGGAGTGACAACCAGAAGCAATGGAGGTAATAATGGAAGTACATGGGCCATTGCAGGACCTGCAGCATCAAACAAACCCACAGCTAGAACCTTCAATATGACTGTGCAAGATGTTGTTCAATCAAAAGATGTAGTGTCAGGTATTATCCCAATCAATGATATAAAAACTTATGTATTATTCGATTCGGGTGCTACTTGTTTGTTTATATCGGATGAATTTGCTAAGAGGTTAGAATTGCCTAGAGAAGAACTGAATTTTCCTTTGAACATAGAAATTGCGAATAAGGAAGTAATCCCTGTTAGATTCGTATACAAGAACTGTAGGGTGAACATTAAGGAAAATATCTTGTTGGTAGATTTGATTCCGATTAGACTCGGGGAATTTGATGTAATTTTGGGGATGGATTGGCTGTTCAAATATTGAGCAGTAATCGATTGTCACAAGAAGTGTGTAAACCTTATGACTCCGTCAAAGGTAGTATTTTATGGTAGCAAGTCGCCTACACAAATGAAATGTCTGAGAACTATGCAGGCCAAGAAATTGTTGAGTCAAGGTTGTGTGGGCTATTTAGCTTACATAGTCGATACTCGGAAGAAGGGTGTGAAATTATAAGAAATACCGGTAGTGAGAGAATTCAAGACGTGTTTCAGAGAAGATTTGCGGGACTTCACTTTGTGAGAGAAATTTAGTTCGTGATCGACTTAGTGCCAGGAACAGCACCAATATCGAAGGCCCCGTATAGAATGGCTCCGGTAGAAATGAAGGAACTGATGGTACAGTTGCAAGAGTTACTGGACAAGAAATATATTCAACCAAGCGTATCGTCGTGGGGAGCGCCAATTTTATTCATTAAGAAGAAGGATGGAACAATGTGTCTTTGCATTGATTATAGAGAGTTAAACAAAGTCACTATTAAGAATAAGTATCCGTTTCCTAGAATAGATGACTTGTTTGATCAGCTGAAGGGTGCTTAATATTTCTCAAAAATTGATTTGAGAAGTGGGTATCACCAATTGAAGGTAAGAAAAGAGGATATACCTAGAACGGCATTCAGAACTCGGTACAGACATTATGAGTTTCTGGTGATGTCTTTTGGTTTAACTAATGCCCCTACTACATTCATGGATTTGATGAACAGGGTGTTTAAACCATTCTTAGGAAAGTTTGTAGTGGTATTTATTGATGACATTCTGGTGTATTCCAAAACTCAAGAAGAACACGTGAAACATTTACTTTTGACATTGGAAACACTAAGGAAGGAAAAGCTGTACGCAAAATTCTCTAAGTGCGAATTTTGGCTCGATCGTGTATAATTTTTGGGTCATGTGATTGACAAAGATGGGATTTCAGTGGATCAATCAAAAGTGGAAGTTGTAATCAATTGGGAACAACCAAGGACACCTTCGGAGGTGAGGAGTTTCTTGGGACTGGCCGGTTATTATTGAAGATTCATCCAAGATTTTTCTAAGATAGCCACTCTGCTAACAAATTTGATAAGGATAACTGTAAAATTCGTTTGGACGGAGAAATGTGAAGAGAGTTTCCAAGATTTGAAGAAAAAGTTAAGTATGGCACCTATATTGACGTTACCGGATAATACAGGAAATTTTGTGGTGTATAGTGATGCCTCACACAAAGGATTGGGTTGTGTTCTTATGCAGAACGGCGAAGTTATTGCCTATGCATCAAGACAACTGAAGGATTATGAGAAAGGGTATCCGACTCATGATTTGGAATTGGCTGCAGTTGTATTTTCTCTGAAGATATGGAGACACTATCTTTATGGAGAGAAATGTGAGATCTACACAGACCACAAAAGTCTGAAGTATATTTTCACTTAGAAGGATTTGAACATACGTCAAAGAAGGTGGATGGAATTGATAAAAGATTATGATTGTGAAATCTTTTACCATCCGGGCAAAGCGAATGTGGTGGCAGATGGTTTAAGCTGGAAAGGTAGGGAGAAGTTAATTCTGATAACAACTCAGGAGGAGCTCATTTCAGCAATGACAAAACTGGAGTTGGAAATCAAATTTCCAAAAGAATCTGACGAACAACTATTCCAGATAAAAGCTGGTCCAACTTTAGTGGACAAAGTTAAGAATGCTCAACTACAAGACGAGGAGTGTATGAAAATCAAAGAGAATCTGGTAGAGGGCGGTGATGTAAAATACAAGGTCGATACCGAAGGATTACTACGGTTCGAGGGAAGAATATAGGTTCCAGCAGTGCTAGAACTGAAAGACGAAATCTTAACCGAAGCACACAACACAAGATATTCGATTCATCCAGGAAGCATAAAAATGTATCAAGACTTGCGTTGACATTTTTGGTGGCCGAATATGAAAAGGGATGTTGCAGAATGCGTAGCGAAATGCTTGACATGTCAAAGAGTAAAAGCCGAACATCAAAGACCCAGCGGATTACTCGAACCATTGGAAATACCGGAATGGAAGTGGGAACACATCACGATGGATTTTGTGGTGGGTCTTCCAACTACTCAGAGAGGATGCGATGCGATTTGGGTGATAGTGGACTGACTGATGAAATCAGCGCACTTTCTACCAATAAAGATTAGATTCAATCTTGATCAGTTGGCAAGATTGTACATTAAAGAGATCGTTTCGAGGTATGGAGTGCCAGTATCAATTGTGTCTGATAGAGATCCGCGATTCACATCAAATTTCAGGAAGAGACTACAAGAATGTATAGGGACACAGTTGCGAATGAGTACGGCTTAACATCCACAAACAGATGGCCAAAGCGAACGAACAATTCAGACATTGGAAGATATGCTGAGAGCATGTGTCATGGACTTTAAAGAAAGCTAGGAAGAACAATTACCGTTGGTGGAATTTGCTTACAACAACAGTTATCACGCTAGCATTGGCATGCCACCTTATGAGGCATTGTATGGCAGAAAGTGCAGAACTCCACTATGCTGGGATAAAGTCGGTGAACGCAAACTGTTGGGACCAGAACTGGTGCAACAAACTGCTGACGTTGTCAAACTCATCAGGGCAAGATTAGTAGTGACCAAGCAGACAAAAAAAGTATCTTTGATCAACATGCATAAGATCGCGCATTCGACATAGGAACTTTTGTATTCCTAAAAGTTTCTCCCTGGAAGGGGAAAATTCGTTTCGGTAAAAAGGGAAAGCTAAGCCCAAGGTTTATTGGACCCTTTGAAGTGCTGCGAAGAGTAGGAGAAGTGGCTTACGGGGTAGCTCTACCTCCAGAGTTGGAAAACATTCATAATATTTTTCACATTTCGGTGTTACGACCATATAAACCCAACTACAAACATGTGATCGAGTATGAACCGTTGCAGTTTGAGAAAGATTTGTCTTACGAAGAGGTTCCTATCCAGATAGTCAACAGGAAAGAACAAGTGCTCAGGAATAAAGTGATACCTTCAGTGAAGGTGATATGGAGGAACCACAACGCTGAAGAAGCTACGTGGGAACTCGAAGAGAAAATGTTGAAAGAGTACCCTGAGTTATTTGTTTAATCTGTGTCTTGATTCGGGGATGAGAATCTTTGTAAGTAGGGAAGAATGTAACGAATGATTTGTTTGAGTTGTGATTCTGAGGACAGAATCCTTGTAAGGAGGGAATGATGTAACATTCCATAATTTTAAAGTGTAATATTAAATATTTATTGAACTATATAAGTAATTAATGGATATGTTTATTCTTGAGTAAATAATTGTTCAATTTGAGTTGATGTGACTTAGTTAATTATTTGTTGAATAAATAATTAAATATTAAATATTAAATATTTATTTGTAATATTAAAAATTTATTGAATTATTTAAGTATTTAATGGCAATTTGAGTTGATGTGGTTTAGTTAATTATTTGTTGAATAAATAATTAAGGAGCTAAGAAAATTAATTGTTATGAGATTATATACCAATTTAATTTAATAAGTAAGCTAGAGAGCTTATAGTGATTTAAATAAATTATAATATTTTAAATGGGAAATTGTAATTTAAAATGATAGTTGGTTAAATAAAATTATAATTATAAAGAAATTATAGTTTTGTGATAATGATTTATGTGTTAAAGTAATTTAATAGATTAGTATTTGAATTAATTAAATTGATTATTTAATTAAGTAGAAGTGTGACTAATAACCTTGCTATAAAGGAGTTATTAAAATAAATTAAAAGAGTTTAATTTAGTTTTGCCAAACATGTCTTATTGCATAATAAGTCTTTAATCTAATAGTGTTTTAACAAACAATGTATAAGGATTGATCCATTTGTTTTAGTTAGATTTGTCAAACAAGGTGTAAGGGTTAATGGGTTATTTTTATTAGCTTAGCCAAACAAGCCTTATGGCTTTTGATTTTCAAAATATTATAAATGATGTCAGTTAAAATCTTATACTAAATATATCTATTATTACATACGTTATATTATTATACGTAAACTAGAGAAAGACTCAGTGGAAGAAAAAGAGAAGAAGAAGAAGAAGAAAAGAGAAAAGGGAGAGAAAACTTGAGAGAAATCCTTGAAGGTTTGAGAAAGGAATTGGAGAAAAGAAATTGATAATCAAAAGTAGCCATCATCTTCTTAATCAAAGGTAGGAGCTTATCCTTTTTCTTTAAAAATCTAGTTTTCTTCTTCTTCCAAAAAGTTCTCTATAAAATTTTTATAAAGGAAAAATTGTTGTTATGTATATAGTTTTGTATGATTATTGATTATAAGATTATTCCATGAGTTTATATATGATTATAGATATAGTAATTCATGTATGTATGTGTTTTGTGGAAGAAAATATATTACAGTGTTTACATGAAAATATATATAAACATGGCTTAGTTTAAAATAGAAATTAAGGTTTTATTAGTTGTTAAATTGATAAATTGATTATGGAAATTGATAGAGTATGTATAACCATAACTATGATGTTTTGAAATTTCTGTTTTGATTGAAAAACAAAATCACGGTGTTGATTTTCAAAAAAAATGTCAACAATGGAGTTTTTGCCAAAAATGTTGAAATAGGGTGTTGTAACTTTGATGTTTGTGTTATTTTATGAGTATAAACATGTTAGAAGTCTTCACAATATGTTTATGTGAAGTCTATATGTGTATTACATGTTAATCAGTCTATTAGATTCGAGCTTTTAGGCCAATTTGGCTTTTGTTCATCTTGTTCTTAGAGCTTGGTAGCCGAAGTTTACGGACGCGCACGCATGAAAGACTGACCAAAGATCTAAATCTCAGCGCCAACAAATCGGCATACGCCACGCCATAGCACCAACCAATGGCTCAGTGACTGAGCCGCATGGTATGTCAATTAAAGCCTGGTGCATACGAACCTGATGTAAATTGTGAAATAGCATGTATGAGTTAACAGAATGTTCTGACAGTTTTGTTTATGTATACAAAACTTGAAAATAAATGTTATGTGTTAATAATATGAATGTTAAATGATGATTTCAGTAGTATTAAACTATGAATGAGCATGTTATCAAGAGTTAATTAGTATTAACGTAGTTTGATTATGTGAATTAGTAATTTAACCTACATGATGTACATATTTTGTTTATATAGATATAAAATATTGGTAATGACTAATTATGTCATGATGACATATGTATAAGGTATTGATTCAAGTTGTAAGGTTTAGCTTGTGCTAAAGGCAAGTTTTCTAACTCTAAAACTTCAAGTTTAATTTCGTTGAGCACATTATTGTTTTTAATTCCATTTCAATTATACAAGTTGCTAACTCTACACTTTCATGGAGATAGATTGTTTATTATTGATAAAGCTCTTGTATCTATTGGTTCATGAGGATGCAAGTATTCTACATCTTACATTTTATTATTGAACAAGTTTCTTTAATATGTAACTCGTTAGTTAGCATGTGAGTCACTGTATTCTAGTGATGAGCAACTTTGTCATTCAATTTACTATTCATGATGCATGTTTAGTACCCAATCCTCAATAACCTTGAATGTTATGATTATTACATGCTTATGCTATTAGATTATTCCTAAAGCATGATGTTAATTTACAATATCAATTCAGTTATGATTATTCCATAGCATACAGTTATTTCTTTTGTAATCAATTAATACTTATTTGGTTTGTGAGAACCCAGAATTTCACATAATTCAAATTTTCGAATTTTTTTTTTCTTAAAAAGAAAGTATTTGAATCATATAAGTGTTTATGATAATTAAGCTAGATAGTTAATATATTAACGAAGATGTATACTTAATCATTTTCAAGGAAGAGTAATGAAAGTAATGTAAGAAATTAACATAGCTTGAATGTTAGCCTTGATTACTAAATTAAAAGGATTTATAATCCTTAAGTAATTGATTATTGATATGAGTATGTATGTGTTTATAACTTATTAAGTCAATTTGGGATAATAAGTTAATAAACTAGGGAAATATTTTAGGACATATGTGAATTATATACGTGATTGAGTAAATATGTATTATTTAATGTGTGTGCATTTATTTTGTAAAGAGATGAAGAATAAAGTTATGTAACATAATGCATATATTAGGTATGATAATTAAATAACCTAATGGGTTAAAATTTAAGAGAATGATAGTATTTAAAAACGTATACTAATCTTTAGAGATTTATTTTATACATCTCCATTAATTAATTTTATAACCTAAGAATAGCAAGTCTAATTAGGTTATGAAATTAAAGATATATGAGTAAGAAATTAACTTACTAATGTGTGTAAGGGAACCCTAATTAAATAATGGGGAATGGATAAAAATTAAAAAGTATAAACTATGTTGAATTGCAAGCCCAAAGAATTAGAATTTCTAGCCTAAATAATTAATTGATTGGCCCAACTCTTAGCCCAATTGGGAGGTGACCTTTTGGACCATTAAGTAAGCTAAATGGAGCTTAAAAGATAATAAAAAGGGGCCCAAGTAGGCCACTTGGCCGAAATTCTAGTGAGGAGGGAAAAGGGAGATGAATGTGATGATTAGTTACTTTAGTAGGTGGACAACTTCCAACAAGTGTCCAATGTTCATTTAACCAACACATTAAGCATTAAGTGTAAGAAAAGCTAAGGTGACTAAGAGAGAGAAGAATGAGAGATCTTGGAAGATTAAATACATACATATATTATATTTTCCCCCGTTATAAATACCTCATTCAATTATCTAGCAAAAGTTTTTCTTTACTTTTATCTCCTAGAAAGCTAAGAACAAAACAAAGTAAGAGAGAGAGAGAGAGAGAGAGAGAGAGAGAGAGATAAAGCCTAGAGATTTCGGGCAAGAAAGAAGAAGAGAGAGAGGGAGAGTTTTGTAAGTTTCCAAGTTCTATAATCTAGGTATTAGAAAGAAGAAGAAGAGGAATTAAGAGAAGGAATAAGAAATCCCTACTTTTATAGTTTAATTCTCTTTGTGATGATTTGAGTTTTGATTTTTGTAAAACTATGATCTTGAGGCTTAAAACCTTAGATCTTGGTGTTTAAAAGTGTTTTATATTTAGATCAAACTCTTTTATGCATCAAAAGTTGAATCTAAACTAAGAAATATGAGTTAAGTTTTTCAAAAGTTTGAAAATCAAATTTTTCTTAGCTTTTGTTGTGTTTGATCATATGATTGTTGATTATTTGGTGAATTAAACCATGGATCATGTTAGATCCATGAGTATATGAGTTGTTTTGAGTTAATTGATGAGTTATGTTTGTTTTATGGGAGATCATGAAAGTTTTCATACAAAACATAAAGAGTTAAAAAATAGATTTTTGAGAAAACAAATTATGATATGGAGATGATCATATCTCTCATTCTACTCTGAATTTTTGAGCGTGGTCAAGTCCTAGAGTTAGATCTATGAGTCTTCTAAAATATCCAAGTGGAACAACTTAAAAAGGATTTGTAGATTTTCATGTGGAATGATTTTAGTAAAGGATGAAAAATAAGAAAATGCTTAAAAAGCTGCTGCAAAAAATGAGCTCATTTTGACTTAAAATGAGCGAGTTATGACTATTTCAATTTTTGTGTTTTCCCGACGGAAATCGCTATAACCGGAGTTGTATAACTCCGATGGTCTTGAAATTTAAACTGTAAGCTCACGTTAACATGTATAAGACCCTGCCAAGAGTTGGGAATTTCTGGAGTTAAGTAAGAGGTAGCTAATTTCTTAAGGAATTAACTAGGAATTGATTTTTGAAAAATACTTAAGGGAGTTGAAAAATTCCAGAAAAATACTTTTGTGTATGGAATATATGTATATATGATAGGCCAAAAGATTAGAAAATAATAAGTTGATTTCATATTTTTGTGAATAGTGTATTTTACCTTCCCGAAATGAACATTTAGGTTGCTGAAAAGGGAAACTAAAATGTCAGAAGAGATGTCAGTGTTGTTTTAGCTTGCTGAAATAGAAACTGAAATGATATATTAAGTCTACTGAGTTCATAAATAGTTTTTCAAGTTATATTACGAACTTATAAATGAACGAGTAAGTGTTAAGTCTAAGATAGTATAGTGTACTTACTAATGATTGGTTATGTGATTTCATGTTAAATTGTTATGAGTAAGATATGTGATGCTAATTAAGAGATCGATCTTATCAATGATAGGTCTTACAAAAGAAGTTAATTTAAATTACGTAGCAGTAGTAAACGAATCAGGCAAGTTCCTAACTCAACTTGAGTTACTATTTTTCAAGCATGATAGTGAATAATTATTGATAGTTATTCACATCTATAATGATTATTGTAATTCGCACGTAGTTCAATTGATTCTTGTTCTATTATTTGAACTATTTATAAATCATGTCTCAGCTAATTGTTTTGGCAAGACTAATATTTGTTAAAGCATGAAATGTTCTATTTATTATGAACTGAATTGTTATTGGAAGATCTATGCCATTGGTTTTCATTAGATTAGTATTGTCATTAATTATTGAAATCATAGTATTTCTTGAAAGTAATCCAAACCATATTGTTGTGGTACGGACTCATGATGTAAGACCTGGGATGAACAAATTTTAATGTAAATGAAATTGACCTACGCGCTTATTATTGAGTATTATGCATAATATAGGTACAAATGAGGTTCGGGTAGCTCAAGTACTTGAAGAAGAGTATAGTTTAGTTTTATAACTAATTTATATTCTTGTGGTAGTTTGTTTTAATAACTAAATGATTCCTCTAGTAGTTCATGATCCTTTTGTGATCACTCGGCATGAAATCTAGGTATATCCCACTTTATTGAGTATTGTTTGCAGTATTGTTAATTCTTATTATTCATGAAATATTATTGAATCTTTGAAAGAATTTTACTCTTTCATCTTTGATATGTTATTCAAGTATGAAATGGGAGAAAGTTTTATTATTGAGATTGAATTATTATTCAAACTACTTGAAATCTTTTGATTATTGTTGAAGTTCTAAAGAAGCTAGATTCTTTATTCATGATATATATCATTTGTTGTATATTTTAACTTCTTTGGGTAAACTCGTTGCTCACCCTTGCTTAAATAAAATATTTTCGATTAATGCCAATGTAGCAAAAGGTTCTAATAGGGACAAAGGCAAAGGCAAGGCTCAGGAGTAGTTAGTGTCAACTTTTAATGGTTATGTTTTATTATGTAATTAATTATGTAACACTTTTGATTATATAAGGGTATGTAAGTTATGTCAAGGTTAGTTAACCTGGGATATTATTATAACTTATATTAAGGAATATTATGAATGATGTTTTCATTAATGAATGAGTAGTTAGATGTCATATATTTGATGGATCGTGAGCACCAAACCCGAGGTTAGAGAACCCGAATTTGGGGGCGTCACATGATTACCGTTGAATTCTAAATTACCCTATAATGTATCCAAACCAAACTTACTTTGGTGCAGACTTGTATTCTAAATACTGAGATGAACAACTCTTTTAATAGAGGTTTACGCTTAGCGTTGAAATGGTCGTGCACAATACATTGTACGAAGGGTTGATCCCCCTAAGTACGTGGAGTCCTTATAGTCTTATGACTATTAAAGTTAAATTTGAAAGATTACTTATAACTGTGGACATGATTCGTGGTCATTAGACCCTCAGTAAATGTTATAATTTTCTGAAAGTTAATAGAATATATTGTTCAATTCTATTGAGCCTAGTATTAGCAATTGATGTAAAAGCTTAAAGATTTATTTATTGTTATTTCAAGTGGGTCTTGTTTGCTCACTCTTGCCTGTAAAATTTCTTACAACTAAAGTTGAAACGGGTGACGTACCTAGCACCAATAAGGGAAAAGGAAAGATGAATAAACACTGAAGACTTGTAATAGTTTTGATAGTTTACTTTCAGACTTTGGTTTAAAGATTGTAATGAACTTTATTTAAATTTCCGCATTTGAATGGTTGTAGTTCAGGAAAGGAATGTAAATAGCAGTGATGCTATTGTTTTTATGTTTTTCGAAGTAATGATGAATAAATAAAAGTTATTACTTTATTCAAAGTGTTATGTGTTATGTGGTTATTTCTTTTATGGAGACAAGTTAATTAGAAATACTTAAAGAAGTTGAGTAATAGTCTAATAGATGTTTTGTTTTAACAGAAAATGTCTCCCAGACGTGAACCACCCCGACAGAGAAACAATGAGAGAACTACCAATAACGACAATGTTGACGGTAACCCCATTCAACAACTAGTGACACTACTGACAGGAGCGTTGCAGAATCAACCACAAAACCATGGTACAACGTTTAAGGATTTGAAAGGCGGTTGGACCACGATTTCCGTATGTCATGATTCAAGTCGAAGCACAAACACGGATTATGGAGATAGAAAAAGTATTCGATGTCGCTAGGGTAGGGGATGATCGTAAGGCGCTTTCTTAGCGTTCTTGTTGAAAGCGAAGCTAGTTATTGGTGGCGAACCTAATAAAACTAGTGAAGGGCAGGAGTGATGACAGGATAGGTTCGAGGACTTGTTCTTGAGACCTATTTTTCGGAGTGTTCAAGAATGAGCTAGAAGTGCACGGTTTGGAACTAAAACAAAGGACGATGGCGTTATTAAAAGTATCATAAAATTCAAGGCAAAAAATGGTGAGGTTTGTGCCATATGGTGAGAAAAATGAATTTTCCTTTGAACATAGAAATTGGCGAATAAGGAAGTAATCCATGTTAGATTCAGATACAAGAACCGTAGAGGGTGAACATTAAGGAAAATATCTTGTTGGTAGATTTGATTCTAATTAGACTGGGAATTTGATGTAATTTTGGGGATGGATTGGTTGTTCAAATATGGAGCAAAGAAATCGATTGTCACAAGAAATGTGTAAACCTTATGACTCAATGGCCAAAGGTAGTATTTTATGGTAAGCAAGTAGCTCAGACAAATGAAATGTCGAGGACTATGCAAAGCCAAGAAATTGTTGAGTCAAGGTTGTGTGGGCTATTTAGCTTACATAGTCGATACTCGTAAGAAGGGTGTGAAATTATAAGAAATAATTAGTAGTGAGAGAATTCAAGACGTTTTTCAGAAGATTTGCCGTGACTTCCGCTTTGTGAGAGAAATTTAGTTCGTGATCGACTTAGCACTAGGAACAAAGACCAATATCAAGGCCCCGTATAGAATGGCTCCTAGAGAAATGAAGGAACCGATGGTACAGCTTGCAAGAGTTAATGGACAAGAAATATATTCAACCAAGTGTATCATCGGGAGCGCCTTGCTTTATTTGTTAAGAAGAAGGATGGAACAATGCGCTCTTTGCATTGATTATAGAGAGTTAAACAAAGTCACTATTAAGAATAAGTATCCGCTGCCTAGAATAGATGACTTGTTTGATCACCGGAAGGTGCTAAATATTTCTCAAAATTGATTTGAGAAGTGGGTATCACCAATTGAATGTAAGAAAAGAGGATATACCTAGAACGGTATTCAGAACTCGGGACAGACATTATGAGTTTCTCGTGATGTCTTTTGGTTTAACTAATGCCCCTGCTGCATTCATGGATTTGATGAACAGGGTGTTTAAACCATTCTTAGACAAGTTTGTAGTGGTATTTATTGATGACATTCTGGTGTATTCCAAAACTCAAGAAGAACACGTGAAACTTTTACGTTTGACATTGGAAACACTAAGGAAGGAAAAGCTGTACGCGAAATTCTCTAAGTGCGAATTTTGGCTCGATCGTGTATAATTTTTGGGTCATGTGATTGACAAAGATGGGATTTCAGTGGATCCATCAAAAGTGGAAGTTGTAATCAATTGGGAACAACCAAGGACACCTTCGGAGGTGAGGAGTTTCTTGGGACTGGCCGGTTATTATAGAAGATTCATCCAAGATTTTTCTAAGATAGCCACTCCGCTAACAAATTTGACAAGGAAAACTGTAAAATTCGTTTGGACGGAGAAATGTGAAGAGAGTTTCCAAGATTTGAAGAAAAAGTTAAGTATGGCACCTGTATTGACGTTACGGATAATACAGAAATTTTGTGGTGTATAGTGATACCTCACACAAAGGATTGGGTTGTGTTCTTATCGCAGTACGTTATTGCATGAAAGTTGCAGTTGATTATGAGAAAGGGTGCATATGAATTAGGCTATGATTAGCATCAAGAGTTGTGCACAGGGCAGAACAGAGGTGATTTGGAGAAAGGATTGTGAAATCTTTTGATCGGAATCAGCGGATGTGGTGACGAGATGCTTTCAAAAAATGAGAAAGGGTATCCCATGAGATTTGAATTAGCTTGTATTTGCTCAAAATACGGAGACACTATCTTTATGGAGAGAAATGTGAGATCTACACGCACCACAAAAGTCCCAAGTATATTTTCACTCGGAAGGTTTTGAACACATCGTCAAAGAAGGTGGATGGAATTGATAAAAGATTATGATTGTGAAATCTTTTATCATCCCGCAAAGCGTAATGTGGTGGCGTATGCTTTAAGGTGAAAGGCTGGAGAAGTTGATGCTAATAACAACTCAGAGGAGCTCATTTCAAAGAATGACAAAACCGGAGTTGGAAGTCAAATTTCCAAAAGAATCGATGAACAACTATTCCAGATAAAAGCTAGTCCAACTTTAGTGGACAAAGTGAAGAATGCTCAACTACAAGATGAGGAGTATGGGAAAATCAAAGAGAATCGTCGAGGCGGTGATGTAAAATACAAGGTCGACATCAAGGATTACTACGATTCAAGGAAGAAAATGGGTTCAAAGCAATTGTTAGAACCGAAAAGACTAAATCTTAACCGGCAAGCACACAACACAAGATATTTGATTCATCCAGAAGCTACGAAAATGTATCAAGACTTGGCGCCAACATTTTTGTGGCGAATATGAAAAGGACGTTCGCAGAATGTGTAGAATAAATGCTTGACATGTCAAAGTGTAAAAGCCGAACATCAAAGACCAAATGGATTACTCCAACCGTTGGAAATATCGGAATGGAAGTGGGAACACATCACAATGGATTTTGTGGTGGGTCTTCCAACTACTCGTAGAGGATGCGGCGCGATTTGGGTGATAGTGGGGATGACCGAGGAAATCAAAGGCACTTTCTACCAATAAAGATTAGATTCAATCTTGATCATTTGGCAAGATTGTACATTAAAGAGATCGTTCGAGGCATGGAGTGCCAAGATCAATTGTGTCCGATAGAGATCCGCGATTCACATCGAATTTTTGGAAAAGACTACAAGAATGCATGGGGACACAAGAATGAGTGCGGCTTATCATCAACAAATAGATGGCCAAAGCGAATGAACAACCCGACATATCGAAGATATGTTGAGAGCATATGTCATGGACTTTAAAGGAAGCCGGAAGAACAATTATCACAGTTGGTGGAATTTGTTTACAACAACATTTATCACGCTGAGACATCAAGATGCCACCTTACGAGGCATTGTACTGCGAGAAAGTATGTAACTCCACTGTCTGGCCGGGATAAAGTCTGATTGAACGCCAATCTGTTGGGACCGTAACTAGGGCAACAAATCGCGGCGATGTTGTCAAACTCATCGATAAGATTAGTAGTGACCAAACCAAGACATGAGAAAAAGTATGTCGATCAACACAGACAAGATTCGACGTAGAACTTTTGTATTCCTAAAAGTTTCTCCCTGGCCTCAGAAAATTCATTTAAGTAAAAAGTAAGCTAAATCAACAAGGTTTATTGGACCCTTTGAAGTCTTCGCGAAGAAGTGGGAGAAGTGGCTTTACGGGGTATTCTCTACCTCGGAGAAAATTCATTTTTAAAAAAAGGGAAAGCTAACGAGGTTTATTGACCCTTTCAAGTGTCACAAGAGCTTTTTTGGGAGAAGTGGCTTACTGAAGTAGCTTTCTACTCTCCGTGAGTTGGAAAACATTCATAATGTTTTTCACAAGAACATTTCTTGTTACAACCATATAAACCCGACTACAAACATGTGATCAAGGACGAACTATTATAACTATTGCAGTTTGAGAAAGATTTGTCTTTTACGTAAGAGGTTCCTAGATAGTCAACAGGAAAGAACAAGTGCTCAGAATAAAGTGATACCTTCAAATGAAGGTGATATGGAGGAACCACAACGCTGAAGAAGCTACGTGGGAACTCGAAGAAAAATGTTGAAAGAGTTTCGGTTATTTATTTAATCGTGTCTTCAATTAGAGGTGGGATGTAATCTTTCTAAGTAGGGAAAGAATGTAACGAATGATTTGTTTGAGTTGTGATTCTCGAGGACGTAATCCTTGTAAGGAGGAATGATGAACATTCCGTAATTTTAAATTGTAATATTAAATATTTATTAAACTATATAAGTATTTAATGGATATGTTTATTGTTGAGTAAATAATTGTTCAATTTGAGTTGATGTGGCTTAGTTAATTATTTGTTGAATAAATAATTAAATATTAAATATTAAATATTTATTTGTAATATTAAATATTTATCAATTATTTAAGTATTTAATGGCAATTTGAGTCGATGTGGTTTAGTTAATTATTTGTTGAATAAATAATAAGGAGCTAAGAAAATTAATTGTTATGAGATTATATACCAATTTAATTTAATAAGTAAGCTAGAGAGCTTATAGTGATTTAAATAAATTATAATATTTTAAATGGGAAATTGTAATTTAAAATGATAGTTGGTTAAATAAAATTATAATTATAAAGAAATTATAGTTTTGTGATAATTATTTATGTGTTAAAGTAATTTAATAGATTAGTATTTGAATTAATTAAATTGATCATTTAATTAAGTAGAAGTGTGACTAATAACCTTGCTATAAAGGAGTTGTTAAAAATAAATTAAAAGGGTTTAATTTAGTTTTGCCAAACATGTCTTATCGCATAATAAGTCTTTAATCTAATAGTGTTTTATCAAACAAGGTATAAGGATTAATCTATTTATTTTAGTTAGATTTGCCAAACAAGGTGTAAGGGTTAATGGGTTATTTTTATTAGCTTAGCCAAACAAGCCTTATGACTTTTGATTTTCAAAATAATATAACTGATGTCAGTTAAAATCCTATACTAAATATATCTATTATTACATACGTTATATTAGTATACTAGAGAAAGATAAACTAGAAAAAGGAAAGGAAGAAAAGAAGAAGAAGAAGAAGAAAAGAGAAAAGGGAGAGAAAACTTGAGAGAAATCCTTGAAGGTTTGAGAAAGGAATTGGAGAAAAGAAATTGATAATCAAAAGTAGCC
Organism: Panax quinquefolius; assembly: GCA_020205615.1. Lineage (NCBI taxonomy): Eukaryota > Viridiplantae > Streptophyta > Magnoliopsida > Apiales > Araliaceae > Panax > Panax quinquefolius. The sequence continues at coordinate 72,781,206 of CM035160.1, read as the reverse complement.
ATCATATTCTTAATCAAAGGTAGGAGCTTAACCTTTTTCTTTAAAAATCTAGTTTTTTCTTCTTCCAAAAGTTCTCTCGTGAAATTTTTATAAAGGAAAAATTGTTGTTATGTATATAGTTTTGTATGATTATTGATTATAAGGTTATTCCATGAGTTTATATATGATTATAGATATAGTAATTCATGTATGTGTGTGTTTTGTGGAAGAAAATATATTACAGTGCTTACATGAAAAAATATATAAACATGGCTTAGTTTAAAATAGAAATTAAGGGTTTATTAGTTGTTAAATTGATAAATTGATTATGGAAATTGATAGAGTATGTATAACCATAACTATGATGTTTTGAAATTTCTGCTTTTATTGAAAAATAAAATCAAAGTGTTGATTTTCAAAAAATGTCAACAATGGAGTTTTGCCAAAAATGTTGAAATAGGGTGTTGTAACTTTGATGTTTGTGTTATTTTATGAGTATAAACATGTTAGAAGTCTTCACAATATGTTTATATGAAGTCTATATGTATATTACATGTTAATCGGCCTATTAGATTCGAGCTTTAGGCCAATTTGGCTTTTATTCATCTTTGTTGCCGAGCTTGGTCGCCGAAGTTCGGACTCTCGCACTGCACCAATACGGCCACGCCACACCACGCCTCCAACCAATGGCCTCGTGACCAGCCGCAAAGGTTAACTCAAAGATCAGCAGTCACGTAACCACAAAGCAAATTGTAAATAATGCAGCCATGAAAGTTAACAGAATGTTTTTAAGCTTTTGTTTATGTATACAAAACTTGAAAATAAATGTTATGTGTTAATAATATGAATGTTAAATGATGATTTCAAAAGAGTATTAAACTATGAATGAACATGTTATCAAGAGTTAATTAGTATTAACGTAGTTTGATTATGTGAATTAGTAATTTAACCTACATGATGTATATATTTTGTTTATATAGATATAAAATGTTGGTAATGACTAATTATGTCATGATGACATATGTATAGGGTATTGATTCAAGTTGTAAGGTTTAGCTTGTGCTAAAGGCAAGTTTTCTAACTCTAAAACTTCGCTTGTACAAGTTTAATTTAAATTGAGCACATTATTGCTTTTAATTCCATTTCAATTATACAAGTTGTTAACTCTACACTTTCGTGGAGATAGATTGTTTATTATTGATAAAGCTCTCAGATCTATTGGTTAATGAGGATGCAAGTATTCTACATATTACATTTTATTATTGAACAAATTTCTTTAATATGTAACTCGTTAGTTAGTACGCAAGTCATCAGATTCAGTGATGAACAACTTTGAATTCAATTTACTATTCATGATGCATGTTTAGTACCCAATCCTCAATAACCTTGAATGTTATGAGTATTCCATGCTTATGCTATTAGATTATTCCTAAAGCATGATATATTTTAATTTACAAATATCAATTCAAGTTATGATTATTCCATAGCATCTGATTATTTTTTTGTACTCAACTAATCCTTAGTTGATTTAATCATTTTCAAGGAAGAGTAATGAAAGTAATTTAAGAAATTAACATAGCTTTAATGTTAGCATTGATTACTAAATTAAAAGGATTTATAATCCTTAAGTAATTGATTATTGATATGAGTATGTATGTGTTTATAACTTATTAAGTCAATTTGGGATAATAAGTTAATAAACTAGGGAAATATTTTAGGACATATTTGAATTATATAGGTGATTGAGTAAATATGTATTATATAATGTTTGTGCATTTATTTTGTAAAGAGATGAAGAATAAAGTTATGTAACCTAATGCATATATTAGGTATGATAATTAAATAACCTAATGGGTTATAATTTAAGAGAATGATAGTATTTAAAAACATATACTAATCTTTAGAGATTTATTTTATACATCTCCATTAATTAATTTTATAACCTAAGAATAACAAGTCTAATTAGGTTATGAAATTAAAGATATATGAGTAAGAAATTAACTTACTAATGTGTGTAAGGAACCCTAATTAAATAATGGGGAATGGATAAAAATTAAAAGTATAAACTATGTTGAATTGC